>JAWWES010000094.1:68892829-68906386 GCA_035583135.1 Lophotriccus pileatus
ACAGGTTCATGACGGTTACAAAACGGCAGGACTGCTTGTGTTGGAGGGATGACTACAACTCAACCCGGAAAAAAGACAACCTGAAAGTTTCATGGACTCCTATGAAATCATGACTGATACGCAAAAGGTGGACAGGGATTGCCAGTAGTCAACAGGCAACTAAGGAGCCCAGGGTGCACAGTGAGGCTAAATTAGGCAGCTCTAAACATCACAGGCTGGTTTTCTTTTTCCCCACAGCCTGTCCTTAAGCCGTGGAGTTTATTGCCGCAGGATGCTCTAACCTGCTAAAAGTGTGCCTGGGTTTTAAGAAGTCACTGGTCGTGTTCATGGAAGAAAAAAAAAAAATCGAGGGTTATTAAAAACAAGACATCATCTCTAGGTCAGAAAACCCATGAGCAGTAAATCATGAGTAGCTAAAACAATATTCTGGGAATATATCTCTCTCACTGCTCGTGTGCTTTCACGAAGTCTCTGTTTTCACCTGCAATTGGGAACAGGGCACTGGCATGGATGGAACTTCTGGTCTGACCTGATCCAGATTTTCTGGTGCTCTTGTTGCTTTTTATTTCCACGCCACAAAAGCCATAATGCTGCCAGTTCAGTGAGTCTTGTCAGCTCCACTACTACCAGAGCCTGTGTAGGGAAAGGGCACAAAAACAGGCTGTGCTCTTCCTCCCCTGGCTTCCAGATCTTCTGGCTGCACCAAGGAGCTGTAAAGCCTGATGGTTTAATCTTCCCAGGCCTTTTCTGGGAATGAGGGGAATACTGAAAGAGCAGCTCTGCAACACATTCAGATGCTAGGGATGGCCAAAACCACTTTGGGGTGCTGGTGGTGCTGTACTGGGGTGGGAGATTTTCTGGATCAGGGATTACGGTGTCTGGGACTGCGACCTTTAGTATGGAGATGAATTCACTCAGGAAAGCCCTGGCAATCAGGGTGTCACACACCACCAGGAAAAGACATGGAAGACTATGCCTGCAGTCTCAAAAGTCAGCTTTGGCATGGCTCCCTTTATTTCTGTGGATACACAAGGCACTTCCTGAAATTCTACTAAATCTCCTTCCAAACGTTTTCAAAATAACCAGAGGCAGAGAATTTCCACCATGAAACACTTCAGCATGTTATTTGTGCATTAAAATACTTATACAAGGATATTCTTGGGGATAAATTTCCCCGTTGTTTGCTTTAGTGGAGTAAGCATAGCATTAAATTACAGGGAAGCGCGACTATTATCTCATAGTTTTCTTTTTTTTTTATTATAGACTTTTTATCCACATGAATGATAAAGAAACTACAACAGAGTTAAATACCTTTTTTGATAACAGTGATTATATTCTTAATTACACTCAATATTAAACTGTAAAATATTTCCAGAGGAGTACAATCGTAATTCGTACAGCAGGCAAAGTACCAGGGGGAGGGAAGGGACGAGGGAGAGGGGTGTGAGAATCTCCAGTTTGCTTTTAAAAAGCACTGTGTATGGCTAACGCTGCTCTATCCATCCATCCATCCATCCTTCTGTCCACCCAAATCTGGTTTTGGCCCATCTGGTGAGACGTTCTCTTCTTCCCATAAAACAACCACTATCCCAAAGCAAGAGATGAACTGGCAGATGTTGTCAAGTGTCTGTGGCGCTGAAAGGACCACAGGTTCCTTTCACAGCTTATCTGCGCGACTCGTCAAAAGCATTTTCTCTATCAACTTCAACAGTCCTTCTAAAAACACAAAGACTTAAACTTTGGTACCACCAAAAAAAAAAAAAAAAAAAAAAAGATCAAGGACAGGCTTTTTTTTTTTTTTTTTGTGGTTTTGTGTTTACTAATAAATGGCTGCTACATTCTATTTGACATGGTTGTCCATGATACTATGAGGTCACTTGTCCTTAGGTTCAGAGGAACCTGATTTTTTTTTTGTTATTTAGATCCCCAAACACTTCCATTTCACAGTCTATATACAAGTCAGGTTTCTGACTGGGTTATAACTTATAAGGTAACAGCTGCAAAAACTCTTGTGCCTCTGGGAATTAAAAAAAAATAAAGGAAAAAAGAGAGAGAGAGAGAAAGAGAGAGAAAGTGTTACCAACATTAAGTCCAAGTTTGAGATACTCACAGAATTATAACACTTATTTGCAACCCCTGAAAAAGGGACACAAATAGGTCGCCTGCTCTAGGAGCGTCCTCTGAGAGTTTGCTATTGAGTATCTGCAGGGTCTTGTGGAAATAAAGATAGAATTAATGATGAAGTGCAAGTTTTAACTGACTGCAGTGAGAACAAACACAACAAGACCTGCTGTGGAAAGGAGCACAAGGCCCAGCAAGGGCAGCTGAGGAACACAAGAGCATGAACTGAGCGGCTGAGGGTCTTCACCCCCTGGGTGTACTGTGTGGGTAGGGATGCGTTTACGTGTCTCTTCTTGAGGACACTCTTCTCCTTCTGCTTGCCACATTTTGAGGGCCTGAAATTGCTCCTGAACAATACAGTTCTGATTCTCTGCTTGACTGATTTAGCTTAGCAGTTAAGTAACAGCTAATCTTTCAAAAGCACCGGGGCCTGCTTGGAGAAATCCCTGCTGTCTGCAGGGATGGTGCGCCTCTGGAAACAGAGACAGCGTGAGGAGCGCATCCATCCTTCACCCTCTCTGCAGACAGGCAAGGAAATGCTCGCTGCTGTGGTGCCAGCACCTCCCTTGCAGGGATTGTCAGCTGAAGGAAACCTGATGCTGGGAGCAAACGGTGCCTTTCCCCTGGTGCTGCCATCCTCAGGCAGGCTTTTATTGCACATCGAGTGCTGTGGACAAGGCGCTGAGGGCAGGGCCTGCTGCTTCTCATCTGGGCAGGCGTGCTGTTTTATTCAGGGTATTAATATCACTGAATTTGTTTTAAATCAGCACTCAGATTAATCTAGACTCAGCCAGAAAGTGCTGGCAGTCAATAAGAAAGCCTGCACAAGAGGCCAAAACAGACCAACTCGGATGCTTAGATTAATCTCCTTATCTCAGCAAGCAGAGCTCAAGGCCACAGATACTGGTTATCTGGTTACTCTATACTTACTCCTAACGTTTTTAAGTATCTGCTTCTTCCACAGCTCAGGCAAACCTCCTTCATCTGTACTATCAAACCCTCCTCAGATGTCCCAAAATTTCTATTGAATACCTCTACTTTGTGCATTGCTGAGATCTCTATGTATGAATAGCTCCTTTTTTTTTTTTTTTCTAATCCCCCTACTTCTCATCAGGGATTTTTTCAGTGACTCCACAAGCCAGATTTCATGTCAGGGCTACCAGCTTTTTGCCTCTGTCTCCAATCCCTAGTCCTCTTGATTTTTTGTTTTGTTTTGTTTTTTTTTTGTTTGTTTGTTTGCTTGTTTGTTTCAGAAAAGGGGGGACTTTATTTAAATGTCAAGAATTTAGCACTCAAAACAGGACTCTCCCAGGCCGCTGTTGATGGAGATGGTGTTTTTACTAACCAAATGCTTCTAATAAACAGTTCTGCAAAACACAGTGCTGGGTTTAGGAAGGCCCTGCACAAGACCAGCAGTGTAATTTCCCTCTGCAGGACACTGAACAACAGATCAACAGTTAGTGGGGTCCTGTAAAAATCCCCAATGTCCTAATATGCTGCTCTTTCCTGGAGCTAAAGGAGTTCCATTAAGGGCAGAAAAACCTATTCCTACCTGCTCTTGTGTGAACGTTTTTCTACATTGTAAATGCCAAGGTATTTCCCTCCTTCCACTGGAGGTAACATGACCTTAATGACACTTCCAGTGTCAGGAAAAGCACATGCACAGGTGATCAGATCCCTAGAATCACACAATACTTTGGGTTGGAAGGGACCTTAAAGCTCATCTTGTTCTACCCCCTGCCATGGGCAGAGATACCTTCCACTAGACCAGGTTGCTCCAAGCCCCGTCCAACCTGGCCTTGGATACTCAAAGGGATGGGGCAGCCACAGATGTGCCAGGGCCTCACCACCCTCCCAGTATAGAATTTCTTCCTAATATCTACTCTAAACCTACTCTCCTTCAGTTTGAAGCTGTTCCCCTTATCGTAGCTCACACCACACGTCAGTTATCAGCTTTAGCTTGTATCAAAGCACCTCCACAGACAAGGCTCTGACACCAGAATCAGTAACACCAAGCAACAGAATGATCCCATTAATTCTGGCAATGGCTGCAAATAAAGAACACCAGGTCAGGTGGAATAAAGTTTCTTCTTTCACAAGCTCACCTTTAGCTTTTGCTGAGGTGTGCACCGAGCTTTTCTTTCCTGATCAAACTTGCTGCATAGGGAATCTGGAATGACACAGAAACAAAGACACTGCTTTAAGCCAAGGTTTGGCTAATGCAGTATCCAAGCTGGAGACTCCTGCAAATAAAAAGGGGTTATTGGCCTTCCTGGAAACAGTGAGGAATTTTAGGAAACAATGCCTTAAATTAAAGGTTTGAGCTTGTCAGGAAACTAAAATGGCCTGAATGAAAACAACAGACAGATCTTAAAATTCAACGTAAAAGATGCCTTCTCATGCTTTGTTTCTACCAGCTGTTGCCAAAGGGTAAAGCCACCTGAGAGATCACAAAAAAACCAGCTGTCTGTGACAGAGCAGGCAGTGCACACTGATCCCTGTGCAGCCAAAATGCAGCAGGTTGGGAGCATGAGACTTCACGTATTTATATCACCATAATTAGGAAGTTCATAATAGTTATCTCTGACTTGCACCAATCTGAGGTGAACCCACTGAAGTGGAACAAATAATTAAAGAAAAACAGAGAACATAGGCATACCAGGGAACATAGTTATATTTAGAAACAGAGTGGGATGATGTGCTCACTGGCCACTGGGAATGCACTGCGGGGCTGCTCTTCTTCAACATCGTGCCTTTAGAATGCAACAAAACTAATTTGCTCTGAGATTTCTCCATAGCTGGGAATCCAAGTGACTATCCAAACTCTGTGATGATGTCTTTTGGAGGGACCTTTGGAGGAATTCAGGCTGGGATCAAAAGAAATCCATGTTCCTATGCTCGCAGGTGCTGCTGCACACTGAGGTGACCTGCTTCGGCTGTCAGGAACTCCAGGATATACTCACAAATAATGTCAAATATGTTACTGCAAGCTGACAAATATGTAATCTGAAGTCAGGAGAGAGGCCTTAAGCTGCACAAACAGCAGAAGGAACAGACAGGCAAATATACAGAGTTCAAACAACCTGCCCCACACATCTGAGGACTTGGCAGAAGCATGTGAATTTTCATCCATATCCACTGATCCCACATGTTCTTGTGCATCCCTGCTTTTGATTTTAAATGCATTATGCCCACAGTGTGTGAGGATGTTTGTGTGAACTGTGCTCAGCATGTGTCTGGGTTGGTGTAAAACAGTGTCTGCAATGACAGTGAGAGACACATCCATCCCTGACTACCTTAACAAGGAAAAGAGCAGGGAAGGATCAGTATGAGGGGAGATAACGGAGCACCTGCAGCTCAAGAACTAACCCTTTCATTTCTCAGGGAAGGAGGTCAATCTGATTGAAGGCAGCAGCAAAAGGAAGCAGGAGTGTCTGCGGCTGAATCAAAAGCCTTTCACAGGGGGCACACTGCTTCCTCCACCACACAGCCCTGGAAAAAGGGAAATGTGTGTGCACAAGCCACTGACAGCTGGAAAAGACCGAGGATCCAGGTGTTTTGGCTGACTACTCTTACAGCCCTTACCACTGGCAGAAGCTAAAAGCCATCAGGAAGCTTGCAGCCAGGTCGTCCCCAAAACACAGAGCTCTCTCCTCCACTAACAGAGCTGCCTCCCAGGCCAGAAAAACTCCTCCCCAAACTGCAGCAGGGAGGAGTGTGCAAAGAAGCTGCTCCCCTGATCACCCATGGCCACGGTTTGGACTCAAAGGGGAGCCACAAACAAAAAAAGATCAGCACACTCCAGCTGGGGACCTGTGACGCCTCACCCGCTGCTCTCGGCCTCTCTCCCCCCACTCACCACGGCCTACAGGCAACTTGGGTTTGCTTGGCCACCAGTTATGTAGGACATCTCCCAGGCTGTACTGACCTAGATAATACAACGGGGTACGTTCTGTCAGAAATTAACTGTTCTTAATCCACTTCTCCGCTATATTTGGCGCATCGGCGCCTTTTTAATGTGCATTGGGTTTATCCGCTCTCCCGGCAGTAAGTGTCACTGGGAGAGGCGGGTGTTCAACAGGGAAACGACTACTTTCTTCGTGAGTTAAATCACCTACAGTGTCATCATCTACTTTTTGTCACTGTAACAGCATTTGGCAGCTCTGGTGCTGCAGTGGAATGGTATTTCCTCCCCTTCAGTGCACCCGTGCTGACTGTGGTGGTGAAGATGGGATCAGCACCCAAAGGGGCATGGAGATCCAAAGGGATGGCCCTTAACAAAAAGGTCTACGGCAGTAACAAAAGTGCAGGCAGTTTGGATGCAAGCAGCAAGAAATCAGTTTCTTAAAACTAAGCCCATATGAACAGGAAATACGACACAGTGAGGGCAGATCTGAAGAGCAACCCCAAGACAACTGCAACATGGACATTGGGTCTTTTTTCCTTCAGGCCAACTCCAGTCTAGTCCTGGGTACTGATCACCTGTTAGGAGGTAGAGCACACTCCTATGTGCATTCCTGGAGCACATCCTCATTTCTTTTGCCTGGAAGGAATCCAGACCCAAGCTCTGGGTCTGCTCCACAACACGAACCGAAGCACAGGAAAGTGGGTGGGATTTGGGATTCATTTCTAAAGTGCAGGTCTGATCCCTGCTACAGACACTTGGACACCAAAGGAGCTTGGGCACGCCATCCTCTTGCAGAGACTTCACTTTTTCACCCCATCTCTAGTGGGGTACACAAAAGACACATCACCCTGACTTCTGTTGATTAGAAAAAAGATTTTGCACACAGGCAATAGCAGAGGATGTGCTTGTGGTTCTCTGTACATCCACACCCATTTTCGATCAGAATTTCTGCAGATTCTAAAGGAAAGGAAACTCTTGCTTCTATTTTTAATATCTCTTTAAGGTGTTCCTTCCCTCTAATGTTTGAATTTAAGGGAGAAAGAGGCCCAGCTCTGTCCTACCAAGACATACACAGATGTGTCGTCAAGGTAAAAGTTTTGCTCACTTGTCTTGGGGGAAAAAAAAAATAAGGCAACAATAGCAAATAGGATTCTGGTGAAAACAGTACTTGTCAGCTCACTTTCCTGTATATTCTACCTTCAGCATCAAAAGGACATATTCCCAATTCTTACCACTAAACCAGGAGAGAACTCCACCAAAAATCAAATGAGGGTAACAAAACATACAGAAGTGTTAAAGCACAAGAAAAAACAAGTTATTTAGAATTTCTGGTTTGGTAGGGCAAGGTGATGAAATCTCCCTTGGAGTCTGCAGGACACACAGTTCCAAAAACGCTTTTACCTGTCATTTTTATGTGTGTGCCTGGGAACAGGCGCGCGAGCACAAGACGCAGCTCATGAAGTCCAAGAGCCGTCCTGCTGAACAACTGTTTCCCTCTGACATTCCTGTCAAGGTCAGCCATTCCAGCTGGACCACTTCAAGGAGAGGGGAAAAAGGCAGAAATGCCCATAAAACGCTGCAATTTCCCATTTTCTCTCCTTGAAACTGGAGTGACAGCTGTGCAGCGACCGAGGCCCCCGCACACAAAAACAGGGATACTCCTTGTTTGTATAATGAATAAACCCGTTGTGCAAAGCACCAGCTTTCCAGGTACAACTTAAAATAGGAATTAAATTTTCTGGTGTTCTTTTTAGTGGATTTTTTTTTTTTTTTTAAATTACAGTGGCACCCAGAGGAACATGATCTCATACCTCTGAAGATTTACCAGCATTACCACGTGGTATATTTTTTTTTTCTTTTAAACATTTCCTGTGATTCCTTAAAGGTGGTAGAGAGATAGAAACTGGTTTTGCAGGTGAACAGTTCCTGATTTATTGCCTGACTCTGAAACTCTGAAGAACAGAAATTAAAATGCCCCAAACAAAACCAAACCAACAGTTCCCATTTAATCTGGAAAGAAAAAGGACTGCCTGAGTATTTCACATTTTCTAGCAAATCTCAAAAAACTGCCACCTTTTACCCCTATGTAAAATTAATGGGATTGGTGACAACCTGATGTTCCAAACCATAGAGGGTGGTGAACTCAGCTTTTACTGATGGACAGGTCACCACTGAGGTCAGCACTTTCTGGGAACCTACAAACTATTTGTGAAGGACCTCTGGCAGGAAATTAAGGAAAGCTACTCTACTTGCAGGAGGCTTAAATTTGCTCCTTGGCGTTCTACTTCTCTGTGGCAACATTTGAGAGGGCTTCAGAAAAACATTAAAGGATAAAAATCATCACGCTGGGAATGCTGCTTCTGATCTTTTTCTCTCACCAGGCAGCTTGGAAGAAAGTTCATGCCTTTAAAATCTGATCCACTAACACAGTTGCTCAGAAAACACTCTCAGATAGAGAGTCTCAAGCAGGAGCTGACTCAGTACTTTCTTAAGGTGCTGGGCTGTCCTGGGAAATGAATTCTGATAAACACTGGACACAAACTGACTATTCTAAAGGCAGGTGAGGCTCTTCCAAGGCCATACCATGTGTGTCATGAGAGAATTTACCTGAGAGAATTTACCCGCCTGGAATTGGCAGCAATTCCTTCTCACTGTCCCTTTCTGTACAGTTTAGTAGCAACAGCCAGATGATCCACCAAATCACAGAACCTTTTAGGCTGAAAAGCCCTTTAAGATCATCAAGTCCATCCATTCCCCCATCACTGCCAAGGCCACCACCACTCACCCATGTCCCCAAGTGCCACATTCACAGGGCTTTTAAATCCCTCCAGTCATGGGCAGCCTGTGCCAGGCCCTGACAACATTTTCAGTGAAGAAATTTTCCCTAATAATCCATTCTAAACCTCCCCTGACACAACAGGATTCATATGCAAACCCCATATGTTATATGTGGCCTCCGAGCGCCTGCACTGCGCTCAGACAACCTGTGAGACAGCACTTTGAAAGAAGAGGAAGAGAAAAATTAATTCAGTGATCTGAGATTCATTTTCCAGTTAGATATGACTGGAAAACAGTTGTTCCCTAGCACTTGGCTCAGAGCTTGGCACAAACAGGTTGCAAAACTTCCTGGAAGCTGCTCTAGATACTCTGATCAAATCCCTGTCTTTGAAACACAGGCAGTTCCACCTGAACATCAGGAAGAAATTCTTCACTGTGAGGGTGACTGAGCACTGAAACAGCCTTCCCAGGCAGATTGTGCAGTCTTTCCCACTGGAGATATTCAAAAGCTGCCTGGAAATGCTCTTTTGCCTGTTACTATACGTGTGTGTGCCTGTGAACAAGAACAATTCTGAGTAACGTGCTCTGGCGGGGGGACCCTGCTGGAGCAGGGAGGTTGGACTAGATGACATCCAGTCATCCAGGTCCCTTCCAACCCGAACCATTTTGTGATTCCCAGCAAAACTGGTGGCCACACAACGTCCTGCTGCTCCAGCACCCTGCCAAGCCAGGCTGTGCCCAAAGAACTCAACATCCATCACCGAATACGGAACAGGACAGGACCCACCCCGTCTTCCCCAGTGACCTGAGCCTTACTTCCGACTTTCAGGAAGACACAAAATGTTATTATTTTTTAATCCCGGAGAAGGCAGAGCACTAAAATAAACCTCCACTGATTAAGCCCTGCTTTAAGTGAGGCTTTTAAGGAGGAACATCGAGGCCCGGCCGCTGGCGGGTGCAGTGTCGGGCGGGGGGCGGCAGAGGGCGCCCGATCCCACCGATCCATCCCCGCGGCCGCAGCTCCGCGATGGATTTCCCAAAAAACCCTCCCCGAAACCGGGAAAAAAAGCATCACAGCCACTGTTCAGCACTGTCCGGGCACCACCTTCACCCAGTGCTTTCCGTGCGACGCCCAGGTTACAGCGGGACCTGGCGCTAGAAAGCAAACGGAATTATATTTGCTTAATTTCTTTCCGTGCTTGTTGTATTCCAGCATTTTTGACACAGTGAAACCTGCCTCTGGTGCCCACAGTTCAAAGGGATCGGGAATCACAGAATTGTTTAGGTGGGAAAAGCCCTGTAAGGCCATCAAGCCCAACCATTCCCCCAGCACTGCCAAGGCCACCACCACGAACCCATGTCCCCAAGTGCCACATCCACAGAGCTGTTAAATACCTCCAGGGATGTTCAGGAAGGACTAATTTAAGTTGTATAATCGTTCAACTGTGAGAAGAGCCCCCCAAAAAACCCAACCCTGACTCTGGGCATTTACACTGTTTCTAAAAGAATTTTTAAAAAGCAATTAAGCCCAGTTCTGTGGCTAATTATACCAGTAAATCTGGAGTTCCACACTGCAAAGGTATACATCTAAGAAGGTATAAGTAAAAATAAGATTTAAGTATGCATTACATACTTCTGCTTTTCTCTCTGCACTTCTATGTTAACAAGAAAATTAGGCTAAAGCTCTGTTGAAGCAACAGTACAGCTCATCTCAGGTACGAAAGAGAACAACCTGCCCCTTGTTAAAAAAACCCCCACAACAATAAACAAACAAAGAAAGCAAAAGTAGCCATGCTTCTCATGTACCAAAAGCACCAACAGCTTTAATTCATCCATGCCATAACCCAAGAAGGCCAAAGCAGTTCTATCATTACCACCTTCAGTTCATTAATCTTAATTCTAGATATAAACATACAAGATATATTCACATGAATGAATCAAAGTAACTGCAGGGATTATCGCCTCGAAAATGCTGACTCCATTTCAGTTATCAACCAAGGCATCACTAAAGATTTCTGCACCAGTCTTAAACACACACACTCGTTATTATTTGCAGCAGTCTCTCACTTCTGCATATGCAAATATCCTTTTATCTGTCTCGCTATTCACAGCCCACCTCACAAACAAGGACTTACTGATGTTTTGACAACAGTCCTATTAGTAATGATGACACTCAGGCATTGACAGTGAGGGAAGAGGTCCTGAATTGTTGAAACTATTCCCTGTAAGTACATTCAGACAGCTCTGTTTAACGATTAAATGACTATTAGTCTTTCCATGCGTCAGTTTAAGTGGAAAGGGTGTGAATTACATGATCTTATTTCTTTTCCTGCCCAAGAAAATCAGCAGAAGGACCACAGCTGGCTCACTGGAAGTGTGGGATATCCAGTTTCAGAAGCAACTTCACAACTGGGACACGAAGTGAATGGCAGAGGTGATCATTCTCTGTTTGGGAACGGCAACTTGTTAGCTCCAAGCTCAGCTGACACAAGAGATAAAGGCTGAGGTGGCCTGGTAAACTCTGAGCTTCACAACAGGAATTGGGCAGGTCACCCGCCTCAAATACAAAGCAGCAGGAGAAGTGCTTTTCAGGGTGGCATCCTAATTACCATCTTCTGTGACAATGAAATTCACAGATCAAGCCAAACTCTTACCCCTGTGGTAAGAGCTGGACACATTAAAGGAAAAGAGTAGAGACCAGCGGAAAAAAAAAAAAAAAATATCCAGAGATGTTCTGGATTTGAGTTTCCTCCATAAACAACCTCTTTCAAACACCCTCCATCTCTCATTGAAATCTCTGAAGTCAGCAGGAACAGGGCGCGTGAACGTTCGGCGGCTCTAAAAATAAGGCCAGTCCTAAATGCGTCTAAACACTGGCACATAGGTTTGACAATCCTGGCCTTCAGCTTTGTTTTTATGTCCTAACCCATCAGTCAAAAAATGACAGTACCAGGAGGCTGGACAATGCCTTCTCTGGGCATCACCAGGGCCCATGACAGGCAGAAACAAAATTTAGGTGCTGGAGCACAGCGCTGATTCAGGGAAGGGGGGAAATTTGGCAAAGCTGCCCCAAAACAAAGGGCTGTTAAAGAAAGTCAGACTGATCATGGAGAAAGCACTAGCAAAGCAAGTACTAGCTGACAGCCTCCTGTTTGCCACCATGCCCTGCTCTTAAAACCACTAATCAGTGTTTGAGTATGAAACATCTTCCCATGCTTCAGCCCCTTTCCTTGCACTGGATTAAGTATGTCAAGTTTTCAAAACAGCAAAGTTGCATGTGATCATCTAGAGTTGCACTAACACACGGGCAAAATCCCTCTTGATTTTAAAATAACAAGCAAGAGACCCAACAGCAAAGTGTGCCTGCACTGAACTGTGTTTTGGCAACTTGATCCTTTACTGCTGAGTTAAGCACTTCTTCTAGCGTCTGAAATGTGAAAAAGACACATCCTAAGCTTTATTTGCTGGCAAGAAGCTGGGCTCACACAGATTCCCTACCCAGGGCTGAAATGCACCCCCTTGGCAGCTCACATGAGGTAGAAACATTTAACTGTTTACTGATTCAATGCTCCCATCCCTCCCTGCAGAAGGCACCTCTCGGTGTTGAGTCAACATATCTCATTTAGCTGAAACATGAAGACCCATCTGGTTACTGTACGAAAGTAAATCTCCAGGTAATTAGGCTCTAAACCAGCTTAGAACTGCACACTTAAGCCTTGCTAACTACAAGGTAACAGGAGCTCAGTGCATGGCTCGCAAAGGAAAAGTCTGAGGTGCGCATTTAAAAAACATAAAGCAGCGGCTGATGGAGTTTTCAGTGGGGAAGGCAAACTTACGATTTGTAGCTGCTGTACCATTTCTTCTCTGTACGCCAGTTCCCGCTTCATCTGATCTTGAAAATTATCTGTGTGAGGGTGGGGGGAAAAAAGTAGATGCAATAATTAAAACAGAGACCACACAGCAGAATTCATATAAATCAAATTATATCAAACCCAGTCACCACTGAGGAACCATGAAGCGCTACAAAGCCCTTCAGCCGATTAAAATGCGTGCCTAACAAACACCTATGTAACAGAAGACACTACAGACAACAGAAAAACTGTGAAAAAATTAGATTTGGATACTTTCCTAATCAGCAAATCTAGGCTACTAAGTTTCCATTGCTAGCATTTATTCCCCATTACTTTTCTCGACAGGTGAGACTCTGCAGTCATCACTCAAACTCCTACCAACGCTGAAGAGAGGAGCAAAAACTGCTCTTCTTTGCTTTGGCATAAATCTGTTGACATCTACAGCTGTGTCCAGCACGTGAGAGGAGAAGGTGTCCAAGGACGCAGGGTTTGATTTGTAGTGCGTAACACTGTGCTGATGGCTCTGAACAAAACTCGGACTAAAGCTCCGCGAACAGCGACTCAGGACTCAGAAGGGAAAAGAAGCCTCTGAAAGAAAAGATCCTGAACAGCTGGGTTACAGCACAGTCCAGCCTTCCTGCGCCTGCAGATCCCCCTTCCCTCATTTTCCTCCTAAGTAACCATTTCAGACAAAGCTTCTGTTCGGTAGAAGATTAGCTGCTGGTCCGTGTTCCATTGCTGTTGGAGGGTGGGAAAAAGAAAAACAGACACAGAACTACGGACAAGAACCAAGTAACTCAAACAGCTGCCTGGTGGAGATCTGGGTGCAGTGATGGACTGTTAAACGGAAGGGGAAAGAAAACCCATTCCAACCAGTATCATTTTGATCCGGGAAACAAG
>JAWWES010000094.1:68929190-68950333 GCA_035583135.1 Lophotriccus pileatus
TTGCTGTGCTCTCCATGGGCACCTCCATCCTCATCCACCTTCCCAGCCCTTCTGCCCCCCAGCTCAGCCCCTGAGGAGGATAAAGGAATGGGGGGCACTGCTGCCTCCCCCAGTCCCCACACCCCTGCAGAGCCCCCGTTCCCAGCAAAAAGCCTCCCGCGGATCACTCGACGTGCGGAACAAGGCGGCTGCTTAAAAACACAAAGCCGAAGCCCTAATGAGTTCAATTACAATGTGGTAAACACATTGCCTCTACGCTTTAATTAAGCCGGCTGTCCAATTTTAACTCATTAGTAATTCATTAAAAGAACAGCCTTTAGCTGGCTGCAAGGAGAGGAGTTCCGAAGCTTGTGCGGTTACGCGCCGCGTACATCCCAAGGTATTTGAGGATGGGAGAGCGATATATGTGTGCGTCCTCCCACAGCAAAGGGGGCTCCTGGACCCCAAACAGGGATCACCTGTTGTCTTGGCTGCTGTAGGAGCGTCCTGGTAGGGGGAAAGAACCCGCGGATGTTGGGCTGGGTAGGAGGAGCGGACTTCCGAGGTTACCTGGGATCCCCCGACCCCTTCCCTGGGGAAAAGCCGGACAAATTTACGGGCAGGGGAGAGACCGCGGAGTCCCCGCGCCCTGTCTTAAAACAAGGAAAAGAAAAAAAAAATGAACGGAGAAAGTGTTTGAAACGTATCTGGGCCAAGAAACAGGTCAAATTTGCCCGAGAAGCAAATTTGTTTTGATGAGTGAACCCAGGGGTCGGCAGGGCCGTATCCTGCCGCTGCATCCCGCGGAGCTGGATGGGAGCCTGGGGGCCGGAGCGATGCGAGATGCGGGGAGTGGGGGTGGGAGTGGGAGATGCCCTCCCAAAACAACCTTGCGGGAGCTCTCCCTACCCAACGGGGCGCACCCCGCGCATCTCCGCCGCGGTTTGGCGGCTGCTGCGGGGTCACCGCGACAAAACCGTTTGGAGGAGCCCGCGTTTCCTGCCACTTTTCGCCCGTGGAGCCACGAGCCGCTGTGTCCCGCGTGTTCCCGCAGTGTCCCGGCTGTCTCCGCACTGTCCCCGAGCCCCGGGTCGACAGTGGCGGAGCAGGAATTTACAGTTTCCCGCTGCAGCTACTGCCCCGTTAAGGATTAAGGTATTTTTCCTTCACATGCCTGTGGGGCGGCTCTGAGGGCGTCCGGGCTGTACAGCCCTCAACCCTTCCTCAAATCCCATCCCGCTGGAATCGCTGCTGTTCGAGTGTTTACATTACGGGCGTAGTTACTATTATAGCTCCAATAGGCAGGAGGTTGCACTTATTTTTCCAGACCGGTTGAAAGCTTCTTTTCTTTCGTTCTTTATTTATAGTTATCTTTGACGTTTAAAATCTGAATATGCAAAAGGATTCATCAGACAGGAGCCCGTTCAGTCTCATCCGCCTTTACTGGTGCCAGGTGCTTCAGAGAAAGCCAACTCAACGTTACAAAAAACCTTTCAGAAATAAGTTTGGGTGGGTTTTTTATTGTTTGTAGTTTTCATTTGTTTATTTGTCTGCTTGACCGCAGCCATTTGTCTGATCCCAGGCAGATTCGGAAGCCCTGATTTTTTTTTTTTTGTTTTGTTTTGTCTTTGCCTCCCTCTTTGTCCGGGCTCCTTGCAGTGTCCCCAAGTGCTGGGGGGCACTTGTCACCTCTGCTGTCCCCCCACAAGGCTTAGGTCCAGGTCAGCGGAAGGAGACAGGGGCAGGACCTCTGGGCTACCATGAAGTGAAAGGGGGGCTTCAGACTCCAGGTCTGAGTTGTAAACGACTAAATCCCTTCTGAAGAAGCCTTCAGGCAGACATCTCAAGAAGAAACCCTTAATAAGAGTCGTCTCCTTTGGGGAGTAGATTGGGAGCAGTTATCTCTTTAAAGCAGTTTTTCTTTTTTTCTCGTCGCAGGCCCTCTCTGCTGTAGTCTTGATTTTCATTTGGCTCCAGGCTTGCAAAATCGGATTGTCTGGAATTAGGAGATTTGGATATTGTTCCTCTTGATGTCAAAGAATTTTTCTTTTTGCCCCCAAGAAAGGATATCACAGGTGTAGGATCAGGCCCCAGAGGAAGGCAAATCTGTGGGCACCTGACTCAGGGCTCAAAAGCAGTGATATTTAACCTGTTGCTCTGTTGCCGTTGCCACCTTCTTTTTATTACCAGATCTTTAAAGAAATTGCTCCCAAAGTGAAAAGAAAATGGCTATCTATGCCCAAAAATATTCTCCACTCCTTCATCTTGACTTGCAAAGCACTGGCTTCTGGACACACAGGGGACAATCTTTCTCCAGAGCCTCCTGGTATAAATCTAAAAATCATCTTGAAGCCAGTGGGCTACAATTCATTTTATTACCCCAGTGTTAATCTAGAATAGGTACATAAAAACTGTTAGGACAATTAATCTGAATTAATTTCCAAGGTGAATTAAATTAAATTGAATGAAGACCACCTGAATTCTGAATAAGAACAACCTTCACAGGGGTTTCACGCAGTTTAATTAATCCCCTTTTAAATTCTCACCTTCAGCTAATTTGGGTTATTTTCCTGAGTGTCCCCACGTAGGCAAAAATCTTAGAGGTAAAAGTGGCTCAGGGGAATTCCTCTGGATTTACCCAGATGTAATTTAGAACAGAAATGTATCCTCTAATACTCTTTGACCACGGCACAGAAATGACGCAGAAATAAAGGATATATAAATTGTGCTGCTGCACGAAGCTCAACTTTATGGAGGAAGCCTTTCCCAAAAATCTACTTTTTTACTGTTTTTCCATTGCCTCTCTCCTTGTACCTCTCTGTGTGTATGAATGCATGTACATGTGTATTTATGGGTGTATACTCTATTTGACTTTGCTCTACTTGTTTAATCCATTAAAGGTTCTCTTCTGTGTGCCTGAGACTCCTACTGAAGTTAAACTGGGAGCTAAAGAAACAGCAGGATCAGCTGGCTGGGGGATAGCTTAGCATTGCACCTTCAGAGCTGAAATAGGACGACAAATCCGAAATCCACGGCCACTCAGGGCCCAGCAATCTAGGACAAATTTACAAAAGCAAGGCTGTCTTTCAAGGAGCAAAGCCCTTTCTACTGGTTGGGGAAGTGTCATCAGTTTTATGAAGGTTGTAGGTACATTTTCCAAGCTGTGTCGCAATATTATCACGATATTGCAGTGCTATCAAGGTAGTAGTCCTTTGCTTTTAATGGTCCTTGGTGAATTAAGGAGAGCAGCTGGAGCAGGCACGGGAAGGTTTCAGTTCTGCCCTCCCAGAAAGCCATTTCAAGCAGCTGAATTGCTATTTCAGCATTTAACGTGACTGCACCAGGCACTTGCTCTTTTTTTAACAGTTATTTTAAATATAAAGGAAATTATTCTTCCTTCCGAAATCGGTGGTTGTAGGACTCACGGCTTAAAGCTCCCTACCTCGCATTTCATAACCAATGCCATAGAAATGATGGTTTTCATTTGGAAAGGACCCGAAAGATGGACTATTTCTAACTCCTCTGACACAGGGACGTAATGAGTCACTTTTTGGTCCCTCTGAGATCAGATTCGCTAGGTCAGCGCAGTCTGCTTTAAGCAGGTACTTGAGCTGAACATCCCAGATTGTCACAATAACACCATCAGTGAAATAACTCTTCAAATAACCATGTTGGCGGGGTAAGGCGTAGTGGTGTGATCATGCCAGAGCCCACGCAGAAACCTGGACTTTCGCTCCTTTGTACAATAAATTACTGCGTGACCTTGCAGAGAGCCATTTATAGACCAGCGTTTTAAAGATAAGCTCTCAAATAAGAGTGCCCTGTGAGTAATCTGGTGTGCTGCCCATCTGTCCAGACGGGGCATTTCTGAAAATCAATCTCCTCTGGATTGGGATTTCTCAGTTGACATACCTAAGTTGGAAAAATATGACCTCTTCTTCAAGCCTCAATTTATGCACCTGGAAAGGATGTGTGTGTGTTTGTGAATGTGTTTAGGGAGCATCACTCATTTACCAGCATCTCAGAGAGATTTTATAAAAGGCGGTTGAGTTAAAAACTCACTCGTGGCTCAGCTTTCACTCTCACTTCTTTATAGTGAAGTTGAAAATAAATAAATAAATAAATACCACAGCTAAAAGCATAATCGAAAAGCTACGTGAAAATGAAAGATTCCCAAGAATATAGAAACTGTGTAGTAACTCCATTTGACTCAGGTATTTCCAGACTTATTAGGACAGTGGATTGTTGCCAGTCTTCTCATCATCCAAATTTTAATTTCATTCACCCATAAGTATGCTGTGAAAGAGGTGCTAGTTCTTAACCCATGGATGGCTCTGGACTGGCTCTCATGGTCCTGTGGTCTGTAGGAGCCAACTGGAAGCTACTGGCTTAATATAGAACCTGGTCCAACAGTTATTGAAATGAATGGGACATTTTCATGATTTTGAAAGCATTTGGGGAAAAATTAAAGGCCAGGTTGGATAAAACTTTGAGAAACCTGGGGTAGTGGAAGATATCTCTGCCCATGGCAGGGGGTTGGAACAAGGAGATGTTTAATGTCCCTTCCAACTCAAACCATTTGATGGTTCTACAATTTAAAGGAAAATGCTCCTACCAATTTGTTTGTCAAATTTAAACTCATAGCAACAACCCAATGGAGTCAGTCTTTACCATGGATACAGGGGATTTTCAAAATAGGCTGTAGGAAATTTCCTGTTACCCACATCTATTCTAAAAGGTGAGGAAATGGCCTCAAGCTGTGCAAGGGGAGGTTTGGATTCGATATTTGGGAACACTTTCTTCATGGAAATGGTTGTCCAGCCCTGGCACAGCTGCCCAGGAGAGGGATTTAAAAACTGGATTTTTTTATATGGGTTAGCGGTGGCCCTGGCAGTGCTGGGGGAACACTTGGAGTTGGTGATCTTAGAGGGCTTTTCCAACCTAAATGATTCTGTGTTTCTGTGATCCTTCTGCCTGATCCTCCCACCACCTGGATTTAGGACCACTCACTTTGGCAAGACGATGGCTTCTGCCTTGCCATCACCTCACCTGATCACCTCTACTTCTGCCTTGCCAATTCTTTTGTTGCTGCCATCCCAGTAATTATAATTCAGGTATTTCCAGAGCCCAGGACTTGAGCTGTGTAATAACAATTCCAAGGGGTGTTTTCACCAGTTGCAGAACCAGTTCAATTCCCATCTTCCCTTTCCTCACGCTCTGCTGACATTTCCAGTTTCTCCACTATGGTTTAGCTTCCCTTTATCTGTGATAACACATCTGTCTTCAGGGTCACCTCTCAGCCTCAAATAGCAAAATGCTCCAGGGCAAACAAAATTTCCTCCCTCCACAAGAGGAGTGCTCCTCCTCACAACAGAGAAATACAGAGAAGAGGCTTAAAAATATCTCCAGCCTATTTTGACATCAGGAAGAAATATGACAAGGATTTGTCCCTAACATTCTTGTGAGTCAGTCCCTATATTAAGTACCTTAAATAAGGTCTTTTATTTTGCAGCATTGCTAACATACTTTAAGGAAATTATGTTTAGAAATCAAGCAAGCATATAACTGATTTCAAAGAAGCACCATTACAGACTAGTTTGGCAAAGAAAGTCTTTCTCCTCTGCTTTTGTTCATGATTGTTAACTAATTGGTGGATAATAAACATGGACAGTTTTGACAGCTCTGCAACAGCAGAAATGTAAGGATATTATGGACTGGCTTTTCTGTTATTATGTTATTAAGTCACAGTCCAATTCTCAGGAAAAAGTCCCTGTAGAGAAGATGTGAGAGGTGTTTTTGAAGTGGTGCCTGCCCTCTGCAGTCCAGCTGCTTTTTGTACAGCAGTGTGCCCTCCTTTGAGCCTGACCTTGTTGGTTTGTCTCTTTCACAGTCACAGCCCCAAAGTGGGCTGCATGGTTGAAGTCCTTGGTCAGGGTTGGAGTACACACCAGACCTGCAAGGCAGTCCCAGTCAACTCCTTACTTTGCTACCAGCCGCTGCTCATGGTCATGTGCAAGCCATGCAAGTGGTTTTATCTCTCTTTGTATGAATTTGCAGAAATCCCAGGATGGTTTGGGTTGGAAGGGACCTTCAAGCTCATCTTATTACAAGCCCCTGCCATGGGCAGGGTCACCTTCCAGTAGCACAGGTTGCTGCAAGCTCTGTCTAATCTGGCCTTGAACATTCCAGGGATGGGGCAGCCACAGCCTCTCTGGGCAACCTGTGCCAACAGGGCCTCCCCACCCTCACAGGGAAGAATTCTTTCCCAATATCCAATCTAAACCTACTTCCTTTCTGTTTAAAGTGATTCTCCCTTGTCCTACCGAGTTCTACCCAGAACAAACCTAAGTGCCCCTCATTGTAGGGATCGAGGAGGCCTCTCTCTGGTGCCTGGTTCACTGCTGGATTGTGCAATAAGACCTTTGCATGACTAAATTTGGGGGTTATGGATTAATTCATGGGACAAATCCTCAAGAGAACCTTTAGAAATAGTGTAACAAATTTTGGAGGATCAGTGCCCTAGTTCCACTGCATCCCAATCACACTAAGTGCACTAACAAGTGGGTAAGTGATTAATAGTGATGATAAATAAGCAGAAAAGTGCAATAAACGTTACTGGGGCACTGGGATGCAGTGAGGATACAGATGCCTGGACCACACATTGTGCTTTTACCTCACAAATTCCTGTTCTAGGAAATAAACCTGTAACACTACGTGGTGAGACACGCCTCCACAACCCACCCTCCCCAAGGTCTCTGGTCCCCGCTCTACCAAATGCCACTTCTCCTGCAGATAAGGCAGATAAGGCTCCCCCCTTGGGGAGCCAGGAAAGGCAACTTCCAGTCCCGCAGGGACAAGTAAAGAGAAGACCTCCTGGACATTCAGTCAGCCGCTTCTCGCTTGAAAGGGTGTCAGTTTCCCAAACCTCAGTAACAGAGGAAACATTATAAACGTGCTCCTTTGGCTGAGTTTGAGGAAGGGAGGAGTTAGAGCATTTACTTTGCCTATTTATATTTGCTGCTGCCAAAGGAACAGAAAGGCCATTAGCAGCTCAACTGGTCTTTTACCATTGGAGCTAAACACCTTTAACCCCAGAGGGCTTCACAGCAGTAGGAAAAAAACCCCATGCTTGCAAGGTCTCCAGCCCTTTATTACTTTTTTTTCCATCATGATTACCTTGGCTCCAGAAAGTTTTAATACCGTTCAAAATTCAATCCAGTTTTATTGACATCTCTAGTTTTGCCAAACAGTTAAACTGAAGCAGACAGCATGAATTTCAGTCAATCAATATTCATTTAAAACTGGACACCCATATGTAAGCATACTCTCTCCTTGGCAATGAGTAAGGAGGCTGAACAATCAATCCACACTTGTATTTAAACTCGGCGACTGTATTTTCAAAAACCCCCACATAAGGCAAAATTGAATGGTTGAATAAGGCAACATGTGATTTCTGTTATGTTATTATTAATAATTAATAATTCACTTAATAACACAGCAGGAGACTAATCCAAAACCCACTGATGTCAATAGATTTCTTTCCAGTGCTCTCAGTAGCACTGAAACAGACACAAAAGCTCAGGTTTTTCGCAGTATTTAAGCACCCACATCCCGTGCTGAACACAGACACCTTCTGCCTCGTGGCCCCTTGGCTCAGAACAAGGCACTGAAGTGTTTGTGATACCTATGGTGAATAATGGGGTATGGTGAATGTATGGTGAGTAATGGAGAGTGTATCTAGAGCAGTCTGTCTGCATGTGAGAGGGTTAGATGTAAATTTTGGCCTTTCTGCACTGATTGAATATGTCTATCTCTTCCATTATGAATATGCACCCTTATATAGATGTGTGTATATATATATATATATATATATATATATATATATATATATGTATATATATACACAAACACACACATGTAAGACTTGTGTTTATTCTGGCATACTTCAATATAACAAGCAGACTGCATGAATTATTGACAGGCTGGGAGAGCTGGGGGTGTTCAGCCTGGAGAAGAGAAGGCTCCAGGGAGACCTTAGAGGCTCTTCCAGTGCCTGAAGGGGCTCCAGGAGAGCTGGAGAGGGACTTTGGACACGAGCCTGGAGGGACAGGACAAGGGGCTTCCCATTGCCAGAGGGCAGGGTTAGATGGGATATTGGGAAAAAATTCTTGTCTGTGAGGGTGGTGAGGCCCTGGCACAGGTTGGCCAGAGAGGTTGTGGCTGCTCCTGGATCCCTGGAAATGTCCAAGGCCATGTTGGATGGGGCTTGGAGCAACCTGGGGTTGTGAAAGGTGTCCCTGCCCATGACAGGGGGTGGAATGAGATGGTCTTAAAGGACCCTTACAACCCAAAGGATTCTGTGATTCTATGATTAATAGCTATCATACCTTTCCTGCACCCCATTTTAGGCTCTGGCTCTGTGCAGTCAGAGTCTGATGTGTAAAAGATAAGAAGATCCAGGAATCAGCAAGCTGTTAAGTTTACTTAAAACTTTCCCTGGCCTTTTCCTGGCTGCCATCAACATCTTTAAGGGCAGCTTCTGAGAAGTCCTGTGGCAGCAGACACCCAGGCCCTGGACAGCTGGACCTTAAAGCAAATATGATGGTTGTTATTATTACCGTTTTGCCTCTCTAATTAACCAGTTGGGCACTTGCCAGCTCTTTCTATCTGTATTGCAAAGGTTGTTTCCATTGGGTTTAGGCAGACAGTCTTACTTTAAGATCCCTATTGATCAGCTGCCATTCTCCCATGGTTAAAGCACTCCTCTTGGGGAACTCTCTCGTGTTTTAAGTGCATGCAGTTACTCTCATGACTGGCTTGTAAACAGGTTTTAATGGGGCTATTAGTGTAAAAGGACAGGAAACTTTCAAAAACAGCCTTTTAAGTATTCATGAAGATGTTTAATCTAGTGCTTAATCACCACTGTTTGCATATCACAGAAGTGGGGGGCAGCAGTGCTTCGCTGTTGACTCCAACAGGACATTAATAAACGCTTTCAGACCCACAATTAAAGCCCAAATGGCAGCCAAACCCTTAGCAAAGCAGGCTCCACCTTTTGCAGAAGAACTCTACAAAACTGGTGTTCAAGGAGAGAGCATCAGCTTCCAAGAGAGGAGGTTCAGGGCTGCTCTTGCCCATGTTGAGCATGGTATGATCTGCACCTTCTGCACTGGCTGCATCCCCCCGGGTCACGGGGGCATCAGAGTGGACATCTCTGCCTGTGTGTGGGGTCCAGAGCCTCAGGGGACCCCCCAAAAGCAGCCATGCCCAAGGAGGATGCGTCATGTCCTGTGGCTGTCCCTCCCTGGGGCTGGATGGACTCTCCAGGAGATGCCAGCGTCTCCCCATTCCTAATGCTGGGTTCTTTCACTCATGTTGTCTTTCTGGGAAAGCATCTGGCTCAGACTTTCAGCTGCTGTACACTGGCTGAATTGGTGTAGGGGGATGAAACACCCCATATTTAACTGATTTAAAAAGTGATTTCATCCCAGTGTCCCATTCTCTCTAACCCCTCCTGTCCTTTCCTGGTCGTGCTTGTGGCCGTAACCATTCACTCTCTACTCTGATCTGCCCCAGCAGCCTCAGGACTTGGGAAGAGTGAGCCAAACACAGAATATCAGCCTACCTTCTGTGTCGCTTTGGGGGTGGGTTTTAGCCATTTCTCTGGTAATTTTTGTAGTACATGTTTTATTTTCATTTAAAAAAGTAAAGGCTGAAAGGATAGCATTTCCCCGGTGGGAGAGACTTCATGAAATTTTAAAAACGTGCATTATTTAATCCAGTAGGCATTAAGATGCCTTGAGCTGTTAACACCTGTTGTGGAAATCCATAATACACAGGCTTAAAAAACCAACAACCCTGAGAGACCCATAAAGGTTCCTGCAGAGCTGTCGTCGCCTCTTGTGTCAATGAGTACTTAAGGACCCTGAAATCTGTGGCTGAGCTCACTTACTGAGCACGTGTTTTCTCTTCAGTTCCAAAAAAAAAAATCCTTAGGATAATTTCATTGAAAAAAAAAAAATGAATATGAAACACCAGTGAACTGCATTTCTTACACAAACCTCTCATGAATTTTTCATACATTTCCCCACCCAGGCGCCTAAATGCACCAGCTTATAGTCTGTGTTACTACCTTGTAAAACTCCATGTAAAACTCCAGCCAACATATTTTTTTTTAATGCTTTGACATGCTGTCATTTTAACATATGTCAAACCCAGCTGGGGAGGTCAACTTTGTCTTCCACGAAAGTGGATAAAAAAAAATTAAATATATTCCCCAATAGGAAATGCAAGGAGAAAGCAAAATTCCCTGTGGAAAGTGTGGAAGAAACTCCTAATGTGATTTTGCATTAGACAGACCTGTGCTCACTTTATCTTCATAAGCAACAGAAACTGTGAAGTCCTGGCTGGGCTGAAGCCAGTGGAAGTTTTGTTAGCAGTTTAATGATGGGACCGCCTAAAATTTAGATGTTTGCCTTGAACAAGGAGCTAAGAGTCTGGTGCCATTTGAACCCCTCCAGGGTGTGCTTCTTGGCCTGTCAGCTGCCTTTTTGGCCCGTGCCAGATTCTCGACCCCTCTTGGATGCTTCTCCCATCCTGGGGTGTCTGGGAAGTCCCAGGAGGGTGGAAAAAGGAAAACATGGTACCTGTCTTTAAAACGGGAAGAAAGAACGACCCTGGGAATGACTGACTTGTCAGCCTCAGCTCTGTGTGGGGGAAAATCTTGGAACAGAAGCTGTGATGAGGCACATGGAGGACACAGGGATGATTTGAGACAGCCAGCACAGCTTCACTGAGGGAAAACCACCAACCTGGTGGATTTCTATGGTTGAGTGATTACATCAGTGGATCAGGGAAGAGCTACAGGTGTCATTTATCTGGACTTCTGTAAAGCCTTTGACATGGTCTCCAACAACATCCCTCTTTCTAAATTGGAGAGTGATGGATTTGATGGGTGAACTGTTGAGTGGATTAGGAATTGTTGGACAGTCACAACCAGAGGGTCGTGATGGACACCAGTGACCAGTGGTGTCCCTCGGGGGTCCATACTGGGACCAGTGTGATGTAATATCTTCATTAATGGCATGGAGGAATCCAGTGCACCCTCAGCAGATTTGCAGGTGGCACCAAGCTGAGGGTGCAGGTGACACACCTGAAGGACGGGGCCATCTAGAGGGGTCTGGACAAGCTCGAGAAGTGTCCTGTGGGAATCTCACACAGCTTAACAAGGACAAGTGCTGGTGCTGCACTCCAGCTCTGGGGCCCCAAACCCATTGGAGCGAGTCCAGAGGAGGCACCAAGTTCATCAGGGATGGAGCAGCTCTGCTGTGACGGAAGGCTGAGGGAATTGGGACTGTTTGGCCTGGAAAAGAGAAATCTTTGTGGTCATCTAATTGTGGCCTTCCAGTATCTGAAGGGAAGCTACAGAAAAGATGGAGAGAGGCTGTTTACAAGAGCCTGGAATGACAGGACATTGAAAGAGAATAGGTTCAGATTAGATATTGAAAAGAAATTCTTTACTCTGAGGGTGGTGAGGCCCAGCCCCAGAAAAGCTGTGGCTGCCCCATCCCTGGAAGTGTCCAAGGCCGGGCTGGACAGGGCTTGGAGCAACCTGGGATAGTGGAAGGTGTCCCTGCCCATGGCAGGGGGGTTGGACTAGATGATCCCCTTCCAACCCAACTCATTCTGTGATTCCATCCAGCACCACTCCTGCCTTTTAGACAGCTGAATCAAGCCTGAGGAATCTGGGCTACCTCTGTACTGAGGAACATTTCTGAAGTGATGCATCTAAGGCAGGACGTGTGATCTGTGGCTGAGGGACATGTGTCCTCCCTGCCTGCAGTCGGTGTTTGGATGAGGCAGAGGGGTGTCCTGGTGGCTGGGGGGGCACACAGGGGTCTGCACTGGTGTCCCATCTCCCAGCAGAGCCCGGAGCTTGGGATGGATCAAGCAGTCGATCTGGATGATAAAACATAAATGCCTATTGCCACATGTCCTGTGCAGGGTCGCTTCCAACTCAGGGCACTCCGTGATTCTGTGGCTTGTTTTAAGGCAGCTGGATTGAGTCCCGCCTGTTTTCAGCCAAAATCCCACCCACCAGGCTGATCCTGCACAGCCCCAGCTACAAGGTAACGAGTCCCACCTTGCTGCAGGGTAAGACAAATCCTACAGCTGCAGGAGAGTTTCGCGGTAGGGATAATTAGAAACTTTCCTACCTGCCTTTATTAACTAAATAATTTTATAATTAGTTCGCAGCACTCAAGCCATTTCAGCAGCAGCCGCAGAAACCCACGGGGAAGGCAGGGAATACCAAGATTGTTTGTTCATGGATCCTAGGAAATTTTTCTCCGTGACTGTCTCCTGTGGTGAACTCCTTGGGGAGAAGCGAGAATTTCAGCAATTTTATGAAACTTAGTTAACAGTCTGCTGATGTTCAGATGGGGAGCAAAGCAGGCAGGAGGGCAGGTGACAGTGTCTGAAGGAAGTCAGAGGCAAAGCTGTCAGGGATGTGAGGAAAGCCATGGTCAGGCTCAGACTGGGAACTCGCACTGGTGGTGGTTTAATGCCTGGCACATGATCTGGGGAGACTCCTTTAGCTCCAGTTACAGTTTTCCTCTGTTTCTCTGTTGAAACCAGAGGATTTTTTTACATCATCACACAAATTAGATTTTTTTGGTTTTGACATTATTCTTGATTTCTAAAAATCTCTGTCTCAGCAAGGCACAGATTAAGTCCCACTTTTTTGCTTGAGTTTTACCCTTGGCACTTAGGTGATTCCTCTCTTGAAAAGATCACATAGTATTTGCAGAATAAGGCTTTTGGATTGACAACACAATTAGACAGGACGTCGTCTTCAAGTAAAGCTGCTCAAAATTATTCAGGCAGAAAATCTGAGGCTGAAAACATAGCTCTTAATTCTGTTTTGTAAACCATAAATAGCATATTTTTTAATCAACATTAATTGAAAAATGTATTATTTTTTTCCTTAAAATACTTCTCTCTCCCTCATTTCGATAAATTTCAATGAATTGCTTTGGGAAATATTTCAGTAACAAATGTAGGAATTCCTTGAACTAGAAGGGTCCTTAGAGATCATCTCATTCCAATGCCCCTGCCCCTTCCACTAGACCAAGTTGCTCCAAGCCTCTTCCAACCTACCCTTGGCTATCACCGCTCAGAGATTTTCTTCCTAGCATCATTTCTTTGGCCTCTCTGGTCATGATAATGACTGATAATTATGGGCTTGAGATTAAATCTTTGTTGACCAACCTTGTTTTCTCCATCCCACACTCTTTGGTGTAAATCCATGACTCGCTTTCCTAACTCTTCCTCATTAAATGAGACCAGCAGCTCATCAAAAAGTCTGCCACAAGAAATGACAACCCTTGGTATTTTTTGGGAGGAAGCAAAATAACCCAAATGACAGGACAACCTCATGGTAATCCTTGCACCCACAATGGCAAAGGGCACCACTGGATGAAATGAACCCTTAAAGAACAGACCACTTCTGGGGACGTCCCTAAATAGATGTTTATTTTTAACTCTCACACCCAAGCCTGGAAGATCCTGATCTTTCTGCAGGAGTCCTGTATTAGTGCTCCAGCTGAGGAACATGCATTAACAACTCTTAGTCTCTTGTACTGAGCATTATGTCTCATCTTTGAAGTCAGATTAATGGAGATTAGTGGTACCACTTAAGAGTTTAAACATCATTCTGACCCAAATTGGTTGTGCAGGCCCAACATACAACACTGCACATGCAAGGCTCTTAATGTCCAGAAAGTGATTTCACTAATTGTTTCAGAGAAGAAAGCTTGTGTTACTTTCTGCTCTAATCCTGAGGTACTGCCCCCCCCATGCTTTTCACATCCCCTGTCAAACACATCTGGTTATCCATCTACGTAAGTATCCATTTAATAATCAAAGATCGTTTTGTTTTAGCTCCAGTTGGCCTGTCTGCTTGCCTTCTGTGAGTGATTTCATTCATGCCTCTGATCTGTGGGATGTCTGCTCCAGTTCCCACTAGGAGTGACACTGGACTTGAGGAAAACAGACAAAAAATAAACAGGCACAGCACTGAAGAAACTATTGCTCTGTATTAAAACAAATGGTTTTAATTATTTAAAATTAGATGCCTTGGCATAAGCCATGCAGAAACTAAAAACAGAGGAAGCAAAAATATTGTTGTTTAAGACTGCAGAAATGGAATTGATCCTAATAAGTCAAGTTTATTTTTGTGAAATAATTAAAGAAAACCTCTTGCATTTCTCTGGCTGTGTGACCAAAACCAATTTGGAAACATGCTGAACTTTTCAAGAAATCATTCACTTAGTTGGATTTGGTCCTGGTGCTATAAAAAATACAAAAGAAAAAGAGAAAAACACTTTCCCAGTGTTGCTTTTAGCATTTCCCATGGGACTGTCTCCTGATGTCAGCTGTTTTTTGGATGGAGCACTGAGAACTCTCATTTCCCTGTTCATGGGCCTGGCAGGCCTTGGCTGGCTCACAGTCTTTGTTCTATCTCGAGGCTCTGAAGAAACATGTGGGACCAAGACCCAATTTATGCCTGTGTTTCAGTGTGGTGGTTGTCCTGATGTATGGGACCAGATTCTCCACCCAGTCAGTGGAAGGACACAGATGTCTTTGCACGAGATTGAGCACCCAGGTTAGGCCGACATTTTCTGCCTTGGTTGGCTTTCAAGAGCACCTCCACGTGGCAGAAGAGGAATTTATGTGCCTATTTTAAGAAGACTCCCCCTTCCCTAAATAATGAAGATGGAGGTATCTGAGTTAGGCAGGCTAAATCACCGGAGTGACACGTCTCCTGGCTCTGCTGAAGAGCAGCAAGTGTCAGCGTGCCATGGTTTCCTGTCTCGTCCCGGTGACTGGCCAGATGTGTGCTCTCCTCGAAATTAAATTAACCCAAGTCCAGCAGACAAATTCCCACCTCTCTCAAGAACTGCTCAGGCAGCACTTTCAATAACTTAACGTCCATCTCTCCCGTAACATGCTGAAGACACTGCACTTCCAACACAAGGAGCAAGGAGAGCGCTACCTATTAACACCACCCCTTCCTTCAGCACCCGGCTTTCTCCCTTGGGGTTTCTCATGGAAACACTGACCCACCCTGACCCTGTTTAGCTGTTGAGATCTGACAAGATCACAGCCTGAGGTTGTATGGCTGAATTTACATGTGCTTAACAAATTGCCTGTTCACTCAATTACATTTTATTTAATCATCTGTAATCATATGAATTATGCCTGATGGTAGTAAATGTTCGTGTCAGTTCCTAATTACAGATTGATTAATTGACTGTGGTGATTTGTATTACTTATATAAGAATATATGAAGATGATGATAAATTATGATTAGTATGCAACATTTCAGATGAAACATAGCCAGAACGGGGGGAAACTTTCCTGTCTTTGACACTTACATTCGGTGTATCAAATATGTTTTGCATTATGCCATGCCCCCAAAAGGGAGGCTTTCACTACATTGATCATTACCTTGAAAAAAAAAAAGAACAAAGGAAGGAGAAATATGGTGCGTGTTGCTTGGGGGGCCTCAGATGAGACTTCAAGCAAGAAAAAAGCTCTTGAATGAAGATTCCACCCACCAAGAATTTGTCTGTTGCTTTCCACTCACATCAGTGTTGATGAATAGAGTCACGGATGCACTCAGGTTTTACTTCACAGCCATTCTCAGAAGATACCTGGAATTTTTAGCTTGTCTGCCACCCCTGCCACTCCTCTGTCTGTTAATCCAGTTCTCAAGGTCACCTGGCTCCTCCCAAACAGTGTGTTGGTCCTTCACAAATCGATGTCTTTCTTTCACATTTTCAGAAAACATCAGTAGAAAATGTCTACTTTTTTTTGTGCCAAGGTCACTCACAAACATCTTAAATATGACCACTGGAAAAAAGCAATCCCTGAGGAGCCCCACTAACAAACTATCCCCCGTCCAGCACTTCTATCGCTAGAGACTCTTATTTCCCCTACAGGTAAGCACCTCACAATTTTCTTTTTAAGCCTCTATTTCTCCAGATTCACTAATCCAGTTAATCCCTCTCTGAAGCAAGGATAAGTGACACCTTTTTCATTCCCTTTTCTAAAAGTTAGGTCTGTTATCAAAGGAATATGCTAAA
The DNA here is from genome assembly GCA_035583135.1 of Lophotriccus pileatus. NCBI lineage: Eukaryota > Metazoa > Chordata > Aves > Passeriformes > Tyrannidae > Lophotriccus > Lophotriccus pileatus. Next base: position 68,945,318 of record JAWWES010000094.1, read on the forward strand.
CACAAGTGACACTTTCTGTCTCTGGAAAACCCTAGTTATATTTAAAATCACAGCTCTGCATCTGTGGCCATTCTTCCCTCCAAATTTTGTTCAGGTTTTGTCACCTTATAGAGGTTAAAGTACTTATTAAACTGCAAAATTAAAGATCTAATTTATGTTCTACCACATATATCTGCAATGGAGATTCTCCAGTGCCTTCACCTAGACTCCATTACGATCTCCATTATTTTCTTACATCTCAGAAGTGGTAATTTCCAGGTTTTTCTGCCTTCTTCCCCAGTGTCCAGCCAGCCTGTGCTGTCCTGCTCAGCTGCATCCCCTCCCTGAACCCTGCACCACGGTGTATGGTTGGGTGTGGAGAAGTAAAACCAGTGTGTGCCTGACAGTCCTCTGATAAGAAGCTTTCCTTTAAAAATGTCTCCACTCCCCTGTACTGTCCAGAAACCCACGGACACTGACTTGCAGTAGTCTTTCCCTGTGTTTTGTCAAAGTGGGTGTCTATCCTTCGATCCACAGGATGAGTGACCACATTTTGGCCATTGCCCATTCATGGAACCATTCTCTAAGCTGTTACTGCAATGATTTGCTACTCTTGGGAGTAACATCCAGATAATTGTCTTTCTATGTTCCCTTCCCAAAGCAGACTCTGAACTACCCACAAAGGATAAGAATTGGAACCCATCTCAACACCCTAATTCCTGAGAGCCAAAGAACTTCAGCATTTTCTTATTTTTCTTATATTTGACAAGCCTAGAAATTTTGATTAATATTAGCATGCATGATGAAAGCAAGAATTACATCAGAATTTTTCCTGTAAAATGAACAGGTTCAAACAGGGTGGGTAACATAAATCAGTTACCCAGAGAGTAAGGCTTTTAAGTGGATCTATTCTGCTTGTCTTCCAGTCTGTCTGTCAGTGCTGTCAGGTGTGGGAGGTCATACTTTTTACCTGGGATATGTCACAGCATCCCTCTGTTCTGACAGAAGACCTTTCTGAAAGGATGGGTGCTCCTGCAGCATGGGCTCTCTCTTCCCCAAGTCCTTGAGTAGTGCAGGTGTCACTATTGTGATTTCTCTACCAGAAATTATCTTGGTTTTTTGTTTTTTGTTTTGGTTTTTTGGTGTGGTTTTTTGTTGTTTTTGTTTTTTTTTTTTTTTAGCTCTGTGTTCCCTTTCCCTGTTAAGAACACCGTGGCTTTTTCTTGCGTGGTTTTGTAGCCCCCCCTGCAGAAACTTGCCCTGGTGAACGCCTGAATCTCACTGGGACCTCTCACTGCAGGAGGAACGCTCATTCTGCTGCCCACGAGGATGTGATCTTGGATAAATTACCTACCCATCACTGCCTTGGCTTCCCTACCAGAAAAATCGGTACAAAACCGATTACGCAGTGAGGTCTATTTAGCTAATGCTGATAAAGAGCCGAGGGACCGGGCATGGAGCACGCAATAGAAATATCTACCCGTGCTGCTGTTAACGTGGTCACTTACATTCCTGTGTGTAAATAAATCTTGAAGGGGGAAAGCCTTTGGGATGACTAGGAAACACACAAATGCTGGAAATGTCTCATCCATTTATGGTGATCTGAGTTTCTAAGCCAGAGAGTGAGTGGAGTTGTTCTGTTTTATTTTCGCTCAGGACTTTGGGTTTTACGTTCAGGCTTGACCGCATTCCTTTTGGGGCAGAGAGCATCTTTTTTTTTTTTTCTGTGCTCCTGCCTTGCAGCCCGTCCCAAATGCTGCTGCTAGAAAAAGTTGTGCCTGGGAGGGACTGGGAGATTCCTCCACTCACCCGTCCACCTCCCCCATCCTTTCACCTCTTGGTTGATATGTCCACTCACGTGCAACACACATCCTTACAAAGCTCAAAAAACCCCCTCAGATGTATATTTCCCACCATCTTTGAGTCTCCTCAGCTCAGTACCTACCAACACACTTGCCATAATTAACAGGATCCCACTCTTCTTTTTTTGACAACCCTCTAATGCTTTCCATGAACAGGGCGGAAAATGCTACCCAGCAGCTCAATAGGCATTTCCATAACCAGCTGTTTAAATCACGATAATTGTTTTTACAAAACTGATCTGGGTGGCCTAAGAAGCAGAACTACGCTGGTGCTTTTTAAAAATGCAGCAGGTCTGTAGTTGATGCGTTAGTATCAGTTAATTCTCATGAAGGGTCATTAATGGTGCGTACAGCCAAGTGGAGGACTGGGCAGGCTGGGTCGGAGAGAGATGGTATCTGCATGACTGATGTGCAATGCTCAGGGGTCAGAGCATTACAGAATTATTCTCTTCAATTATTTACGTCCTTCCACCTATTGTGTGGTGGGCCTGCTCCTGTGCAAGGAGTTTCTGCCGTGCTTGCGCTACTCTGCAGGGTTTTCCCTTTTCCTCAGGAACGGCATTCGTTTAAATAAAAATTATCTGGGGCAGTCCTGTCCTGTTTCCTGTGACTGGTAAAAATTCAGGGAGGAGAGCAGGTGGTAGTGCTGCAGCCATTCAGGGCTGGGGAACCCTGTGCTCCCTGGCATTGTAACCTGCGTGTAAATCCTGCGAGTCCACCCTGCGTGAGCCCCTCGAGAGGAGATCCCACGGCCAGGTATGAAAATGAGGCTGGGGAGAAGGAGTAAGGCTGCCAGTTTCGTAACAGATGATCTATCCTTGTTACCATCAGCAGCAGCAACAAACAAGAAGTTTAAATGCTTCTCTCTCCCTCTCTTGCTCCCCCCAAACATTCCACAAAAGAAAGACAACTTAATTTTTTTTTTTTTTTTGCTGATGGCAAGAGCATCAGGCAAGCTATATATCAGCCATGATATATAGCCTTACGAGCTGACTGTTGACAACTTATGTCTCTTTTGTCTGGGTTTGCCTACTTGGCTGTTTAATTACGTGAAGTGCCTGTTTTCTGTGTGACGTTCACACCAGCGGCTGCTGGAATTCATGGGTGATGCTACGCTTACATCAGCCATCAAGCTGATACTCAAACACATTAGCATGACCACAGTGTAAAATACGTGGTAGGTGGGAGCTGCTATTGCAGTTCTTTGGTTCATCTGTGTGAGCTAAATTAGCCAGAATAACATTTCTTAGAATAAAGTGATAGAACTCTATGATTGTGGAAAAATGTGTGCCTTCAAACTTTCAGTACTTCCTTGCATACCTTTTTTTTTTTTTTAATGTTAATAGAATTTAAATTATTGACCACAGCAATTTAACTTTTGATGAAAATAGCAATTAATAGAAAAGACATTAAGAGAAGAATCCTGAGACTTTATGAGTATAGATTACTGTAAGGCTACGTAATAAAATGATTACAGCATGCATAAAAGGTCATTATTGCTGTAATAATGCTGTCCCAAAGTGCATTTTTCATTCTGCAAGAGTGGCACTTGTTACCAAACCTAAACGAAAAGCATCTGAGTTACATCTCAGGCCTCTGTTATTGGGAAATTAAAAAAAATTAACCCAGCAGTCTGGTAACCATTTTTGTTAGTGTTGTTCAGGAAACTATTTTCCCATCCGTTTATCTCCTGAAAGATGAAAATTTAAACGTGGAATGGGGCAGAATTTTCAAAGGAGGAAATCTGGAATATGAGATACAAGTGTCACTGATGTCTTTAACAAACTTTATGCAACTACAGCCAGAGGCCCTTACTGGGATTTGTGTTTTCTTCTATCTAAAGTAATAAAAGAAGCCTGGACCAGAGGATCTATTCCATGTTTTTGTTCTCTTTAATCTACAGATGGTGCTTGTGAAATAATACCAGCTGAGTGGACATCTTATCTGCTGAAGAGCTCAATAAAGTGATGTCTTATGTTTACTCAAATGAGCATGTTTCCTTTTTTTCCCATATTTGAACCAAAATAAAAATTCTAGTTTGGCTTTGGATCTTTGCATACTCTTCTGAAGTGAAAAGGAAGCAGTTGAAATGAAAACTGAGGGAAAATAATCCAAAGCCTGCTAACTCCACCTGAAAAATGAAATGCTTTCTTCCTGAAATTTTGGGCTGGGTCTTTCTTGTGTCTGAAGCAGTCACTCAAATGCACCATGAGTGTGCTAGTAGTATTGGTTGCCTTCCAGTGGTGCTGTTCTGGTATTGGGACTTTAAAGGAACTCTTTCTGCTCCATCTAGGATGCAAATCTGTCCTGTTCTACTTCCCTGTAATACTTCTGGTTCATCCTGCCTTGTGTCCCTCCAGCTCAAATCTCTCACTGGCTGAAGGTGATGGCCTTTCATCAGCCATCCTCATGGTGGCACTTCTGGCAAGGCCAAAAGTTTGTTCCCCACTTTGGGACATCCCTTTGCCACACTCTAGTGGATTTATAAACACAATTCCTATTAGCCTGTAATAGGATTTAGGCCCTTACATCTCTTTATCCTAAAAAAACTTAGGAGAAACTCCACTGAATATTGCAAAACTTGGGAAATTTTCCTTTTGTGGGACACATAGGTGCTATAGACTTGTGTTACAGAAAAGGAATGTAAATCCCAACATCCTTATTCATCTTCAGGGGCTTGGTTCAGGCCTTGAAATTCTAAACAAAATGATCCCCAAAGACTGTCAGAAAACTCCCACCTTTTTTCTCACCTATGTAGCTACAAATGCTCATGTCCCATTTTAATCTCTGTCTGGAGGATGAGCAGGCATAAGGCATATAATTTCGATTAATCTGAATCTGACAGTATAAGAAGCTATGAAAGAGCTTATTATTATTTATTTCTCCAGGCATTTTATTTTTCTGCCATTACAGATATATAGCTAAATATACCTCCTTTGTCAGTGATGGTACTCTGTGAAACGGCAAACATTAAAATCCCATAGGAGGGGTTATTGGGTTAACATTGGATGGAGGTTTCAGTAAACTCTTTGGGTGGTGTTTCATCTGGATGCCAGAGAGCTCTGTACAGGCACACAGCTAGAGAGACCTTTGTCTTCCCCTGTGCTGGCCCTGCTGAGGCACCTCCAGTGCTGGGGCAGTTCTGGGCCCTCAGACAGGAGAGACATGGAGGGGC
>JAWWES010000094.1:68959290-68972234 GCA_035583135.1 Lophotriccus pileatus
GGGGGGGCTCATCCTGGAGAGAAGGAGGCTCAGGGGGGACCTTCTGGCTCTGCAACTCCCTGACAGGAGGGGGGAGCCGGGGGGATATTGGGCTCTGCTGCCAGGGAACAAGGGACAGGACAAGGAGAAACATCCTCAAGCTGTGCCAGGAGAGGGTCAGGTTGTACATGAGGAGGAATTTCTTCCTGGAAAGGGCTGTCAGGCCTTGGCAGGGGCTGCCCAGGCAGGTGGTGGATCCCCATCCCTGGAGGTGTCCAAGGAACAACAGGACATGGCACTCAGTGCTCTGGGCTGGGGGACAAGGTGGGGGTCAGGCACAGGGTGGACTGGATGTCCTGGAGGTCTTTTCCAACCTGAATGATTCCATGATTCCATAAATCAAACTCTCTTATTCTGGTCAGAATGTACTTTCTCACTCGTGGTTGCTCCTTCTCATGGGGTTTTTGAGTAGCTATAAAGCAGGGAACAAAGGTCTCCAGCACTATATGCAGGTGCAAAGCTACAGGTACCAGGTACAGACACTTGCAAAGGTGAAACTAAGAGAAAAGTTTTCTTCATTTGCCAGCTGAGCACATTTGATGAAGATGGCCTTCCAGGAGCAGATGTACAGAGGACACAAGGGCCTCTTACTGCTCTTGATTCAGCCACTTTTCTAGTTTGTTAGCCAAAGGTAATACCACACTGTCTTCAAAATCCAAATATGGATCTAGGAATGAAACTCCTGCATGTTACAGTTGTGTAAAGCAAGCTATCCTGTTTGTGCTGCCCCCTTTAGTGGTACAAAATCTGTCAGCGGACTGGGGAAATTCAGAATTTTAAGTGCACTTCAATTCCCTGGCACTTGAACCAGGTAAGTGAAGACACTCCCTTTGACCTCAAGTCTATTATAATTTAAGGGAAGACCTGGGATCCATGGAGTCTCTGCACTGGATCCTGGCATTATCCACTAATTCCTGACATTCTTAAGAATGACCTTTTGCTTCTTTCTGACTCACTTTGAGCAGGTCTGAATATATAACGTATATTCATACCCCACCGTGGAGTCTGGAAGAGAAATGCTAATTCTAAAGAGACACACCGAGGTCCCAAAATATCAGAGATGGCAATATACAGCATATTTTATGACTCTCAGTCTGTTAATCTGAAAAATCAAGAGTAAAAGACATGTTTTTGAATAGCTGGGTGTGCCCCAGCATGTGCTTTGGGGTTCAGCAACCCATCTAATTGGGGAGACACTTCAGCAGGGTTGGTTTTTTGGAGCTCCAGAGTGAGGGTTGGCTTTGCAGCTCTTGAATTGTGTGGCAAAACCGGTCCTGATGACAAGAGGCCCTGAAATGGGTTCCCTTAGTCGTACTGATCTAAGAAATGCAGCCAAACACGAGTTGGGATATGTGCAGTAAAAATGTCAAGGGAAAATTATTTCAAGGTCTGAATATATAGGAAGTTAATGACTTGGCTCTTCCCATTTCCCTTTTTAGCTTTTATTCTGGATCGGTGACCTGATTTTTCCAGAAAGGGATATTTGGTGGGTCAGTGGCAGGGAGGGATGCAAATGATTCCCTGTAAGCTTCAGGCACCATTTTTTTTTGTAAACAGAACCTGGTCTTCTTGCCCAGTCCTCTGAGGGCTTCTGGGCTGACAGGAAACCTCCAGGATATGACATTTTCTTTTCTTACTGAGGATTTTACATTTACCTGATGCACATTTTTCATCTGCGTCATCTTCTAATTTGTCTTTGTTCTGGAAACAGCATCTCTGGATGTTCTGATGCAAGGGAAATGTAGGAAAACCCTCTTTCAAGGAAAAATCTCTTATGGAGGTCCCTGACCTTTGAATTACATTTCAAACATTGAGACACAGAGATACTGTCTCTCGTCTCCAGATTTTGTTGTTAATGTTTATATGAATTTGTGGAACATTTCTGCTCTCTGTCCTTCCTAATCTTTTAAATCAGCTTTACATACCTTCTGTGCCCACTTTGATCTTCACAGCTTTTCATGTTAGGTTTTTTTTTTCATTATAGCTTTCCATTTCATGTTAGCACATAAAGAAAAATGCATTTTATTGGAATAGCTATGTCACAGCAAAGATTATTTTTCTCCCTGTGGATGAAACCAGATAGTGTTGTGCCATGTGGCTCATGTTATAACAAGCTCATTCTGGCTGTATGGCCAAAACCTAATCGAAGTATTTTGAGAGGAAATTCTTATTATTTAAATGCAGTTTCACCCATGATACATTTTGGAGCCATAAAAGAACATTAACTGTTTCTTATTTTATAAGTTTCATAATACTAAAGGTTTATATGAATTGATAAAGCTCTTAAAAAGTCAATTATTTGTACCTCTCCACACTACTGCATGTAAAATTTCTAAACAATAAAAAGAGATCTGCCCACCACTCAGAGAATGTAATACCCTTATTAAAAGATATAGGTGATTTTCTGATTGGACTTAAAAAAGAAAAAGCATCTGATGGATGATTTCTGTTAGCCCACATCAGCACTGTCCCTTGGGGGTTACAGCAGCAAACACCACAGTGCAAACAGGCAGGACATTAAATACAGATAAATCCTGGTTTTGCATTTGGGTGAAGTTATGTAACACCAAAACATAGCTACTTTGGAGAATGCATGTGACTGAAGTTTTTAAAGAGCAACTCGAGTTTTTAAGACTTCAAAGTTTCCTAATGATTTTTTCTACCTCTTACTAAAAATGACAGAATCATGGAATGGCTGGGGTTGGAAGGGACCTTGAAGATAATCCTGTTCCAACGCCCTGCCATGGGCAGGGACACCTTCCACTATCCCAGGTTGCTCTAAGCCCTTGGATCATCTTGGTGTCCCAGTGAGAAGCTGCTGCCAGCTCACCTGGCTGCAGGATTAGTAGCTCCCCACGACTTCATGGTTCAATCCACGTTACAAAGTCACTTGACCTGCCACCCCAGGCTATTGCCAGCAGGTATCAGCCCATCAGATCAACCACTGGCTGCACATAAGGATTGGCTTTGGAAAAAAATCCCCAGCATCTTCTGTAACTCACCTAATCTGATCTTGAAAATAATTCCTAGTAAATAAAAGATCCTGGATATCTTAAGATCCTGAGAAACAATCCTTTTGTGTATATATGTGTGTGTGTGTGATTGTGGATTAGTATCCTTCTGAGCTCCAGTGAAAGGGGCCATTATAAAAATGAGGTTGGCTAAGATGATTAAATGTTATTTACAGAAAGGACATGGGTCTGATTAAATCACAAGGAGGGGGGGGTCTCTTTTACGGTGACAGGAAAAATACACATCATTCAACAGAGGTGCTTGCTTCATTTCAGTAATTAGGGACTAAAGTAACTTGGACAGTCTGTCAGCTTCGATATGGTGGAGTTAACTAGTGGATCATGTAAATAAAAGCTGTGTGATTAGATAAAAAATTAAAGACCAATAATTTTTCCTGTTATCTTGCTATGTACTGTTGAGGTCTGTTGAAATGCTCACACCAAGCACACCCCTCCAAGATCAATTACTTGATTTTTCAGATCTACATATTTCAAACTTCCTCTAATAGTTTCCATCTAGAACCCGGATAAGCGACCAAATTTTGAGATGCTCTGGCTAGACAGCTCCACAAAAAGACCTGACAGCAGCAGAGCTGAGCATCTGAGGTTCCTATTAACTGCACTTTTCAAAACCAGACCCTAAAAATTTCTGCTATAAATATTTTTTTTTTACCTAGTCTTGGTTCCAAGTTTATTTTATTAGTGTAGGCAAGACAGAAAGAGATTTTAGTGCTTTTCCAATAACCTCCTTGGCATGACAGAGGTATGAAATGCAGCTATCCCACCCTCTGTGTATCCTGCCTGAGGTTTGGGCTACGCTTGAATCATATTGAAATGCAGAACAGGGCAAGAGGAACTGGAAACTCCTTGTCAAGCAGCTTACTGAGGGCAAGTATTAGTAAATTATGGGAGCTGCAGAGAGAGGAGGAACCTTTAAATTGCCAAGCATTCACAGAACAGTGGAAGACTTTGAGTTGGAAGGTACCTTTCAAAGGTCATCTATTAAACACCTGCTTCTTCCAGGGTACCTTCCACCTGGGGGACACCTGGATGTTTTTGGATGCCTCAGGTCCAAGTCACTGTCAGGGTGTGGAGAGCAACAAGCAACCTGCTTCATCCTTGCACAGATGCTAAGAAGCAGGTTGGACAAATTGCTACCCAAATAGGACACATTTCTCCTGCCTAGACAGCAGGTCAAGGAGCTCCCTACACCCCCAGGCACACGGTCAGTGTATGGCCTGGTGAGCTTGATATTCTGCAGCAGCAGTCTTTGAAACCCACTGACAGCTGTGATTTTGCCACCTCACTTAGTCTTCTGCTCCAGGCAACCACAGCTTTGTCTGTGCTTGCAGCCACACCAGCATCATCAGCCCAAGACATGCCTTTCCAGGAGTGTGACCTAGACAGAAACCAAGTTCCTGCAGTTCACACAGCCTGAGGCATGCAGGATGCAGCTCCAGGGTCTTTCTGGACCTTGGAAAAGACAGAGAAACCCAGCTGATGGCTGGGGTCTCTTTCTCTGGGAGGTCTGTTGGGATACTGCCTCTGGCTCTTTCCAGAGGGATGAAATAACTTCCAAAGCTTTTCCAGTGGTTTTGTATTTACACTCCCCACATTAAAACAGTTGCCTGGTTGCACTTAGTTTTGGGCACGATCTCAATGTCTGTTTAATCAATACCTGAAGTGTTGTATTTGTCTGCATTCTGCTTCCAGAGCCAACATGGATACTGGCAATGGGGAAAGGCAAGGCAGGTGTGTGCCTGTCTATCATCAGGGGGGTCATACCAGCTACTTTTTATCTTGCTTTTTTCCCTCTTGTGGGCACATAAAAGAATTTTGAATAAGTTGATGAGGTTTAGTGGTCTCCTGTGATGCAATGAGGTACTTTTTCAAACCCATAAAAAAACAGAATAGGATTAAAACCAGCACTCTAGCCATGCCATTCCTGGCAATGGCACAAGTTCTTTGCTTTCCAGGACTCTTTTGTTATTTTTTATTTATTATGCGTACTGTAGTTGCATCTAAAAGTGCCATTTGGAGACCACTGCACAAAGTGCTGTGCATGAATACACATCAAAACAACCACTTTTTTTTTGGCAAATAAACCTTAAAGACTTTTTTCCCCACTTACAAATTTCACTGCTGTTTCCACCACGCTTTCCAGTGGGGCACGGCACTGGCTCAAAATGCCTTTTGCTGTATGCAAATTGCCACTTTTATTCCCTGCTCACGTGAAGGGAGTGCTCCTGCCCTCCTGCCTCTCTGGGAGCGGGGAGTCGCAGGTGCTGGTGGGGCCAGGGCAGCTCTCCTGTGCCAGAGGGGCAAAGCACACAGTGCCCTGCAGGAGCTGCAGGCCTGCAGTCCTGCTGCATCCTCAGCACATCCCCCCTGCGCCGAGAGGAGACGGGGTGAGACCCATCTGTCCTGCCTCCCCCAGGCTGTTGTTGACAGAGAGTAGCAGATATGAGCAAATTTTTAAAATATTTTTTTTTCCCTTCCAGTAGATAGATCCAAGAACCAGGCTGGGCTAGACTGATGCAGCAAGACGCCAAAAGACAGTGAGAGTTTGGACAGAAAAAAAGACGACAGCCAGGGTATACCCATTCCAAATTTCCCCAGTGTTTGTATCCAATTATACTTCCTCCTATATGCACAGCTATTGATTAGGACCCTGACACCTTTGCTTTATTCTACCTGACCCACCAATAAAAACCCCTATGAGGACAACAAGCATGAAAGCACAGGAAGAAGTCAAAAAAGGTTCTTCCTGTATTCATATTGATGTCAAGCCATCTGCTCATGTTCAGAGCCCACACGACCATATGGAAAATTGCTTTCTCATACCTGTGATTATTTTTTTTCCTATGAAAATGAAGGGTAAGGGAAAATTTTATATTTTATTGAGTGACAAACTTGCTTTGCTTACTCCTGTTTGAGTCTGACACAACCAGTGCTTCCAAAACTCTGTATTTAATGGCTGTGCTTGCATTTATTACACTCTGTACAAGAAAAGTCGAGACACACACTTGGCACCTGGCTTTTAGTTTTATTCTATGTGAGAAGGTGCTGTCCATGGCATTATGAACTAGGGTGTGCACTTCCCTAAACTACTTAGGAAGAGACCAACTACTTCCAGGATTACCAAGACCAAACCTTTCCCAGCATTGCCAAGACCACCACTTAACCCATGTCACCAAGTGCCACATCCACACGGGTTTTAAATCCCTCCAGGGATGGGGACTCCACCCTGGGCAACTGTGCCAGGGCTGGACAACCCTTCCCATTATGTAATTTTCCCAATATCCAATCTAAACGCCCACTAGTGCAATTTGAAGCTGTTTCCCTTCATCCTGTCCCTTGTTCCCTGGCAGCAGAGCCTGATCCCCCCCTGGCTCCTTGCCCTGTCAGGGAGTTGCAGAGCCAGAAGGTCCCCCCTGAGCCTTCTTCTCTCCAGGATGAGCCCCCCCTGGGCACACCCGGGATCGTGTCCAACCCCTGCCACCAGGACCCACAGGGCCCTTCCTGCTTGGGCAGTTCCCAGCCCCTGTCCCAGAGCCTGGAGCACCGCATGGGATCGTTGTGACCACGCAAAGTAACTTCGGTTTTTATTTTCAGGTCTGGCCCTGGCCCCCATGGGTTTGCTGCAGCTATTTACTTCACTTTAAAATTGCCACTTAATCTCTGTGCAGTTGTTTCCCCACTGGTGAGATGAGATCAGGACCAACGATCTGTTAATGTTTCTAACGAAAGGGAGGAACAGCGCTGAGTGTAATTTTAATAAATGGCAGTGCGAAAGTTTTCTCTGCTCCGCTGCTCTCTCTCGCAGATGATATAAACCACTCAAACTATCTGCTCTCCCTCTAACGCTCCCTTCACTCCAGTGGAGTTAATTTGATTTAATGCATTTACCATCCCGGCAGTTACATTTTAAGTGGCGCGCTTTCTGTTGCAAAAGATAACCTCTTAACGACGTTTCCCCCGAAGTGCGGGTGGCTGCAGCTCCCTTGGCATCCCTCTTTCTCCTTTGGGAAAAGAGAGCCCAGACCCTGCCCCAGCTGAATTGAGCCCCGTGGCTCTTAACAAGCCCTGATGACAGAAGGTGCACATCCCACTAGACCGTGCTTTTTTCCTGCCATAGGGACTCTCGGTTTTGAATCCCACGACCAAATTTGCAGCCCAGGGTCTGGGAAAAGGGGGTGCTGTCTGCCAGAGGGCAGGCTCTGTGCTGTGCTTTTTCCTCCTGCTGCAGTTACAGTTGGCACCATTAAACTCTCGGTGTTCACTGCCTGGGGATGTGCAATTATTGTGGAGCCTTCTCCTAGTTACAGTAGGAGACACTGTGCTACTGCAGTCAATACGGAGTGACAAATGAGGTTTTAATGACACCTACTCTACCTGGAATTATCTGTAAACTACAATTAAGGAAGTAGCTGCTCAAGGAATTAAAGATCAGAGAAAGATGGCATGCTTTTACGATGACTTACGGGGGGAGATCTGTGAATTCGTGATGGTTTTGCGTGGAACAGGTTGAAAGATGCAACAGAATACAGTAACTTTAGGTGATGTTTTCTCCACCATCACTGCAGTGTCCCAGCAAAGCCGTTAGTGCTTATCAGGCAACTCACTGCTGGTGCAAATCTGCAGGGGCTTCACTGGAGTCAGTGGTCTAGATAAGACTCAGCTGACCCATAAGACATCTGTGGTCTTCCCTTGCAAACATGTCCATGTGGAGGAATCGCCCTACTGTTTTGCAAGGAAATAAAGGAGCAAATGAAGAGCAAATCAGATTAAAAATCATAGAATCATCAAGGTTGTGAAAGACCAACAATATCACTGAGTCCAACCTTTAGGCCATCAGGTCCAACAAATCATATCATTTACTGAGTCTTCTGTCTGCAGTCAAATATTCTGCTGGAGTCACAGCTGGGGCTAAACAAACTCCCTAGGATTTCACCCTACAAAAGCACCCAGCTATGGGCGAGCCTTCAAAAATATTGTCTGTCTCTGAGGCGATTTTATCATGGGAAATCACTCTGGCAGCAAACCTTCAGAGATGACCCAGGACAGAGTAGCCAAGTATTAAAAATAGAACTACACTAAGCAATGCCTTTTTACTTAGTCATCTTTCCTTTTCTGTGGTATTTTATTATTGCTATTCCAATGTGCTGGTTATTGAGTATATGATTATTCTTTCAAATGAGTTTGGACAGCGTCTATAGCTTTGTAGCAATTAAGAGGCCACAGACTTTAGCAGCTGAGGAGAAATGGAGTAGGCTTTAATAGCTTTATTTATCTTTAGCTTCTGCAGAGCTGTTTGGACTTCCTCAATGGTGGGCAGTTTTCTATCAATAAAAGGATGCTGGAACTTATTTCTTGTAAATGCAAGTAGGTCATTATCAATGGCACAGGGAGCCTTGCACAGCGCTGGAGAGAGACACTTTCTGTCTTAACTCTGTCATCAATTACAAGTCTGCCAATGAATCTCGGAAAATGTGAACAAAAGCATTTTATGACTTGCCTCAGTAAAAGTCTGGCAGGCTGTGATGCTTCCTTGCTGCTGTTAATTGTCTTCCTCACAGTGCCTGCTGCCAGCTTTTAATGCCCAATGCCTACGTTTACCTGAGGACAATGCAGTGGAGCCTTGCCAGGTAAGTCAGGTAGCTGGTGCTGTTAAATTAACCCTTCTTAGTTAATTTTCTAATCTTCTAATTAATTAAATTATCTCTCAGGCATATGGTGTGATTCTTGGGGCTGTCCTTTGAGGGGCCAGAAGTCAGGACTTCAGTGATCCTTGTTGATTCCTTCCACCTCAGGGTATTCTATGATTCTTGATTTATCTGTTGTGAATAGATATTTTACACATAACCCAAGTAACGTGTTAAGACCCCTTCACGTGTGCTAATTACTCATGCAGGTTTGGGAAAGGATGAGGGGTGACTACTGTTCTCAGCATCCCAGCTTTTCTTCCTCTTTTAAATGATGAGAAATCAGCCCTTTGGTGCAATCATACGGTCCATCATCTTCATCATCCTGCTGCTGTCAGTAGATTTCGTGCCTGCCTCTGGCACTTGTGTTTGAAAGGTTGGTTGTAATCCGATGAGCAGCCAGAAAACAAAGCCTCTGTTTATTTTGAGGGGCCTATGTTATTGACTGAAGCTCAAACATTGTGATTAACTTGTCACTAAAAGCTGAAACTGTGTAGGAAGAATGGGAACTGGTCCATTAGGGGGAATCTGCATCCAGCTCTATTTCATTAGCTCCTTCCCTCATCAGCTGATTAAGAATCTTATTTTCCTGGTCACCTCTGGTCTATGGTATTCTCAGCACTGAATACTTTGTGTCCTGAGTTCTTGCTCAGTGTTTATTTATGGCAGTTCCCACTGGAGCTCTCAAGAAACTTCACTCCAACAAGGCCACAGAAATCAAACCCACGCTGAGCAGTGTTCGAGTTCAAACTTAAAACACCATCAGAGAATTTTGCTGTACAGCTTTTCTTGTGCTTTAATGAATGAGTCCAAGAAATTTCAGCATCCTCAGGTGTTTTCTGTCTCCTAACAGCGTACCAAAGAGATCAGAATAGCACTGAATAATGGTGCACAACGAGGGACGTTTTCCAGTCCTGCCAACTCACTCATGATTCCTGACAAGTCTCTTGAATTGCATGAGATGCAGTCATTTCTTGCACAAAACGAGGCATTTAAGAAACTTCTTCCTTAGTGGCATCCTGTAACTCATGCCGAAAAAAGTCCTCCAACACTTGTGATTCAACTGGCCCTGGTAAATATGTGCAGGTTAATGACAGAGACTTTAGTTACTGTGGGTGCAAATGATGTTTAGGGATCTATTCAAAGTGTCATGTTCCTTTGCTGAGCTGTTATTTTTCAGTTATGCTTTCACTTTCTAAAAATTATGGAGTTCTTACTGATCTCAAATTCTTACTGTCTAAACATCCTTTTCTTCATTGCAAACCCAGGGGCACTTAATGCTGTATATATATCTATCTACACATATATATTAATAAATTAGTAATATAATTGGGATTGTAAAATCAACATTTTGAGAAAAAAATCTTCTGCTAGGCATTTTTGGTCTAGATTAAGCACACTCCCATGTTGCAAGAAGTGAGATGGGGAGTTAAAGTTCAGCATGAAGTTGTCAAGCCCGTCTGGCAAGATGCAAACCCAAATTTCTCACCTGATTGCTCCTTACTGCCTACAGGGTAAATGCTCCAAATGATGCACAGGAGGTGTGTGGACAAAACCTATTAATAAGTAATTGGTTTTGTACCCGTGCCTCCTGCACACTTTTTTTTTGAAAATTCCCATCTCTTTCTTGCCTGCAAGAGTCATTCACGGGAGTCTATAGAAAATCAGACTGAAGAGTAAATGCAGGGTAGGAAGCAGTGCTTAAGGGAAGAGCTCTCAGCCATATTCCCTTCCATCTGAGGTTATGAAGGCAGATAGGATATTTCCTTACACTGAAGGACATTTTTGTTGAATGCATATTCCACATCACGTAGCATTTTCCTTATCATCTCACAGTAACAGTCCCTGGGAAGAGCAATATGGCCCTCAGGCCTCATAATATCATCCTTTATTAGAAATAAGAACAAAGAATGCAATTAAAATACAAATATTTCACGTCCCAGAGGTCTAGATGCTGTTTGGCAGTTCCCAGGTGGTTCTGCCTTCAAAGAAACGTCACGGATGTGGATGCTCGTGAGGGGAGGCACTGCTGCAGTGGGAATGGGAACGTGGCTAAAGAGGCACAGATATGCTGGTGGAGAAAAAGAGGGAGGAAACCTTTTAAGGACATTTTCTCTAGACAGTTAGAGATCTCCTGAAGGCAGTGCCTGAAGCCCCAGGTGCTGGGGATTTTTAGGTTTTGTGTTGATATGGGCAGGCAGGGGATAGATTATCTTGAAGGTCACAGCCTTTCCCCGTGTGTCTCTGCTCTTTGTGCTGCAACCTTGCTGAAGAAGAGAGTCTGTGAAGCTCTTGGATAGACAGGCACTGTCCTCAGCTGTGATTTTACAGTGTTGAATAACTGCCCTTTGATTTGAAAACCTCTTCTGGTGTAACTTAAGAATAACCATTTACTACAAATGGTTTAAAAAATATTCGTTCTAAAGTTCATAAGAAAAAAAAAAAAACCAATCCAGATCTTCTCAGTTGAGCTTTGTCAAAAATAAATGGACAAAGTACCAATTGAATTCTGATTTTTTGCAACTCCAAGAAATCAGTAATGTCATTGTATGAAGCGTTATTGATAAATCACCTTCCCTGGCAATGTTGCATGTATTATTTTTTAAAAGTTTATCCATATCAGCTGACTGCTGCCCCACAGAGTATTCAAACCCAGGTGAACAGCAGTTTTTCACTCAGATCTCTTTAAAGTGCTGGTTAAAGATGCTCCAGTGCCCAAAGAAATCAGGTGCATTTCTGGAGATTGCTATCCCAACAGATCCCTGATATACTTGTCCGTGTCAGTCCACAGGGGAGGAAGACTCACCTTGGACACATCTACTGCTGCACTCTGCAATAACAAGACTCTCATTTTGCTTGGCATATGTGACAGACTTCACCCAAGCTTCCTGTTGGGAAAGAAAGGGAGGATTTGTGTACTTTCCCTGTGCAGAGCTTGGTGCTGTGATTGCATCCCGGCCCAGGATCTCCCCGTGTTGTTTGTCCACCACTGCAAACCTGGGGTTGCTCCTGCCTGTGGCTTCATGTTCCCATAAAATTCAAGATTTATCATCCCTTGACAATCGATTGGCCATTCCTGAATCAATACTTACCACTTGGGTCAATTAATCTTGATATTCATTTTAAGAGTAGTCAGTATCTACTTATTGATTTTAAGAATAATGAAAAGTAAGTACATGGGACCCAATCCCTGGGCTCCTGATTGGGGCAAAGCCTCCCACCACAGTCAGGCTTTGGCAGTCACTGGAGCCAACTCCCTGAGGGCTACAATTCCCATTTTGCTTTTTTAAATTCTTGAGTCTTTGTCCCTTCCAAAAGGTGTCAGTCACTCACAGACATGAGGTGCCCTTGTGACGTTTCCAAAGCACGCAAGGAATGGTTGAACAGTG
This sequence comes from Lophotriccus pileatus, assembly GCA_035583135.1. Taxonomy (NCBI): domain Eukaryota; kingdom Metazoa; phylum Chordata; class Aves; order Passeriformes; family Tyrannidae; genus Lophotriccus; species Lophotriccus pileatus. Next base: position 68,971,435 of record JAWWES010000094.1, read on the forward strand.
GCAAACTGAGACAGCACCTTTGGAGCTCATGTGAGCTCTCTTTGACACCAGTCACAGGAGGTATTCTCAAAACAAAAGATTAAAGAAAGTCATTGCCAAACCAGGCTTTGGCTCTTCATGGTTCAGACCTCCCAGCGTTTCTGCTTGGAACAATCCAAGAGGCACCGTGAACTCGTGGGTGGTGCTTAACCAACAAAATTAAATCAAACAACTCATAAAAATAAATCCATTTCAACATTTTAAAGCAGGTCTTGATCAGCTATGAGAATTTAACCTGAAAAAGCTCGAAGAACCACAAAATCTGGGCCTCTATTATTAATTGATGTGTTTGCAGCAGAGCATTGCATACAATTTTACGCATGAAATGTAAGAGTGTATTTCTTTGACTTGAAAACAAAACAATGATGTATCAGTAAATTCTTCCATGACTACAAATTTATATCCTGGAAAGTGTTCATGACACGTGTAGCTATTTGTATTCTCTGTAGTATTATTTCTGTATCTTTAGAATGCTCTGAGAATAACAAATGAGCTGCCAGTTTAGAGTGACAATATGTTCAATAAGATGGAAATGGGCTATCTAATATTTGCAAAAATAAAATAAAGAATTACTCCCTGGAGGTAATTTTTAATTTTTAGAGTTTTGTGTAAAATAATACAGCAGACCAAAACATCATTGTAACCAAAATGCATCTTTCTTCAATTAGTTATCAGAATGAGATGTTTGTTCTTATAGAGTGAAAAGCATTTCTTCCTTCCTTCCTTCCTTCCTTCCTTCCTTCCTTCCTTCCTTCCTTCCT
>JAWWES010000094.1:68994845-69013369 GCA_035583135.1 Lophotriccus pileatus
CCAGGGTTTGCTGAGGACTGTATGTGATCCTTTACTTCACACTCAGATGCACGAGTCTATTAGAGCTGCCTCTGTGCTGTTGGACGAAGGATTTATTTTACCAACATAGCAATAAAAGTGATGTTTTGCCTCCAGCAAAGCACTAAGGAACCCTTCTCCTTTGGTCTGGGAAGTAGTTGTGACCTGCTCCTCTGGTGACCACGCTGAAGCCGGATAAAGTCTCTCCTGTGACTTGGTCTCTTCCAGCTTTATTATCAAACCAAAAGCTGGAAATGATAGTGACTGAAACAGATGTTATGTGAGTTGTTCCCTTCTTTTAAGCTCCGGTTCAGTTCAGTAGGAGCAGAGTTAATTTTGTAGGACTGAAATAAATGAGGTGGAAGGTCACAGAGCTAAATGTTTTCCACAGACTCCTACCCTGCATTGCTCCATTTCACTGTGTGTCTAGGATGTGTTTTTTTCCTGTTTTACCTTCTATTTTGACTTCTTAAGTTTATGCCACTGGGGAGCAATAGGAATCTGTATTTTGCAGTTGCTGCCTTGGAGAAATAGTACAATTTGCCTCAAAAGCTGGAGTGCATTCCAACTACAGACTGCAGGGATAGCTCAACTGAATTAAAATCCCTGTGTCCATTCTTTTCCTTTATTAAGACATTCTGTAAGATAGAAAGAGTCCATATTCAACATTTTTCCTCAAGGCTGATAGAGATTACCAAATATTATTACCCTCTGATTCTGGTGTTTGTGTGAATACTTGGGGTAGCAATGCATGGAAATTATTTTATTTCTAGAGCCAGTAGCAGACATAATTCTTGAGGATGATAGTGAGAAGAAGGAATTAAGCCATCATAGAATTACAGAATGGTTTGGATTGGAAGAGACCTTAAATATCATCTATTTCCAACTCCTCTGCTATGGGCAGGAACATACCCTTACCTTATATCACCGTATTTGTTAAGGACTAACATTTCTCCTCATTTCTACAGGAGAGGTTCCTGTTGGCCAGTTCCTTGGCTGTTGCTGGAGGCTGCTGCATAAACACAGGTGAGGCAGGAGGTGCAAAACACCCCTTTGCAAAGCCAAATGCAATAACCACCAAATAATCTGAGTCAAGCCTATGCTTGCTGTTTAAATTGTTTGATGCACAGGGTTTCCTTGAGGGGAAAAAAAAAAGTGATCTACAGCTTTTGCTGGTTTCATATCTTTCATTTAGGGGCAAACAAGATCTAAAGAACACGACTTGGGGAATAAATCTGGGCAAAGCATTTGCAGGTAAGTCACCATATGTTGTATCCTCATAGGCTGGTACCGTGAGGGATGGTCTAGAGAAAATGAATTGATCTCACTTTTGGTACCATCCTAGTTGTTCCTTGACCTTTTAATCAGGCACAGACAGTAATTATTTGTTGTGTTGACCAGATAACTCATTGGCTGGTCTGACGGTCTTGTAAAACGGGGTTAGTTAATCTTTTCCACTGTGTACTGAAACCTGTTGACAGGGGAATTAGGGAACTGACAATCTGTGTTTTTACAAGGGATTAGCATAAAAACCTCCTCTGCAGACTAAAGCATTTTCTGCTTAGTAGCAAGACTACTCCAGTATTGGTGCTGGAAACCATCAAGCTTCAGTGAGAGAAGAAAACATCTCTGGAGTGCAACCTTACAGCTATTTAATCACGAAGTCCTTTCCTCACACTTTACTCACATCCTTTGTTCACACTAGACAGAGACATTCAAAGTCTAGGGCTTGGAGCTCAACTGTTTGACTGCCTCCAAGTTTTCCCAGTTGCAAATTAGTTGTGATTTACTTTCCAAGTTGATTATCCTCACGATGTTGCCTTGGTGTCTGATCCAAGCCAGGCTGAAGTAAATGGGAACCTTTCCATGGACTTTAATAGGTTTTGGATGAGACCTTAGCTATCTTTGTAGCTATTATGAGAGGCACAAGTTGTACAATGAAGTGCAGGTGTTTGTGCTGCTCAGAGGAAGACCTTGTACTGTATTTAATGTTCTTTAATTAATTGAGTCCCGAGGTATAGAGCGGGCTCATGTTCCCAGAAAATGCATTATGGCAACACGGCACCCTCCATTTGCAGCAATCCAAACACAATATTAAAGTTTTATGTTTGTTGAACAAAGTCCAGGAATCCACATGCAGGAGCACTTCACCTTCCACTGGAATGCAGCCATTTCTGGAGCAAAACATGGCAATCTTTTCACGAGGACAGACAAGCAGTAGGAAGCAAATGGTGTCAAACTCCAGTGAAAGCATCAGGTTTCTGTCGTGAGCTGTCAGGAAGGGACCAGCGTAACAACATTAATGAGAATTTTCCCAGTGCCCTGACCTCGCTGATGATGCAGCATGTGAGGAGAGCTTTTGTGCAGCTACCACACCATGAGGTCAGTCCAAGAAGTCACACTTCCAGCTGCGGAGCAGCTTCATGTTATGTTGGAAAAAAAAGGCCAGGTGCCCACCTTACTGAAGCTAAAGAGTCAAGTCCAACCTGGCAGCTGGGGTGGGATGCCTTCCTAATCAATGGAAAGAAAGAGGTGCTTTCAGAAGGAAGGTGACTCATTTTTAAGAAGAGTGATCGAGTTTGGTTGGGTAAATCTGCCTCCGGATATGACTTTTTCTCTTTATTGACTGGAAGAGAGCCCAGCTGACTGGTCTGGTCTGAGATGTTATGCTGGTGTGAAAGTGAGATAAATCCCACCTTCAGCTAATGAGGCCTCATGAGAAACCTGCCTCAGGATTCTTTGATGCCACCAGCTCTGAGATGAGCTGCCAAAGCAAAGAAGGATTCATGAAATGCTCTCGAAACTGAGAGGGGGAGAAGAGGTTTGGCTCTGAAAAATCTGTGGAAAAGGAGGAAATCTGCAGGGTTAAAAAGGAAGAATCAACTTCTGCCTGGCCAAAAATCTTTTGCAGCCATAGAATAACAACAGCAGAGGAGGATGACCTTGAATGACTCGATACCCCTGTGAGGAAAGGAGTGGTGTGTTCTCCCGGGAAGAGATGGCAGCCGGAGCAAGGAGGAGAGCCATGGGGTAGGGAAAATGCGGGCACAGGGTGGTGGGTGGGCATCAGGTATCTGGGAAGGCAGATGAAAAGCTGTGCAGACCCCTGTGCAGGAGGATTTGGGGGTCTGGGGGAAGCAGGGAGGCAGCAGGTGAAGGGCAGCAGAGGGGTTGGTTGGCATGGAGGGGCATTTGGCCCTGTGGGATTTCCTCATGACCCCCCCATGGGCGTGGGCAAACCAGGCATCACAGAAATGAATAGCAACAAGGAAAGCCTTTTTGAGGCTGGAAAGCTTTGTTAGAAGGAGTCCAGCCCCCACAGAGCATTTCTGCAGATGTTAATGGATACTTTGGTGGGGAAGAGCACCCCATTATTGGGGTTGTGCTAAGATATATTAGAAGACCTCTTAATCAGATTATAAATGCACTTCCTTGTGCAGAACAACCCAGCCACCCCTGCTCAGTGATATTTATTGCAAAGTCAGAAAGTCATTAGGTGGTGGAGTTCAGATTTCCAAGTGCATGTTTGGTATAGACAAGTCAATATGGTTTTGTTTTTTTTCTTAATTTAACTTCTTGATTGACTTATTATGTACATTGGCACTTTTAAGAGCTTCAAATAAAACACAGTGAGAGTTCAGAACAAATGTAAATGGCCTAAAAGAAAAGGAAAAAAAAATCCTATAATCTTTTTTAATGGCTATAAAACGTGGGAAGGATATATCATAAGCTCCCCGCATGGGGTCCTTGTCTGCGTTCAATCCAGTATTGTAATTTAGACATGACTTTTTATTTAATTTCTGACTGAGAAAGGGAAATTAGAAAACAACATTATCTCAGCTGCTCCGTTATAATGAACAATATTTCACAGTGCCAGTATAAGTTACCTTAAGAACTTATTTTATGAGACAAACATTGGCTGAATTCCACAAACAACTGGGTTTTCTGGTGTCTTTTGTCTGCCGAAGAACCCAAACTTAAGTAAGGTTTTTAATTGTAAATCAGCCCGTCTTTACAGCGACGTGTGTGTGTCACAGGTGTGTAACATGTGGACCAGGGCAGCAGTGGACACGGTGGTGGTGGGATTATCATCAGGGAAAGAATTCCTGCTGAAGTGCAAGCAGAGGTTGCTTTGTTTCATGTTAAACGTTGGTTTCTGACTGTTTTTTTTTTTCTTCTAGCACGTGTACCTGTGTTTGCCTCCAGCAGTGACAGATAGTGCAGGTATGACACGACCTATGGAAACAACTTGCGAGCTTGGCTTTTAGGGAAGTGTAGACTGGAAAGCGATTTAAAAATTCAAGATTCGGTGTTGAAAAAGATGGAGAGAGGCACATGAATAGCAGGGAAAGATGGAGATGATACAATTGCCTCCCATGCTGTCAGGCTGAGGCCAGAGCAGATCTGCTCTTAACAAACTCCTCCAAATATTTCCAAGAACACCAGCCCCAGGGTAGGAAGCTGCCTCGGATGAGCAACTTGTTTGTTTTCAGACAGCAGAAACCAGCCTTCTCTGTTTTGTTTTGTTTTGTTGTTTGGTTTTTTTTCTTCCCTTGCTGTACAAATGTAGACCATTGATATAAAATACTGACTTTAGTTGTTTTTCCTATGGGGAAATCCCAGACCGGGATTATGCAGCTGAATGTTTATTTAGCTGTAAATAACACATTCTCCTGTTAATCTCTCTATCTGTTTTATCAATTTTTAAGTCATGGAGACTTATCCAGTCTGTAATTAACCCTTTTGTATGGCAAAAGGCAGGATTGCCTCTTTCCCCCAGCCACTAAATACATAATGTTCTGATAAATATTTAAGCAGTAATGAGGGACGTAATGCACAGTAATCCATTAGTGCTGCGTTCTGGGGGAGCAGCATGGTGCTAAAATGGATGCTGTAAGTGCTAAAATCCCAGATTGAGCAGAAGGACTGCTGACCATTCAGGGATTTGGCTTTGAACTATGATACAGGTTGGGAAATCCATTTGAAAGTGCAGACGTGCTATCTGTGCCTGCCAAGAAAATCTTCCCTAAAAGAAGTCAACCCTCCATAAAAACCCCGAAACAAAGCCAGCCATCTCTCTGAATGGTGCAGCCAAATATTCCCCAATCAAAAGACCGTCAAAGGCCGGGAATGGGAAGTCAAACCCTGGACCAGTGGTGAACTGAAGGTGCTGTTCAGTGTATGATCACAACTGGTTCCACTAACATCTAAACCCAGGATAAACTGGGGTCTATGAGAACTTTTCCTTCCTTTTTCTGTGTTTTCCCCCTTTTTTTCTACTAATTAGATCTTACTTTCTGATTACAATTATGTCTGCAATAGGTGCCTGCATCAGGACAATCCACTGAAGGAGCAAATACAGCAGCAGATAAGGTATTGCTTCCTACTTCGCTTTTCACAGCAGCCTCTTGATTCCCACCAAGGGCAGGAAAAAGTGAGGTTTGATACCAGGATCTTTGTGCTGCGGGGAGCAGCTACAGCTGATATGTGTGCTCACTTCCAAGCAGAAAACCAGGAATACTCTCTCCACTCATCTGTGTGCAATGAGCAGTGAGTGACAAGTGTCTCTGAAGAGATGTCCCACTGGGACATATGGCTGAGCAGGATGGTGCCTTAGTAGAAACTGATGGGAATTGGTAGAAACCAACAACGTTTTGTTGAGGTCATGGAAAACGAAGTTTTCTGGAGTATCTGTGAATTTGCACCTGGACCAATAAACATTTTTTTTTTTTTTTAAATTGTTATTCATTTTACACCTCAATAAAGCTTAATTATAAGTAAGCAGTAAGAAAAGCAGGAGACATGTTCCAATAATATTGCACTTTTCTGAATCATTCCTGTGGGGCTCTGGCAGTTTCGTTACCATGAAGCAAAATAAAACAAATTAAGAAAACTATTCAAAATTCATTTAAAAACATCATCCGAGGAGCATCATAATAAAAGCACAATAAGAGAGACAAGCTCACTTGGCTAATTTCCTTCATGTGCAGTGCATGTTTATAGTGTGTCTCTTAGTATGTTTTAATTAGCATCACAATCGTCAGCTGGTAACTAACATCACGTATGGTTCAGGTTGGGAGTTGCAGGTCACCTATTTTGAGCAGAGGAGGGGCTGGGAATCTGATCTTGGCTTTCTGGATGCACAGGTTCAGCAGAGCCTGCTGGAAGATCAGGGCTCTAAAGCCCTAAATTTTGGCCAGAGAGAATGTCCTTGAGCAAAGGAGCAATTTCCAGACCTTGGCCCTTCCATCCCTTGGGCCTTTCCAGCCGTGGCAACAACTTCTACCCTTCTGCTCAAAGCAGGACTCATGGGACAGACAGATGTATTGATCATGTTGCTCTCTGCCAGCCTGAAAACCACTTTGTTTTGTTTCTTGTGGATGTAACATCCTTCTTGTCGATGTGGTCTCTTCTTGGCTGTGCCATAAGGCACCTTCCCTGTCCCTGTTTTCACCACTGGAAACAGGTTGCTCAGTTTGCCTTTGATGTGCCTTCCCCTTACTGCAGGTCTTTGCTTGGCTTGGAACCTTTATTCTGAGAATTACTGTATCTCTTACCTTTTTAGAGTATTTTTTTTTAAATTTTTTTCTTTTTTTTTTTTTTAAAGTGATGATCCTTCCTCCATACGAGCCCCAGCTGGTGGTGTGGGAACAATTTCAGGTACTTGAGGATGTGGCTGATCAAGGTGACCTGTCCAAGGCCAGGTTGGATGGGGCTTGGAGCAGCCTGGTCTGCTGGAAGGTGTCCCTGCCCATGGCACAGGTTTGGAACTGGATGCTTCAAGGTCCCTTCCAACATAAACCATTCTAGGATTCTGTGATTCTATGACATGCACTCACCTGGACAATTGAGGTGAACTTCTCTTAACGTCTTCCAGAGTGGAGTTGACCTGCCCCTCCTGAGTTGGACCTGGGGTGGGCTATTTCAGATAGTTTGGCCAGATGTGAGCCAGCAACTGCCTCCAAAATGGAGGAGATGAATCTGTGATGGACAGATCATGCTTAGTGACCTTGACAGTTTTTAGGATGCCACTGTCTGTGCATTAGAGGACTATCTCATACCTGGAAAAACATAACTTCACCAGGCAGCCTGCACAAAATCACACCCAAGTCTTTCTTCCTTAATAGCCCCATTTAATCAGATTTTCCACTCTTGAGCTGCTTCAGGTGCTGTCACTGGAGCAGCAGACACTGCTGTGCAACAGGGACTCACAGTGTCTTGCAGTGAACCTGTTGGTCTTGTGGTTTGTGTTCTGAAATGATGGTCTTTGCATCTGGAAAAAGAGGAGCCCGTCAGTCTCAACAGGTTAGTAGAGGAGGAATAGATTTGGCTTTGTTTTGATCTGAGGATACTTTCATCTGAAGGTCTGGCCCAACCTCTTTCTGCTGTTATTGAGGTATCCTGTCTAATTCACTTTTTCCCTTCGAAAAATAAAAGGCATTTCACTTCCCCTTAAGAATATATTATGAACTGCTGCACTTTAGCAGTGTGATAGTTCATAACAGAATCGAGAGGAGCATGAATTATTGTCAGAACTACATTACTAATGTGTAATCTGCAGCACTGGTTAATTTGTTTTGATATTAAAGTTTTAATAGGAAATATAATTTGATTGCATTTTAAAAATAAAAACTGATTTTCTGTATTACAGAAAAAATATTATGAATAATAAGCAAAAAAGGGGCTAATATAACTAGGCATTTCTATTAACAAAATAAATATGTTTCATACGCTCTCTGTGTACTAATTCAAGTCATCTGATGCCAGTTTGGGCTGATTTAACATAAACTACAGCCTTGTTCCTTTGCTCTGCATTTTGCAACATTGCTGGCGTTAGCTTGAGGATAGGATCAAAGTTTTGCAGTATCAGCTCCCTGCACATCAGTTATCAGCACTCAATTATTAGCAGCATTAGCACCTTGTGCTGTACTCTCAACACACCAGCAGAGTCTGGTCTGTATTTATAGATGTTTTCCAGCTGGACTCAGAATAATTAAAGAACCCAACTGTGAAAACAATGAGTCCTCCACCTCTTAAATCAGGGTAGGTGGCTTGTGCTGGTGGTGATGCTCAAATGGGTGTGTCATTAGGATTATAGCAGGGGAAAATCAGCTCAAGAAGGGTGCTACACTAAGTGTGATGGGCACACTGACATGATGTGAAAGTGTAAGAGAAACCATGCTGGGTCAAATGAATCACAGAATTGCTGAGGTTGGAGAAGTCATCTCAGATCATGGAATCCAACTGTTCCCCAGCACTGCCAAAGCCACCACTAACCCATGTCCCCAAGTGCTCCCCCCTCCTGTCAGGGAGTTGCAGAGCCAGAAGGTCCCCCCTGAGCCTCCTTCTCTCCAGGATGAGCCCCCCCAGCTCCCTCAGCCGCTCCTGCTGCTCCAGCCCCTTCCCAGCTCCACTCCCTTCCCCAGCTCCCTTCCCTTCCTTGCACACGCTCCAGCCCCGCAGTGTCTTTTTGGTCCTGAGGGGCCCAGAACTGCCCCAGCACTGGAGGTGTGCCCTCTGATGAAAGGTCTGTGTTAGTCTATTTTCAGCAGTGCTGCCCCACGGGGCCTGGGAAGAGGCTCAGGATGAAGTGAGCATCCTTTGACTAGTGCCTTCCAACCTCCAATCTCTTCCCCTGCTTCATTGTTTTCCATATTTAGCAACTTTCAGTGGATTTGTCCACCATGCTAGAGCTGAGACTCCAGAGGGCAAACTGTTGCTGTGGTGTTTTTTCACCTTTAATAAGCTGCTTTGCCCCTCATAGCTCTGTCCTTACGCCGTGTGACCTTGTTCACAGTGGTTAAAGACCTCAGGGCACTGTTATTAAAGAATGTGTGAGCTTAGAGTAATGGAAGGGTAAAAGCTGTCCCATAGTGAACAGCTGAAGGTACATGATCTATTCAGCTTATCAGAAAGATATAGAGGAGAATTGATGAGAGAGTGTATTTCCTTCCTGGATCCTTCAGTGGGTACCAAAGGACTCCTTGGTCTAGTGGGAAAAGAGGTTACAAGAACTGAGGACTGGAGACTAAAGCTGTAAGATGTCAAATGGAAAACAATACACACTCTTTTTTTTTTTTCCCCTCAGTGAGGATAATTAACCTTGGATAATAATCATCAGGGGGAAAGTAGATCTTTGCCTTTTTGATGACTTGGAAAAAAAAAAAATCTGTCTTTCTTCCTTAAAAAAAGAGAAAAAAAATTAAGTCAAGCACAAGATTTTGAAGCAGACCCATGTGAATGACTGACATAGAAATGCAGGATATTTATTGTACTAGATATCTAGATATATATTATACTAGATATCTAGAAGGCCCTTCAGATTTCAGAAAAATACACAGCATTATGCAGGAACATTTCATCCAGGGTCTTTGCCTAGGTAATTATATTTCACCTGCCTAGATAGTTCTCTGGTTTCATTTACATTTCAGCTGCAACCCTTCCTTGACTAGAGTTGGATCCCATTCTAGGATGGCTCTGAGGAGCAATTACAGCTTTTCTTATTCTAGCTGAAAAAAAGGAGATGCTGTTTCCAGTTTTACTGACCACTGAGGTAGCTCTGGGTAATGTTTGTGCAATTTATCACCTTTGGAAGGGAGGCAAGGTGATAGTTCTGGATGTAGGAAAGGAAGAAGTGCATTAGTGGAGCAGCCAAAGAATGCACATCTGATGAAAATCCTGTATATTTAGTATTTTTTCTTGTGATTATTATGGTTATTATTGGTGTCGTTATTAATAACCAGCAACAGAGTCAGGCTGTCATTAGCAGTAGCCAAAATAATCCCTTGATGCTACAGGAAGAGGGAGAAAACTGTGCAAGTTAGAGAGACATGAAACCACTAATGAACAAATTCAGAAGCCTTTAGGTCAATATTTTTTCCCAACTTCAGCTCTTCCTCCTGCTCTGTTTCTTGGCTGAAGCACCTTTCCAAGAGACATGGATCTGTTCCCACCTTTCTGCTAATGTCTTTGAGTGCCTACAATAACTTTAAAGATGCAATTGCCAGAGTAAGGAATAAAGAGATTCACGTCTGGCAGGGGATTGATTCAGCTTGAGAAGTGCCAAGTCCTATGGAAGAACTGTGAATAATTAACTCCTCATTCAGGTGTCTCTGGTAAGAGCTTGGTTTTGGCTGAGTTCCAATCCTTAACTACTTACCTCCTACCCTCACCCTTCTTTGTCACTACTGAAAAAACAGAGAAAAACATCTTTGTCCACCTGTAAAATTGATGCTGTCTTTGATTTTTACCAATCATGGAGAGTTGGCTTGTGTGAATATTACTTCTTTCCCTGTGACATTTTCTATTCCCTTCTGGTTTGGCACAGGTGATCTCCCAGTTCTGTCCTATGGGGAGAAAGGAGTTTGGCACCTCAGCTCATGCTGGATAAAGGAGCTCTCAAAGACCACAAGAATTGGGGAATGGACAGCTGGAGGTATGGATATTTTATTAAACAGCTTAATTCCTGTATTGATAGTTGGAATTTCTATACTTAGCGGAGATGCTTTAAATTTTGTGAAGTGTGAGACTAATCCTGTCAAATCAGAAGCAGTAAATATGAGCATATAAATTTAACGGAGAAGAAAGAATTATATCTTTGTTTATCCTTGTGGTACAGAAAACAAATGGATCCTGTGCAATAATCCTGCATAAAACACGAAAGAAGCCTCAAGCCCATGAGATTTCTCCAGAGGAGTCAATGAGAATGGGTCATGCTTGGCGGCAATCTGATTGCTTGGTCTCTAAAAAAGATATTGTGGAAGGGAATAGTGAACAGATTAGGGGCTGGAATAAGTTTTACATATCACGGGTATCCAACACCATCTGAGATGCCTTGAAAAGAGGCAGCTGAAGGGGACTATGAAAGAGGCATGCACATTCCTGAAAGGCACAAGGGGTAGGAATAGAAAATAGCTACTGACTATTTATCTTCTCAGAAGAACCTGTGTATTTACCGGGCAGAGGCAGTGATGAATTATGGTGGTTCCTCACATCTCTCCAGCCTTGGGCAAGTGGAGAACAGCCTGTGCCTGGGACATTGCTTCCAGCTTGGTGTCAGCCCCTTAGACTGTCCTGATGGATAATGATGGGCCATTATTATAACATAAATTAAGACTAACCAGGAGCACCCCCCCATCCAGGCAGGCCCATTTAATGCAGTGCATCTGTTACTGCATTTTCTTCTTTGGCCTTTTTTTCTTATTAATGTCTTTCTTTTCACCACCTGTGAATTAAAAATCAGCTATTTCTGCGCTGACTGCCAGGTTTTAAAGCTCTGCTTTATCTGTCTGAAAACCATGTTGTGTTTCTTCTTTTATATACACCAGCCTTGCAATAAAGTTTGTGACACCAGAGCTCGCAATGCCTTTATCTCCAGCTGTATCAGCTCCGTGGCTGTAAAATCTCCATTACCTTTCCTTTCCAGTCTCTCAGCTCTGCTGAACCACCCACTTGTCCAAAGGAAAATGAGAAGCGGCTTTTGCTTTCGAGTATCCCTGGGCTGGAGGGAGCAGGAACAGGAGGGGGAATATTTGGACTTAGGCTGGAGAGGAGAAGGCTCAGGAGAGAACTTTCAGGGCCTAAAGGGACTACAAGAGAGCTGGAGAAGGGATGGAGGGACAGGACAAGGGGGAATGGCTTCCCACTGCCAGAGGGCAGGGTTAGATGGGATATTGGGAAGGAATTTTTCCCTGGGAGGGTGGGGAGGCCCTGGCACAGGCTGTCCAGAGAAGCTGTGGCTGCCCCTGGATCCCTGAAAGTGTCCAAGGCCATGTTGGAGGATGCTTGGAGTAACCTGGGATAGTGGAAGGTATCCCTGAGCATGGCAGGGGGTGGAATGAGATGAGATTTAAGGTCCCTTCCAGCCCAAACCATTCTGTGATTCAGCTCCTGGTACTGCCACAGACCTGCTTTCACAACAATCCCACTTTCTCAGGCTCCCATCTTAAAAAATGTCTGAAAACACTGTTCTTTTCATATCAGCCGATTGTTTTATTTAATTTGGTGGGATGTTTCCCTGTCAGCACCCAGAATAGCCTTGTTTTCACTCACAGCTGCTGGACATCACTGGCAAATGGGAACTTTATCGTAGGGCATGTCTTCCACCAAGGCAAAAGAACTGCCTTTCGTTTCACAGGCTGTACATAGAGGATTTTAATTTTCAAGATATTTCCAGGTCTTTTTTTTTTTTGAATAAGTCACACCTAAAGAGGAAGGTGAGATGAGGCAGGATTTATGGGTCACTTTGCTGTACCCCAGGTTTCCCAACACCTGGAGTTGCTTTGTGCTTCCAAGCAGCGTTCCACAGACCAGTCTCCATCATGCTTTATGGTGACGGTCAAATAATGGGGGAAGGGAGCTGCAGTAATATTTGTTGTCTGAATATGAAAAAATAATATGGGAAAATTATTCAGAAAAGATACGAGTAGGGGAAAAAAACCAATCAACAATGGTAGTGGTCACTGAACTGGTGAATTGCTGATGTGTTTGGCTGTGAGAAACAGAGTGAGGAAGAAAAGGTGGTAAATCTGGTAGTACCTGGGTTATCCTCAGAAAACAGCCTGGCAGCAGAACTGATGGCAGCAATAGTTCAAAAGTACCTACAGGTAATCTGCATTTGGCATCATGGCTTATTTGTCCTGTTTGTAGTGGTGCCTGGTTTAGTTTATCATTGTCTGCTCATGCATTTTAACCACACCAAGGTGATATGTGCAAGCCATGGGACTATTCCTGAAGGAGAGAGGCTCAAATGCTTCCCTGTCACTCTGAGTTTTATAAGTCATCCATTAGTTTGCAGGCTGGGCTAAACTTATTTTCCTCCAACAAACCACGTCAAGCCAACTTGAGGTCTCTGCACAGACTCCCCAGTGATGCTTAAGCAAGTCATTCTGATTTACCCATGTAGACAGATTATAAAGATTAATTTAGATCTACAGACTGAGTTTAGACAAAAACCTTACTCTGAGTTTCAAAGAACTCCACTTTTCATGAGCTAAAGGAGAGCCTCAGGCCTGATCAGAGCAGGACCATGATGAAGTGTGGGTTGGAAGCCGAATGCCTGAATTATTAACTTTGATCTCATCTCAGCCGTGGGTTGTTCAGCAGAGCCATGCACAGCTTGATGGATTCAATTGCAAATCTGGGCTGTGCTCATGTACATTTGACTGTGTCAGCTTCAAGCTGAGCTGCAAGTTCAGTGGAACGAAAATAATTCAGAGTGAGACTCCAACCAGGCTGCCGGGTTTCTCCATTTAAACCAAAGAGTTTCGCTCTCTGGAGGTGGAAACTCCTGGATACCAACAGGTTCCATGGGGAAACCCATGGATAATAAACAGAGGCAGGCAGGCTGAGCTGTAGTGAGGCACAAGTCTAAGCTGAAGCTCTGCACCAAAGATCAGATCGTCTTCTCCAGGAATGTGTGGCTCCTTCCAGAGAGGCTGCATGACAACCGAGAAGGAAAAGCTGCTCCATCCTGACTCGGGCAGGACAACCAGAGGACTGAAGGTGCTGCAGAAGGAAAAGGCACCTCAGCTCTCTTCAAAGCAGTCTGCAAACTGAAGTCCAAAGCACAAACCTGTCCCAAGACTCAATGCACACCTCTGTGGGACTACCAGTGTCTCCCTTTACACTGTGTCACATCCCTTGTTGCATTATTTCACATTTAGGTCCTTCCGAGGCACAGACTGTGAAAATGCTTTTAAAAAAAAAAAACCATGTTTTTAATTTCTCCCGAACCACACGGTTTTCCCAAGGGCAAACGTTTTCACAGCACTCAGCCCCCTGAAAGGTGAGAGAGAACATACAGCATTAAGTTCACATAAATGGTCTCGGTACACTTCCAGCTCAAGGCTTTCTTTTCCTTCAGTACCTGCCTCACAGGTCCTTCTTCTCCCTGCCATCCCTTAGTGGAAATCACAGCCTTTTTACATCTCGCATGAGATGAAATAACACAGTAGCCGATGCCTCCCAGTTGTTCCTCCTGCAGGAATCACTCTCTGAAATTCCCTGGCCTGTGTTATAATGGAGGTCATTGCTGAGCAAAATATCCCCTCCTGGCCTTAAAATCTATGAATAATATTTTCCCTTTGAGACTCTGGCCAGGATACAGGGGGAAAAGCCTCAGTCACACCTGGGTTATGGACTTGGGCTGGGTGTAGGTTGGATAAAACCATCACAAGTGGATAGATTCAATGCATCTCTCTCTGTCCAGTTGCACCTCCATCCCAGCCCCACGGGGCAGTAGCATTGTGATATCACAGCAGTAAAGCCAGTATGAGCTGGGATGGCATCTCACATGTCTGCTCTCGCTCACTGATTTAGTATTCAGAATTTAGAATTTATTGAGGATTCTTCTTTTGTCACATCATCTATCAGAGACAGACACCACCGAGATGGAAGGGGGAAAAAAAAATTAAAAACCTGTTTATTGCTCAACTTGCTCTAGGCATCTTTTAGTTTATTGTTCAGCTTGGTTCATTTCAGTGTTTCAATTTGAACGGTTCGCTTAGTTGCTGTGGCTAAAAAAAAATAAATTAAGAAAACCATAAGAAAACCTATTTAAAAAAAAAAAAAGAGACAGAGTGAGAGAAGAAGAGGCAGCAGCAAAAGTTGAGATTTGTGGGGCCCCACAGCACCTCGCAATGTCAGAGGTGTCAACGGATAATTTAAGGGCAGAATCCCACGTAGCCAGAAGAGACGTGCTCCCAATTCCCTATTCTGAGTGTGTTCACCCATCGAGCTGCTGTTGGCACCCCTGGGAGGAGCTGGGATGAGAGACCCGCATTGCAGATACCCTGCCCAGGGTTTGCTACTGTGCAGCTGCTCTTGTGTGCTGAGCCTTTTGCCGGGGCTGTGCGAGGACCCAAACCTTGCCACTCGCTTTCCCCAGGCTCGTTCCTGTGCTCGCGTGGAATTGCCCTTGATTTGCACCAGCACGAGCAGGATTGGTATCCAGGGGGAGTAAAAGGTTGTTGCATCTCCCCGTGGTCACCCGACGGCAGGCGGGATCCACAGCCCTCAGGTTGCCAAAAATGGCATCCTCCTGTACTGCCTCCCTCCAAACACGGCAGCTCTTACTCCAGCAGTCCTAATTACGGCTCTGCTGATCCTCCAGACCTTGCCTCAGACACCTCTGCCTCCAGCAGGGTAGGGGTTTTCCAAAGAAAACAGGATCCAGCTTCTCCACGCAGCTGCTTCCAGCGTTTGAAGAAACCTTCTCCAGCAGCAAGTGTACTAATCTCTATGGGAGATAAGTCAATTACAGCAAATTGAGCTATTTCATTTCTGGCTGCAAATGGCTTTCAGTTACACAAGTAGACACATTAATCTAATAACTAATGATCATATATTTTACTAATCATACAACGCTGCGTGAGGTATTATATCTAATTATATTTAAGATTAAGACATCTTTATATGTGTGTTTTTGCCGGTTGCCAGGCTGGTGCAGATGGATGAAAACAGAAAAAAGAAAGCAGGAATAGTTCCAATCCCCGCTCTGTAAGAGACAGGAGGTCCCACTGAAAGATGGAAAGATACAATTTAGAAAGGATTGGCTGAGGTTGCCTCCAGGATAGAATAGAAAAGAATAGGAAAGAATTCCTAAAAAAAAATATTCTACGACATCGGAATTTTTTTAATTTTTTTTTTTTTTTTTAATGCAAGGGTTGAATCCAGAGATTTGATGCTAATGGCTTTGGAGCATAGAATCTTTTGGACTGTAAAAGCCCTCTAAAATAATCACTGTTCTCCCAGCACTGCCAAGCCCACCACCAACCCATGTCCCCAGTTGCCTCATCCACACAGCTTTTAAATCCCTCCAGGAATGGTGACTCCACCACTGCCCTGGGCAGCCCATCCCAATGCCTGGCCACTGTTTCAGTGAAGAGATTTTTCCTGATACTGAACTTACACTTTCCCCTGTCTCAACTTAGGGCTGTTTCCTCTTGTCCTATCACTTGTTACCTGGGAGAAGCAGCTGAACCCCCATCTGTCTCCAGCCTCCTCTATGATCCAAGGAACAAAGGCTGGCAGCAGCAAGGTGCCCTGCACTTAGACTGGGAATATTTAATTTTCCAGGCTCAAGGAAGCTCCCAAGAAAGCAAGGGTTAGTTACTGATATAAGTATCTGAAACAGGGTCTTTAATGCAATATCTTCAAGCTTATCCTGATATTAGTATGTACTAAGATCACTCCTGAGCTTGCCTGGGCTGTTGGTCAATATGATAATGTCTTAAATGCAGTTATGCAATCACTGATTACTCTCTTTGGTAAATATTTTTATTCATGTGGGTATTTTTTGCATCAGTCTAGCAGCAATCCATCATATGTGAAGGTCTCGTGGCAGCTGCTGTTAAAATCAATGTGTGTTAGGATGCCAGAAAACTGAGCTCATTTTTCTCCTCTTTGACATCGTAACTAAAGATCATAATAAGAGATAATGATAATGATGCAAAGCAATGATTAGAGACACTCTGCTAAAGGAAAGCGGGGAATCAAGCAAGCAAGGAAAGGAAGGGTGGTAAAATAAGGGGGAGAAGGATCTTCCTCTTTCCCTGGGGGAAAACTGGGGTTAATTGACAGCGAGCCATGCATAGAAATCACAGTTAATGTACCCTCCCTTCACCCTTGCCCTGCCATTCTCACCTGGACACCTCCCCCCAGCGTTAACAGTCGTGCATCTCTGCAGCAAGCATTGCCAAACCCAGGGCCTGGGCCTGCAAACCCCATTCTGAGCAAATACTTCCACAGTTTCAGATAGTCCAATAGGCCACCTCTTCGAGAGGAAAACCCTTCCCTGCTTAGCACTGGTCAGTGTGGAACATGACCAGCTGACAGGTCTTACAAGGCCGTTGTGGCACGACCCAGGTTTTGTGGGACTGTTCTCAGGGCTCGGTCTTTGTGCCATTAGTCAGGTGAGACTCCTTCTGCAACGTATTTGCATGGGAAAACAGCACTCAGGAGGGGGTCCTCCCGTTTTCAGTGATGCATAGGGGCACGTATGTTTGCAAGTGCACATCCCACACTGGCACTTGTGCTCATACCTGCAGAGATACTGTGTGTGCACACGTGTGTGGGCACAAGTACATGCTCTGTGTGCCAAGCTAGGAAAATGTCAGGCCTGAAATAGCACACAAATGATGAATGGACAGGAAAGGATTTGGGAGGAATGAGAATATTTCTCTATTAAGTGTAAGTGGCTCTCAGTCTTTGCTCAAGCAAAGCCACCACACTGCCCAAGGGTCAACCAACCTCTGATATAATACATATGATATGAAACATAATGAACACAGCACAGTATACTGCAGCCTATATATGTAATTCCCACAAACTAACCCCCCTGGCATACAAGCCATGGTATGCATGCATCTCTACACACATAAATCATAGAATTCCAGAATGGTTTGAGTGGGAAAGGACCTGCAAGCTCATCCAGTTCCAACCCCTGCAATGGGCAGGGACACCTTCCACTAGCCCAAGTTGTTCCAAGCCCCATCCAACCTGACCTTGGACACTTCCAGGGACCCAGAGGCAGCCACAGCTTCTCTGGGCAACCTGTGCCAGGGACTCTCCACCCTCAGAGAGAAGAATTTCTTCCCAATGTACAATCTCACCCTGCTCTCTGTCAGTTTAAAGGCTCATTTTGTTCTCTGCAGGCCCTTGTAAAATACATGCATGCAGTCACATATACATATTAGGAATTGTTTCTATGGGAAGAATTCTGCCTGTAGAGGTTGCAAAGTGGCTACCTCTTAGGAACAAATCAGCGTAAACGCATGAGAATATTTTTTCATACACCACCTTTCATATGTAAGAATCATCTTTCATTCATAAGAACACTTATTCCTACATAATCTTACTTTTTTTAGGGGCCTGGATATACAGTACATGAGTATAACTCGCATGTGTCTGAAGTGCACTGTGAGTCTTCAGCACAACTGTAAAATCTGAATGATCAAAAAAAAATGTGTGCATTTATTAAATACCAGGCTTGGAAACGCGACACACGCGTGACCCTGCCACTGAAATCCCGACACCGGGCGTGGGGTAATTAATTCCCGAAAGCTCGAGATCCTTTACAGTGTAAGTGCATCAGCCTTCAGATCCCAAACCCGCGGCCAGAAAAATCCAGCCCTGTGTCGGTACGAGCACGCTTCCCCTGCTCTGATTGCCTCCCTGTAAGCGAAGCTGCAGTGGAAACCCCATCCCGGGAGGCGGATGGCATGTTGGGATGTCAGAGGGAGACTGATCCTCCCCGTGCCGGCGCCTTAGGCGGGTGCTCTTTGCCGCTCAGTTCCACTAATCACACCGCGGCTCTGACATCCCTCCCAATATTTAACTTTCCTGGGACCTCTGGTAGTTTATTAACATTTTCAGGCTACAGGTACTGGTGTTTCTGCCTTCAATTACGCGGCCACTTTCTATTTTTTCTTTTTCTTTTTTTTTTTTTCCTTTTTTTTTTTTTTTTTATTTGGGAAAATTACCTGCCCCAGGCGAAGCGTTTGGGT
>JAWWES010000094.1:69044731-69056801 GCA_035583135.1 Lophotriccus pileatus
CTCTGTCCTAATTACTTTATAGAGTATTACCATACTAATACATGAGCATCAGATCTGCTTTTTTTTTTAATCTAAACTTGTGAAAACAGTACAGCATTAGGAGTGTGGTAATAAACGAAAAACGTTAACATGCAATTCCCTTATGCTTTTGAAAAATTACTTCATAAATGCAAAGTAAAATATTTTCCTTTTTATTACCTGACAATTACATATTAAGAATTTCTTTTTATGTTTAAAAACATATGCAATACGGGCAGGCAGGCTCCAAAATGTAATTGCCTTCTTTCTATAAGAATCAGATGTCATTTTCTCCAAACTAAACTCTGAAAAGAGATAGGGGAAGCAAATTGTTGTATGCATTAAATTTTGAAACATCTGATAGCATTCCTCAATTAAACTATTTAAATGAAAAAAGATTGCTTTACAGCTCTATCATATCCACTGAATAAAACCTCTGTTGAGGCAAATTGGCAGTGGCAGGTACCAAATGCATTGGCCTTAATGAGACTGGACAACCTAATAGAGGTCATTGGTAATTGTTATTATATACAATATTGCACTGTCAAAAAAAACCCCTTAAGCTACACACATTGCTCAAGACATCTGAGTTTCATTGCTGCTAAGGAAGGCTTTTATCTTCCTATGTAAAGCAATATTATTGTTGTTTTTCATCATGAATTACAGGCTGCTCTTTAAAGGTGCTACAGCAAAGGGAAACAGCACTGGTCACCATTGTCATCTTGTGAAATACTTTATGTAGGTGATAGGAGGACCACCTGGAACATTTTTCCATAATTTTCAGTAGGAGCTGGGTTGGGGTTATAATTACATGTCCTTGCTCAAACCCTGTGGGTCTGCTGGAAAGAGTCCTGTTACCTGAGCTGTCCTGGGATCAAGCTCAGCTGAATTTGTTTGATGCTCAGCTGCTGCAGAATCTGAAGGACCAGAATTTGCCTGTATGACATTGTTGATTTTCTGCTAGTCGATAAAAATTACAGCTCTCAAGATTTAATTTGTTGGGGGGAAGAATTAGCACTTGTTGACTCCTTGGCCTGCTGTGCTAGTGTTAAAATAAAAGGAGAGGTCAGAGTCTATATTGCAGTTTTTCTGCTCCCAAGATCCTTGAAATTCCTGCAAGCATTTCTATCTTTCCAATGGCTACTGGGCCCAGTTTAATAATCCACAGAATTGTGGATCCTCTCCATTTGAATTTGCAGAAAATTATTATCATGATTTGCCTAATTGATTTTGGAAGCTGTGGCTGCCCTATCCCTGAAAGTGTTCAAGGCCAGGGTGCAGCAACCTGGTCTAGTGGAAGGAGTCCCTGCATAGGGCAGGGGGCCTGGACCAGATGATCTTTAAGGCCCCTTCCAAACCAAACCATTCTACAATTCTAAGATTCTATGACTGTTTATAACAATCTCTGCAGCAGGGATTCACCAACGAGTGTTTGGGTGATTTCAGCCCTCTGGGGTATGGTCTCACATGTCTTTTCTAGCACACACGTGGCCATATAATCACTTGGTATTTTGCCTTCCCAGCATCCCCTGATGAGGTCCTGATCTCTCTCTTCATACTGGGGAGAGCTGATGGTTTCTTAAGATGCTCTATGTGGCTGGACAGTCTCCTGAGAGATTTTAGGGGAGCAGATAGGCGAGCATCATTTCTGGGGTCTGTAACACCAACATGACAAGGTGATTCACCAACAAACTATTTTCTCTGTATATATCCAGTCCTCCTTGAAAAAAAGCCAAAACCAACAAACAAACTTCTTGATTACTGGGAATGTCTTGCAGCAAAATCTGCCCCACTGTAATTCTCCTCTAAATGCTGTACCAAAATAGCTAGTCTCTGCTGAGTATTTCTCAAAGTACAAAATGTGTGTCCATTTAACCTAATAAAATATTAAATAACAATTAAAGCCATGATATTTAGTTCTCCCTTTTCAGCTTACATAGCCTTGTGCACCAGGACAAAGTAAGCAGGAGATGTTGCCCTTCCTGATTCAGTAATGTTTTGAGATCGTCTCTGCACACACGAGTAGAGATGCTCCACCAGTGTGATGTCAACCCACACTTCCCTAGCCCGCTGGCATCAGCCAGTAATGGGATATCTGGGCCCAAATTCTGGTCCATCTCAGTCCCACACGACTGCATTGGGCTCTTGCAATCCTCTGCACACCCAAACGGCTGGATAGAACCCACGGAGGCACAAAAAAAAGGGTTGAAACCACATCGTGGTTGTCAGTCTTCCGAGGTTTTAATTTTCCTTAGATAAATTTTTACTGTGTGTTTCACTCTTATTTTAGAGACTCGAGCTCCTTAGCTGAATGTTGTAAACCATTAAGGTCAGCACTGCAATATTTTAATGTTGCTATTTAACAGAAGCAAGATTTTTATGGCAGTGAAAACTGCTGCGGGGAAACCAAAATTGCCATGCAGACACCTAGCAGACTATTGGGAGTAAAAATCAAACAAAACTTTGGGTAAGAGAAATGTCTTTATGCAATTAATGTGTTAGCTCCTACTGTCAGAGTGATTGAAATAAATCACTCTTTTTTCCTTTCAGTGTGGGAGATTTCCAGGGAAGGACAGTACAAAGGTCCTTTATGTAGCTGAAAGAAACAGCATTATCTTACTTTTTTTTTCTCCCCCCCATACCACGCATGCAGCTGATGCACAAAAAGGTGTAATTACAATCTGACATGGAAGTGATTGTCTGAGCCTGAAAATCAGTAATGTTAACCTTCTCAAAATAAATTTCAATTTGATCCTGTGAATTTTACATTGAAATGAGTTTTTTCTTTAAAACCCTGGAGGAAACAGCCCTGTATGTGCGCATTAACAAATAGCTTTGCAAATCTAGGCTAAAGTGAATATTCAATTTCAGGAGGTCAAATTGAGATTCAGTCTCAACATCATGATAACTAAGCCACATGAGCCAAAGTGAACTCTCTCTCAAAGTGAATCTCAGACCTGGCAGAGATTTTACCTGTTACTAAGATGGTCATTTGCCTCTAAGCTTCCCTTCTACGTTCCCAGAGACATTTATATCCAAAGCCACATCTATCTGCAGCTGGTTAAATACCAAACATTTCTCCAGTGAATATTCTGAAGAAAGTGGCTTTGCCTTCAAGACCAGGGTAGATGTTTGATGTGATTTCAGGATATCAACAAGCAGATTTAAACTGCCTCTTGCCTTGTGACTCCTCCTTCCCTGTAGTTAAAAGCCCTGGAGCCGCTGAAAGAGGATTTCTAGGAGATACCAAACTGGGGAGGAGAAACACCTATCGTACCTCCCAGACCTTAAAAAATCCCAATTTCATATGCTTCCCATCAAGTGCCAGGTAGGACCTTCCTGTGCTGGAGAGCTGGGGTCTACAGAGTCCTCTCCAAACCAGCGTTGGTTCTCTCCTGGGCACTGTACATGGTGGGACAGGTAGTCCTTGGCTTAGGGTGAGGTTTCCTACTTTTAGGGACTTTTGTTGTATTTAAGTGGTGCAGACAATCTAAGGACAGTGCTGGAGTCTTGTTTCCTTTATTAATTTTTACACATAACCTGAGCAATGAAACCTCTTGGAGAATTGCTGTCCTCAGAGAGGCCAGTCCGTGTGTGAGCTGAACATGATCCTGGTACAGCTGCCCAGGGCAGTGTTGGAGTCCCCATTCCTGGAGGGGTTCAAAAGGTTTGGTAGATGTGGCACCTGGGGACACGGTGCAGTGCTGGGCTTGACACACTGGGGCAATCGCTGAACTCAATCTTAAAGGTGTTTTCCAGCCTAAATAATTCTATGGTTCTATGAAAGCCAGCTCTTCAGCTTTTTTAATCTTTAAATCTTGTTTTGGCACCAATGCCCACAGTTTCTGGGGTTTCTTGTTCAGAATTTGGTTATCTTGCAAGAAGGTACAGCTGAGGAGACTGTAAATTCTTCTGCCACCAATGCCCACAGTTTCTGGGGTTTCTTGTTCAGAATTTGATTATCTTGCAAGAAGGTACAGCTGAGGAGACTGTAAATTCTTCTGCCTTCTTCTTCTGAGGCCAAAAATTCTTCAAGTTCTTCCCAGTAGGGCCATGAGGAGAAACATTAATAAAAATGCTCTTTTTTCCTAGGAGAAAAAAAAAATTAGGAATTTCTAACTCCTTTCCTTCCCTTTTCCCAGGTCACAAAAAACAAATCTTATTCTGCAGAAGGGTCATTACCTGAATAATGATGGGTCATAGATCAGCACCACATTAAATGCCATGACTGTGACTGTACCTGATACCAGACCACAATAACCACATGCTGCTTTGAGTATCCACACCATGGCTGTGAGCTCTGACTTGTGCTGATTAGGCACACAGCCTAATCCTGAAACTTCTCTTCTTGTGGCCTCCAACAGCTACATTCAAAGAACAAAGAAATTTGCTCTCCCATTTCAACCTAGTAATTAATTTTATTTTTTTTCCCTGTACAAAGAGAGCAAGAACTGGAAAATTCCGATTATTTAATGAACTCCCAGATTATAATCTCTAATACAAATGCTATAAAAACAGAGGTAAGGCTTAGTAGTTCAGTGTGGAGTAGTGATACCCACCTCTGATGTTCCAGTGGAGAAGATCTGGAAAATCTATGTGCAAATGTGGCCGAATAAGGACTGTGCCTCATGCACTAAAGGGAGTATAGAAGGAGGCTGGAATTTTACACTTGAAGGGAAAGAGTTAGAATCACAAAATATCCTGAGTTGGAAGGGACTTACAAGGATCAAAAAAGGTTGTCCAGGTGGATTTATAGAGCCCAGACTTTAAATACCCATGAATGAAAATTTTGGCTTAAGTAATGGGATAGAAGTTACACAATAAACAGGGGGTTTACATAGTTAAATTTATTTTTTTTTAATTCAAATTTAAATGGTTTTGTTACAATTTTCATTGTTGAAAAAAAAAAATCATGTATTTCAAATAATTTTCCCAAAGTCAAACAGGGCCACAGTGGCTCGGTAACTTCTCACACACCCTTTGCCCCGTGCAGGGCAGTGGAAGTTCATGTCCACAGACCTGACCACATATGGCCTTAGCCCACCAATAGCTTTGCTTTAGAGGACATGAAACGCAGAGGCCCTGAATGTGTTGTGGGATTGATGGGTCCCCGTGCCTGCTCACATATGTCTCTCCCCCAGAAGACAAGGGCGTTGTTGAGGGCTAATGACAGAAACCCCTCAACGGCTCAGGCTGTGGTTCTGCAACCCTCTTTGGTAGACAACCAGCAGGTCAGGGCTTACAGACCCTCCCAAGAGCATAGAAAGAGCTCTTTTGGAGCTTCTCCTGGGCGTGAGATCCACTGTGGTCCCCACTCATCTCTCCCCAAAGGGATGAAGCGCAGGACAACGGCCTGTATCGGTCTCTGGGTGCAGAAAAACAAGGCCAGTGGGAGCAGAGGGTTGTGTTTCCACTGCATGCCCAGCAGCCACCAGCACGAGGGAGGATGTGGCAGGGTGGTGCTCAGCACCCCGGCACAGGGCTGAAGCTGGAGCTGCTGTTTGTGGCCCTCACGGCACGACTCCTCTGAGTGCTTTACAGACAACAACGACCAAAGCCCCACGAACGGACAGCGCTGTAGTCCAGCAACCCCGACTACATGCTGGGTTCTCAATTTGGCCTTAAATGAATGTGCCCAATTGGCACCCCTGACGTCAAAGTGGAAGCGAGCTCCGCAAACCTCGGTCTGTTTTATGGGGAAGCACTATTGATTTTTTTCTTTTTTTTTTTTATCGTCTCACTTTGTTCCTTCCAGCTCTCCCCTCCCACCTCCCACCTCCAGAGGGATTGAACACTTTGATTTAAGAGAGGCTGTTCAGTGCAAGAGACCCTCTTGGTGGCGAATTAGAGGATGGCTTGCCCTGTGCATCCCGGCAGTCAGACTGCGGAGACGCGCGTATCCATCACCCACACAAGCGGCGTTTACAATACAATTGTATCCTTCGAGCTGGTAGCTGGGGCTGCTGACAGCCTACAATGCCACCCCAATGCCAATTAACATGTGGATCTGCCCCCTAAGAAGCCAAATCCATCAGTGCCACCGTGCGTGCAGCGTGCCACCGAGGGAGCAGCATGAGCTGGGCCTCAGCTCTGCTGCCTTTTGGAGTGCTGTGACTAGGTGAAATCACTGGGGTTTGAAGGGCAATGGCTAACTTTGTGCTTGCTTGCAGAGAGTATCACACATTTTTCTTTTTTTTTTGTCCATGAAACAGAACGGGGCTGCTCCTGAAGAAATAATTTGCAGTTTCTCCTAAAGCCTCCTCTAGCTACAGCAAACTCACTTCTGACTGGGAAAGCAGCATCTGCTCCTCTAATGTCTTTCATGTCCTACAGCAAAAGACAATGACTTTTAAGCAGAAACATAAGGTTACCTTTGGTGCTCCCCCTCACTCTGGTAGTTTAAGATCAGTTTTGAAGGCTCAGTGACATTTTCTATCCACTCCGTATCTGTCTCCACTCTCCACTGGAGCAGCCTGGCACCTGCAGGTGGTCAAATCACTTCTGGCCACTCTGGGCAAAAGCCCTGTCCCTCTGTGACTTCAGATAACAGTGTTGGTAATGTCACAGCGCTCAGGCTCTGCCTGTGTGGTGTTTGACTCAAGCATTTCCGAGGGTCCATGTGAAACCACGAGCAGCAGAAACCCACTCAGGTCTGCCAATGTGGTAGCTGAAGGCACATGCCAAGGGCAGAGGACTTCAAAAAAAATGTGTATCGTTACAGAATTGCAGACCCATTTCCCAAAAGAAATGTGGTCTGTCAAACCCTTTGTTGGAGGAAATTCCAATACACTCCTTTGAGATCAAATAAAAAAAAACTTAAGCAATTCCCACCTTTATCACTCCTGGAAGCAACTGCCTTTTTGAAGTCTTCTTCTTGCTGAAGCTGCCAGAGGAGCAAAGTTTCATCTTCTAGGACTGAAAAAATGAACGTTTGCTGCTTGGAAATAAGTCAAATCTATAGCTGGAAAAGACATATTTGACAAAAAATAATTTACTGAAAGGTCCAAAATTATTCATGATGTCAGGGAAAACTGCACCAAACATACAGACAAAATAAAAAAACAGCCCAAACAATCCATTTTGAAAAAACTATTTCATTTTTCAATTTAAAACCACATTTTTAGTTTCTCTCTTAAGAAAACCCTGAACATTTAATAAAGATTAAATAACTTCTGAGGCAAACAACTCATTTTGGGTCGGATAAAATATTATATCTTGACTTGACCTAAAGCATTTGTTTTCTCTCATTTAATCAAAACAATTAGGAAAAAATTTCCTTGGGTTTGACCTGAACAGAAGTTTTGCTGATACCTGTACTAGCCAACAACACTAAGCCCAGTACTTGCTCAAATTTTGTCAAGGAGCCAGGGAAGATGAGTGTGAGATGGACAGTCAGTCACAGTCTCTATTAAGTTTTAACAAGTTGAAGGCTGGGGTTGAAACCTTATCTCCTGGGAAGCTCATGGGAAATTTGCCACTGACACTGGAGGAGCCAGAACATCATCACAGCCTTTAATCTTCCCCTTTGATGTACAAAAAGCTGTTTGTATCATTCCAAGCAGTTAGTTTTCCCTACAGATTTCCTAGTAAGACGGAGCCTCCATGGAGTTGCAGCATCTCCCTTCCACTTTTTGATCTGTGTGGCTTTAGTGAGGGCTCACCTCTGGAGACATGTGTCCAAAGTAGACCATAAGGCAAAGCTGATGTAAAATTTAGATTGTCTCATTAGAGACCATCTCATTCCACCCCCTGCCGTGCAGTGAAGCCTTCCACTGCTCCAAGCCTCATCCAACATGGCCTTGGACACTTCCAGGGGCCCAGAGGCAGCCACAGCTTCTCTGGGCAACCTGGGCCAGGGCCTCACCAGCCTCACGGTGAAAAACTCCAAAAAAAAAGGACGTGTTTTATAAATCAGTGCATGTGAACTCCTTGTTTTTGTTCTTGTGTGACCAATGTTATCATAGACACCATCTAAACTTAGTTGTATTTCGTCCAAAATGGAACATCCTCCTCTGGAAAACTAGTGGTGTCATTAATTTCTCTAGTAACAGCAACAGGGCCCGTTCAAGTTGCCCTTCCTGACGACCTCATGGGATGTGCTGAGGGCGGGGTTCAGCCTGCCCACCCAGCTCATCTAACGTTTCAGTCCCAAGCACACTGGGGAGCAGCAAAGATCTTGGTTCTCTGTCCGTACCAGGGAGGTAGGACATGACAAAATTCACTAGAGGGAAAACCTGGTTGCGACTCGTTTAATCACAACATCCAACTTTGGACGTCAGGTATGTCCACCTGGCCACCTGCAGAAGAGGTATGGCAATCAACAAGGTTTCAGGCACAGATGGATGCCAGGGAACAGCTGGATGGGGCAGGACACCAAGCCAGGAGTTTCCCAGACCAGCTCTTCTGCTCTAGTTCTGCAGGTTTTGCCAGTTATTTCACCAGGGAAAAGCATAGATCTTTTTGTTGGCCGACATTTCTGGCGGTAGTTATAAATTGTCTTCTGAAATAGCTGGAGAGGTGTAAGGTTTCAGACATCAGCCAGCTGATGTTATTCCTTCAACTGAGACCCAGGACCTGCCCTTGGGAGCTCTCCCAGGCTGCTCCAGCACCACAGGAAGTGGGTTTTGCTCCAACTCCCACCCCAAGTGTCAGCTCTTCCAGCGCCAAAACCAGTTTCTTCAACCCTCTTGGAGATCAAGCAGCACTTAATAATTAATACTCTGAATGCTTTCAAATCATCTGACAAAAGAGCCAGCACAGAATCAAGCTGTTATGGTCAATGTCAGTGTTTGAATTTTGAGGGATGTGTCCTGCCTGATTGCAGGTTTCCCAGAGCAGATTAAACTTGACACCTTTTCTTTGTATGAACAAGTCTCGTCTGTGCAGAGCAAAGCCTAAAATTCATTATTTACTTTGCGTGATGCTGACATCACAACAGAGCCCTGTACACTTCTGTCTCAATTGATGAAGAGCAGAAGAATATCCTGTTTTGCATGATGAAGAAAAACCTCTGTAACCATCTGCATTTCCCCTGGTCCATAAGGTTGCTACTCCAGGGACAGCCACACTCACCCTTTAATAGTGTGCGGGATGCTCTGAATTTATTTATTTTTAATTTGTGCTAAAGGAATAAATGCTGTTCCCCCAGTTTGCCTCCCTCTCCGTCCTGTGAGATAAAGTTATCAGGAATAATCAGATCATAGAGTGGGGGCTGGAGAGGAAATTGTACATTAATACTAATGTATCTGGCATTGCAGGAGACACGAAGCCTGCTGTTCCCTCATTGGCCTGGGAATGTTTAACAAGCTCACTACATACCTTTGCTTTCCTTTGCAAAAGAAGAAAACCCTGCACAGCTCCCCAAGCATCTGACAAGAATGCACAGACATAATAATTTCTTTGACCTCAGCCACATGAGTTTCTGAAAAGAACAAAACAGCATCATTTCATGGCATTTACAGTTTAAACCTTTCCTATTCAAGTTTCTAACAAAAAAAGCCAACAGCCCATTCTGGTCATGATTAAAATTCATAGGCTTGCTGCAGAGAACAGATGCAGAAGCAATTTTAGGCCAGTCATATCCCAGCTCTGCAAAATTAATTTGACAGGTTTGCATTAAAGCACTGATCAATATCCACTTTAGAGCAGCAGAGGCTAACTGAGAAAAAATAAGTGACCGGAGTGCTACCAGACGAGAAAAAATGAATCTTTGAGACTTTTTTCCCTCTAAGCTTGCACCTACATCAGAAGTCCTGACCTCAATCCATTGATCGGTTGCAGTTAACATGACAAAAGGCCTGGCGGATATACCAGAGCTATACCTACCAGGGAACAATCAACCCTGATACACTAAATGTTTGACAGAGTGACTAGACTGCTGAATTAGTATTTGCTTTCTGAGGTCTGGCAGGCAACCTTTCCGTCCTGCAGTTTCCTAGATGCTTACAAAAGGGATTATATATAGACATGGTTTATAGAACTTCTCTTAAACTTTCTTAAAGAAGCGCCTCTTAGTATTTTAAGCTGAGACCAAGATAATAAAACTCCACAGCCTTGTGCCATTCCAGTTATGTCCCCAACAGGGAAAAGGTGTATTTCTATTTTCAACTTAATAAGGACAAACTGTTTCATTAAAGTGCTCCAGTGTGTCTTCATCTGCGGGGGAGCGAGGAAATAACAAGAGGCACCAAACCTACCCCAAGCTTTGCTTAGGAGTGGGAATGACACAATCCATATTGGGGCTTGACTGCAGGAGAAGTGGCTGCAAATCTCTGCTGCCCTGGGGTGTGTGGGTTGAGTCCAGCAAAGGAGAGCATTTGCATAATCCCACACACACCACGGCCGTATCAGCACATCACCCCAGCAGCTACAAAGATCTCGGCTTGTGTCGCCCATGGAAGGAAGGTGAGGTACTAAAGGCACGCCCGTGCATTTTATGAGATGGACTTTTTCGTCTCATAAGTGATCTTGCAGCCATAAGGAGTGGTTATAGTTTGCCAGGCATGAATCTACCTAACTGCAAGTCTCCTTTGCTCCTGCAGGAGACACTGGCTGTCCCTGGAGGACATGGGGTCTAATTGCACCCATTGCACTGCTTACCCGGCTGGTTGTGATGATTTGCCCCAGGAAAGGGGAGGAGGTGGCTTGAGGGCTTGAAAAGAAAAGCTGGTGTGATTTCCCACCTGCCATTCCTGCCCAGAATTTGGGCAGCAAGGAGAAGTGCTGGCCTGAGTGGTGGTGAGGTCTCTCCAGGGCCACCTTCTTCTTCTTCTTCTTTGGCTGATGCACCAAACACCTCCAGCTCCTGTTGGCTGTAGGGAACAGTCACTATTACTTGGCTGGCAAATTTCACCCTGCAGATCAGATCCCTCAACGAAAAGCTCTGCATGGACTGATTCTTCTCTGCCATTTTTCCTGCAAATTGCTGCATCCCATGATGTGCAACCTTATGCCAACCCACAGGTTCATCTTTCCTTCCCTAGAAGATGACCAGTTGTAAGGATATTTGGTTCATTACAGTAGCAAGAAGATGGACCAGCTTTTTTATTTCTACTTATGATCATTTTAGAATTCTTATTTAGAACTTTTAACATAAGCAACAGAATTTCCTGTTATAAACCTCAGTACAGTTTGACGTTAATTAGCCTCAGTCACATACTAATTACCTGACGTCACTCCACAGCAATCTGTGAGTCTTATGGACAATGTTTTGCCAGGAAAAATATGAGGTAAAGAGTGTTTATTGACCAGATGTGAAAGTTGGTGCCCAGTACCAGGCACTGGAGCATGACACCTGCTCACTTCTGTTCATGTTTAACATGCTTCAGTCCCAAAAATGGGCAAAATCTCATTAAAATCTGCAGTTTACCCCTACACATCACTGTCAAAGAAAGGAACAGCCTGTCCCATGGCTGAAGCACCTGCTTTAACCATGAGAAATAGAAATTTAGTTCCCAGCATTAATCCAGACCTCACTCAAGCCACCAAGGACCCGATTTCTTAAATCTGAGGTGCCTAATTACCTCTGAGTTCAATGAAAAAACTAAGCAAGTGTCTTAAATACCATTTAAAATCTGTCCTCAAGCTACTTGGTTGCTTCTCTGTCAAATGACAGTCATCCTTTCCCTAAATTCCCAAGGAGTAACATGAATAAATGCATCACTCAGCCCCCACTCCAGCGATGGAGGGCATGAAGAGCCCACAGAGGCACAGATAAACCCCACTGCATTTAAAAAATGCTGAAAATGTAAAGTACCATGTCTGCACTAAATATTTGTGAGCAGAAACAGACACTGCAGTCAGGTGGACACCACATCACACTGACTTCTCTCGTGCCATGGGGGTGCTGGTGGACAAGAAGTTCCACGAGCCCCGGCCATGAGTGCTCATGCTGCAACCCCCCTGCCCTGGGCTGATCCCACAGCGTGGGCAGCAGGGGAGGGGGGGACTCTGCCCCTCTGCCCCCTCAGGTGAGACCCCCCTGCAGAGCTGCTCCAGCCCTGGGAACAACAGCACAGGGACGTGGAGCTGCTGGAGAGAGTCCAGAGGAGGC
>JAWWES010000094.1:69058591-69078926 GCA_035583135.1 Lophotriccus pileatus
AAAAATACCCACCAAAAATATCCCCAACCACAAAGTATTTCATGCAGTCGATAGGTGAGTCTGTGCTTCAGAAACCCACTGAGGGATGCCTTCCATAAACCCCTGACATATGTGCATTTCTCAAATAAAATGGGGGCTTCATTTTTTCAGTGCCCACTTTTATTATACTAACAATTGCCCTTCTAATGTAATAACTGAGATGCATTAATGTGGTTTTTATGTGTACATAAAGAGGAGATCTTTACAGTCTCTGTAGGTTCTGAGACCTATTTGCAAGTGAAATTTGTGTTTAGATACAGACATACCTGTAATATATATGTGCTGTAAAGTATAGAAGGACATTCGAATTCAGCTCAGATTGTAAACACCTCTTTGAAATGCCCTGTAAGAGAATAATGTAAGCAGCGTGTGCTTCTATTAATAATATAGTGTCCATGACATCATTTTACTAATTACCTGGTTTTAGTGCACTCCATGTAATGGTATTTGTTTTACTTTTCTAAATGTAGTCACTCTTCTCTGAACAGTTCTTCTGGGTTTTACTCTCGTGGTGGTTAAAGAGAAGTGAAGTGAAAGTGTGTCAATAAAGAGGTCATTACATTAATGCATATGCCTATTAACATCCCATCTAGGGAAGAAAGCAGATGAGTGGCATTGGAGGGGTCTGGGATCCATCACATATGTAAAAACCCTCTTTTAAAAATCACTTTTGCAAACACGGATTCACGTTACTCAATCACGTTGCACATTTTCCTCCTCTGGCATTGCTGGGATAGCTGCTCCAAGGCCCTTTGGCTCGGATATGCTCAGAAATCCATGTCTGCACCCAGTGTAGTGCAGACCAGAAGATCACCAGAGCGGGGCAAACTTTTCATCCTGCCTTTGTACCATCCCCAGCATGCCATGAGCCCTTGAGAAAACACAAATCCCCTTACAGAAATTCCCATTTTCACTAAATAACAAACTACAAACATAATCTGCCACCTTTTCTGGACTTACTAAAACGGTTTGCACGGTGATAATCAATTTTACTGTGATAACTATTATTTCTTCACTCATTTTGTAATTGTGAGTGTGCTGATAAATGCATTGGACAGTTACTTAATCTCACAATAGGGACCATAAATTTCCCGCACTGGAATGTTATTTATCAGCTCTGGCAGCAATATTCAGTCACTGTCAACAGGAACTCCAAGACCCTTGTCCATGTCCAAGGCCAGGCTGGATGGGGCTCTGAGCAACCTGGGGTAGTGGAAGGTGTCTCTGCCCATGGCAGGGGACTGAATCCGACAAGCTTGAAGGTCCCTTCCAACCCAAACCATTCTGGGATTCTATGACTCCATGTGTCAGAAAGCCCCAAACATGCTGGATGCTTCCTCACAATTGAGCAAAACCAGCCAGGGAACTCAATGGAGGTCTCATAAATTCAGAGACCTCTTCACCAATGGAAAATCTAAGCACACCTCAATTATAGCTTGATCAAAACCTCTGTGGGCTGCTTGCTGTCACCAAGGAGTGTCACCTGGACCAGAGCTGGAGGGTTTTGCTTTGGCAAGGGGGAAGGTGCAGCTGCATGGAGCTGGCTCACAGCCTTCTTCAGACACTGGAGATGTGAGCCAGGTGGAGACGTTCACTTCTGTCAGGCTATCACTTCAGGAGCAGGAGATGCCCGAGCAGTTGCCACGAATTGTCTTTAGTCTGAGGAAGGACAGGCACATTACAGCTGTGATTCATTCCCTGAAGATGTCCAGGAGAGGTCAGAGTCATGCCCTAAGGTCCCCTTTCCACTGACTAAAGGGCAGTCCAAGCCAGCCAGCCCAGGGTAGAGAGAGATTTAGGTGAGGAGAGTCCCAGGAACAAGCCCTTTGAACCCTGTGATTAATGTTGACAGTTCCAGCCCTCTCCTCACTTCAAGACGGGTCTCCTCCTGCACTCCCTGCTCGGGGCTGGGGACATGGTGTTACCCAGACCTCAGCACTGGCTTGTGCAGATCCACTGCAGTGCTCAGTCCTGAAGCTTCGCCACTGAGGGTCTATTTCCTTACCTGAAGGTCACTGAAGACCTTAATCTCCAGAGGGTTCAAGTGTGTTCACAGCTTGCCAGAAAAGGGCAGAGTTAAAGGGATGAGGACCCGTCTCCAGGGGAGTACACATCCTCAGCAGCTCCTGGCAGCCACCCCCAGCACTTGTTCATCTGCCCTTGGAGGGTCATCCTGTTTTATGGCTGAAGAAGGCCATGCTACTGCCTGCTCCAGCTCCTTTCTTAATAAAAGCCCTACTTTGGGGCATGCAATCCCTTAATGACTCTCTCCCTTGGCTGCTAACTTGCTGCTTTGGGTTCAGCCCATATGTATCATTTTCCAGTCAAACCTTGTTTCTAGTAATTTAGGGTAGTTAATATCTCCTTTGTTAACTGACAATAGATGCAGGAAAGTGGAGTGGATATTCTTGCTCTTTGGGCAGTATGAGCTTCCTCTTTATTAGTTCTTTCCCCTCGCCCCCATCCCCAAAAAACTAAACAAATAAACCACCACTTGGGTTAATGTTTGCTCCTCTGCCTTTACCTGAGATGGCAGGTTTGATTTTCCAGGATACTACAAGTACCAAAATTAATTGCAATACCTGTTGGCTTGTCTTTTTTTTTTTTTTTTTTCCTTTTACCCTGATTCTTGTTATTGTGAAAAAAGAAGAGTTAGAGTTTTTATTCTTCTTGCTGATAAGAAAATACTCATTTCATTGCCAGAGGTGTCTTGTAATGTCTTTTTAGATGTCTTCACTAAAAGTCTCCTTGCCTTATGTAAGTTAAAGAAAATGTACAAGCTGCCACTTTTATGCTTTCCTGGAGAGGGGAAGGGAATACGGATGGAGACTTTGCTGTTAAATTTTGTCTGTCACTGCCTTATGGGAACCTGAAGAATATTCACTGTAAAATGTGGATAGCTTTGGAACATTACTCCCATTGATGCTGCCTTCCCCCCTTCCTGTAAATAAAAAAACCCCAGAAAATTCAGTAACCCTGTCATACACTAGTGTTTAATGACATCTCAGGCACAGTTAATTTGACTGTTGGCCAATAAATATATAAATATATCAACCCCCCGAATACAGAGGAGACATGTCAAACTTCAGCATCGTTGGCTAAACACCTGAAGGGGAAAAATGACTTGAAAGAACTTAATTCAAAAAATCCTTCAGGCCACACTGTTGCATCTTGCATGCTGGTAAAGATGCAGACAGCTATGAAGAGAAAGACATCAATAAATAATCAGGGGTCTTAGACTTTTAAATGGGAATCTGAGCATTGCAACCCAAAGGTAAATTGAATCTTTTCCCCATCCTTCCTAGCAGGTGCTCATGCCTGTGTAAGCTATAAAACTTTGCTCATTGTAAATGTAGCTTGCCCTTTCGACAGACATTTTTACATGGAAATGGAAAGTCTTAGCTTGAGACCGCTCAAAGGCATCTCTGCCTGCAGCAACTTCTGTTTTATATTTTGAAAGGTTCTTTTTTTTTTTTTTTTTCTCCTCTCTCTTCATCTTTTCCTTTCCTCTTTCCCTTTGCCGAGGGATATCTGAATCCTACTTAAACATTTTTCTGTGGTAAACAGCTTAAAAAAGTGAGATGTGCAACATGCAACCAGGCAGTGGGAAAGGACCCTTGTCACAGCTGCATTAAGGGTTAGACCAGCCGGGGCAGTGGGTGGTGAAATGGGCTTTATTTATCTTTCATTTCTCCTCCTGGCAAAACTGAGTGCACACCAAGCCTGTTCATAGATGCATATCTAAAGGATGTTGTAAGTATGTTTTAGCAGTTAATTAGTGTTCAGGTTCACCATTAGGTAGTGCCCTGGGTAAGTTGAACAGTTTTGCCTGTATAACAGGACAGATGTCCATTCTTACTCATCTTCTTCCCGCACAGACCGTCAGAAAAGCAAGGCTGCTTTGCCTCGACCCATAACTGCAATGTAATATATAATATTATACTGAAACAGTGCTTTTGAGCTCTGGCTGCTGTGCCTGACTCATGATGCCAAACTGGACCACAAGTGTCTCGGAGACAAGACAGGGAGTTCTTTCATCCTAATCCCTCCATGCCTGGAAAAAAGTCATTTGGTGTATGCATGGATCTGATAAAATCCCAATGGAAGCTACAGCAGCGAGGCAGTGTGGAAGCTGCACCCCTCCTGCCCCTCCCCACCAGTTATCTCAACTGAGTGTTAACTCTGAAGCCTAATGACCTGTTTCTGAGGAGGAGCTCGCTGTTTGGCAGCAAAACATTTTCCTGCAATGTGGCTAGGCACTGAGATTAACAGCAGGTCATAAATAAAGCACAAAGCTCTCTCATGTCATGTCCCAATTTACAAGCTGAGAACTTGATGTTTCACAGTAAAAGGCTAAACATGACCTTTATGTAAGTAGCTTTCCCTATGCTATGATGAGAGCTTATAATCTGTAATTAAATGCTGTTGTCCCTCACATCTTTATAGACAAGGAATTCTGCATTTATTCCTTGACCACAGGGTCTGTCAGCTACTGCTGACTCCTCCTTGCATTTTGACCTGAGGAGGAAGAGGAACACTAGTTCAGAAATACTCCAGGATATCTGACCCCACTGTCACCCACAGGACTTTGTATGTCTTGAGACAAACTTCTCCTGTAAGATCCATAAAGAGGCTAAGCTCAAAACCTTCACTGACATACTAAACACAAATCCAAACAAGGGGTGACTTGATTTTCCTACTGGGCAGTTTCTGGTCACCACTGGAGACAAGTTTTGGGGCCAACAGAGGTTTTTGTATCTAGTATGTTGTCACGCGTGCAGGTACTCAGAGTAGGTCAAAGATTCAAGCTTGACAGACTCTTTCTTGTCTCCTTCTGACATGTTACCTCAATACAAGTTGTCCTGAAGAGTCAGACAGCAAAACACAAAACCAGCCACCGTGTTTCTCCAGGCCTCCCCTTCCAGCCCTGAACCACTCATTTCCAGTACAGCCACGGCCTGGGACTCCAAACAAGCAACAAGCAGCAAGAAGAGATGAATGTTTAAGAACAACGATCCTCTTTTCATGCAAATGTCCTCTGTGATAACAAAGAAATGAAAAGCAATATCCAGTGCATTGGAGGAGCAAGCAGAACTGTTTCTGGAAGTCGGCTGTCTTTCAAAGTTTTCCATTAGGCGTTCGCTCCTTAAATACTCTCTGTGCGCAGAGCTCGTCCCCACCTGAGGAGGCAGCCTGATCCATATGCATGATGGATCTCCAGCTAGAGATGCAATCTGCAGCTCTGCATCTCATTTGGACTCACTGTGGTCTGGTGAGCATTGGCAAGGAGGTAGCACTAGGTGAAATATGCTGTGGATTGTTCATGAGCGAAAAAATACCTCTGGAATACAATGAGCCAGACTGAGAGGTGGCAAAACAAGGACACAGCTGAGGCCAAATGTGGCAATTTGTCATTTCCTCCATCAGCCCAAGAACTGAAGAGTTTTTCACAGAATCACAGAGTCATTTAAGTCGAAGAAACTCTCTAAGGTCATCAGGTTCAAATGTTCCCCAAGCACTGCCAAGGCCACCACTAACCTGTGTCCCCAAGCACCACATCCACAGTTTTTAAATCCCTCCAGGGATGGGGACTCCACCACTCCCCTGGGCAGCTGTGCCAGGGCTGGACAATCCTTTCAGTGAAGAAATTTTACCTCATATCAAATCTAAACCTCTCCTCACACAACTTGAAGCCATTTCCTCTTGTTTTGTCACTTGTTACCTGGTGGAATAGACCAACACACATGCCCACACATGTTTTTTTGAGACTCTTTCCCCTGGAAGAATCTCCAAAAGGAGATACATCTAGAGGGACAAGCATTACCTGAGCCACATTGCAGGAAAGATTGGACCTCTGTTAGGCTGCCCAACACTGTGAAAGGGGTTTATGCAACTGAATCACCATACAAGTGGCTAAATACTTGTAGACTGGCAGCAGTGTAGGCCGTCAAATGAGCTTTATAAAGTTCTGGTCCATGTGTTCACTGTATCCCATAAGGTTTTGGGTGTTACAGGAGTCCTTATAGAGCTAACTATCTCTGGCCATGTGTGCTGGGATATGTAGGTTCAGCCACTGGCCTAGCAAGGGAAAAGTCAGATTTTTCCATATTCTTTCAGTCGCTTTAGTCACCTGAAGTGTCTTGGTTTCATGGACCTGAAGCACAAACCTGCATTGCTGCAAACAGAAGCAGTGGTTTGCTGTGTCTATGTGTCACTGAAATCACCTCTCTCACTAACCAGTCCCTAAAGCAGGCAGTAGGCAAGTCCTTGGAAATGGAGGAACTTGAACTGTGAACCACTGCACATTTTTTAATGCAGTGATAACAATTAAAAGGTCCTTCAAAACTGCACCAAGATCCGTGGGAGGGCTGACCAAAAATTGCATTTATAACAAATGCATGATATTTATTTTCATCTTTGCAACTCTTAGCCAAAGGCAGGACAGCTGTAATTCCCCACACTGGCCTTGCTTTGATAGGTCATTGTGGCCCTCATACCTTTTTTTTTCCCTTCCATTTTTTTATAGTTGAAAAATACCAATTTAGAAGTTTGACCACACCATTAAAATGACTCAGGATGTTGTCCTCACTTAAACTCTTGGAATGGGAGGGTCAGAACATGGCACAGGACACGAAGAAGCAGAGTGAAGGGATTTCTCTAATCCAAGGAAATGTTCTTAATTGCATCCTGAAAGCATCCCCACGTGCTCCTATTTGTGTCTGCAGCAGGAACAGCTCTACACGAATGCATTTCTCCAAGGTGGTGTCTCCCGTAGGGAATTGCAGCTGGCCCCTGGGGCCCCAGAAAATTTTGTCTGCCTAAAGAGCTCTTCACCTTCCCTTGGAACTTCTGCAGAGGCTCTGAGGCAGCATCTGGTCACGACTTCCCTAGGCTTGGGGCTTGGGGACGTGGGTTAACGGTGGCCTTGGCAGTGCTGGGGGAACTGTTGGACTTCATGATCTTGGAGGTCTTTTCCAGCCTGAACAATTCCACGGCTCTGTTCTGCTCAACACGAGGCAAGGACTATTTCCCAGCGCTGGCTGGCAAACCCTAGGGGCTATGAGATCATTTTCAATGTAAAATGTGACCTCACCACGATTGCTTACATTAAGGATCGCAGTACTCTGCAAGTCATCCTAATAAATTCACTTATCTGCCCGAGGAGGAGAGAGTCATATATCTGGTCTTTGACATCTGCCTTTGCAGAGTCCCTGAAAAGCCTCCTACCCACCGCATGTGCTTGTCCACGGACATTAATGTCGTGAGACAAATGTAGACAGAGAGCATCAGAAATAACTGAGGGACCAATCTACATGAACTAAGTCATACTAAAGCAATGCCCAGATCAGGCTATACACCAAAATATCAGCAACCAGTTTTTGGAAGCAGCCATTCCTCGATTTATTAGGGTGGGGATGTACCCCTTGCCAGTTGAGTTTGATGGTGACGCTTCCTTTCCCATGGGAAGTGTGACTTTCCAGGGGATTGCTGTTGCTGTATGAACAGGGGACCCTCTTTCCTTACTCAGGTTCACATCCCTGGGATACTGCTGACCTACCAAAGGTGACTATCTGGTCTTGATTTCTGGCAACTGAATAATTCAAAAGCAATTTATCTGCATTTTCAGGAGTGTTCAGGGAAGTCACTTCACAGTCATTTACAGCTCATACACTATGGTATTGGGGAAGACTCACTCCCCATTTCACTCACTTGATTGATGAGCCTCAAAATCTCAGAAGAATCATAAATTCCAGAGACAAATAATCATGCATTAGGAAGAAAAAAAAAAAAAAGATCAGTGCAATCACTGTTTGTTATTTGCCATTCACTATTTCATGTAATTTTAGTTTTACAGGCATCCAGTCAGATTCCAGTTACAGGATCATATTTTGGGGGCCAATTATGTACAGAGGGAGCAGCCACTTTGAGCAATCCATAACTGACTGACTGGAGGAAAATCTGTTTTCAGGCATTTTCAGGTGAAAATTTATCAAAGAAACAGAGTCTTATGAATCAGCATTAAGTAATGAACAGCGAAAAGGGGCAAATATATCAGACCTGTAGTGAACGAGAAGTAATTGCCAACACCAGCATCAGCCAAAACCACCCCCAGCTTTTAGCTAGCTTTTTGATACAGACCTTGAAGAAAATAGGGGAAGTCTTTCTTCTGATGCATCCATCCCCCAGATCAGGCTCTTTCTACTGCAAAGTTTTGCTCTCCAGCACAACTTGGCATGCAGTGTTTGTTCTCCATAAAGCGCTTAAGAGTGAAGGTAATTCAGCTGTTTTGCTTCCCTGCCTAGTGGGAGCTTTGCTCAGCGCTCAGAAATGTATGCAAGTGTGTGACTAATGTACAGCAAAAAGACTCAGGATGGAGCCACTTTATTCATTGTTTGTTATTGTTCTTTGTTGCTCAGTGTTTTGTAAATCCCCCTGGTTATGGAGACGTTTTTATTAGAGAATACATTTTTTGAAAATGGGGTTCCGCAAAAATGGAATTTCAGAGGTGTGTGTCTCAGCATTGATTTTTCTATTTGTAATAACACACTGTAGCATATCTTGTTTTATATCAAGAGGATAAAATGTCCCTAACACAGTGATCGCCATTCTGTGGTAATGGATAAAGCCTGTTTATGAGATGTCATTTATTCCACAATAGACAGTAAATAAAAGCCATTTCAAGCTTCGGTTAAATCAAAGCTTGTTCGGGATTTCAGCAGATTTGCAAATTACCTTTGGGACCATTTTCAGATTCAGTTGTTTTCCCACATGCTATTGACTACCCATGTTTTACTATAAATACTACTTCTTGCTCGCTCGCTCTCTCTGTCTCACACCAAACCCTGGGATTGTAGAGTGATTTGTAAAGACAAGCAGATAAAGTAAATACACAGTACTGTATTAAAATTTCTTTCCTGTCAATGCAACAGAAATAAACCCACAAGATTTGATGGAAGACTGAAAGCCAAAGAAGGGGATCCTGGACACAGCACTGTGGAAAGTCCAGAGGTCTTTGTGAGACCTTATAAAGGCAACAAAAGAGATACAAGAGAAACACAGGTTTTGCTAAAAAATCCAAATTTACTAAAACCTGCCTCCTATCAGCTACCTTGGGTTTGGGATTTACTACTGATACTGGGCATGGTCCTAAGAGGATGTTGGGACCATCTGGGCCTTCCTTGCTCTGCACTGCAGATGGAAGAGTTAATGCCAACATACAAAGGATGAAGGGTCCCAGGTCTCTGGACTCAGAAACTACCTCAGTGGCCTGAAATCATCACAGAAAATATAGACTTTAATTAGAATATTATCACACTTATGGTGATATTCATAAACACTGAGGCAGGGACAGCAAGTGTTTTAATTTTGGGAGCACTCTGCTTTCTTAAAGAAAAATTGTTTACCTGTGAGGAAATGCAGTTTGTGATCAGCCAACACCTTTTGGAAATTCAGAGTCGATGTAATGCTCTCCCCTGACTGGAAAAAAATTTAAAGTGGTTTACTGCACAGTGTTTGAGGTGAAAAGGCTTCATTTGTTCCCTGGTGTGTTCACAGTGGGTATAAATGAGCACATAGGACAGATGACTTCGTAGCCCATAAGGGTATGGAACTTTTGGCTTCAAATGCCATCTCCACTTCTCCTTTTCCTTTGCTTTTGCTTGAAAATCCTCCAAAGAAGCAAGACATTTTGTTTGACAGTCTTTGAAATACCCCATTTGACCTAAAAAACCCCTACCATTTCCAAGCCACCACTTACTCTGAAACATTCAGGAAAGGATTTATAATCTCACAGATTCTTTCCATCCTTTTAATAGTTGAGTCCAACATCGAGTTATTCCCAAAAACATCTGTATGAACTATAGTGTTCCTTGAAGTTATTTCTTGTTAGTTGTTCCTGCATCTATTTTATTCTCACCTTTTAAAACAGGTGGTGGCTGTCAGTAAAGGGACAAGTAACACTACTTTACTCAATAGTTTTTAAGAGACAATAAGACTGAGCACCAGTAGGTATCATACAACCCCTGTTTAGAACCCCAGCTGGACAGTGACACTTAATTCAGCTCTGCCCACTTCCAAATCTCTGCTGAGATTTGGAGCCACAAGGCTCAGAGGTGGCTCTCAGGGATGCCCATCCTTGAACAACATTAAAAAATCCAAACATGATGGAATGGCAAACAGAGGGACAAACCTATTTTCATTTTTGTAACCACTGGAGAAATAGAATTTCAAGAGGAAAGCAAGCCATATTCCCTTCCAGTTCATACCCTACAGAGAAACAGTCACATAAAACCACTAACTCAGGTTACTCAACCTTAGAGAGATAAATGCAGACCCAACATTCTACAGAAAATAAAGTGAATGCCATGTTGTGGCTGAGGAAAGCAAGAATAAGCGTTTCCCATCCTCCCTGCAGGACACTACACTGCAGGATCAGCAAGTAGACAAGTTTTAATGCCTGTAAACCATTTATTATCCTTAAAAGTGGCCCTGCATTGTCCTCACAGTTGTCCTCTGTGTCTTATGTGTCTCTAATCCAGAAACTGCAAGAAGGAGCAACTGAATCAGTCACCACAAGAAGGGTTAACAGGGCCTTTAGGCTGCTTAGAATCATACTTCCAAGCGTTTTCCCAGTTTCTGGATCTCAAGAAGCATGGTGTTCAGTTCTGGACTTGGACCAAAATTCATGGGGAACAGGCAAGGAAATTGATTTCAATGGCCTTCCTTTGATGATACTTGGGAAGAGCTTGTTAAATCCTTTCGATAATACATGCTTATGTTATAGTCTCTGGAACACAGCAGTAAACTGGTAGGGAGCCAGGCAGATTTCCAATGGAAAACCTTGCTTTCTGTGGAATTTCACTAAAAAAAGAACCTATTTTCTCAGAAATATTTCTGCTCAGAAGAATCAGGGATTTTTTTAATTGTTGCTGGGGAATTTTCAGACCCCTTTTGATGTGGGATACCTTTGAGTAGAGACCTTCTGATACTCCTCCAACCACTGTTTTTTGAGAAGTTTAAAATTTTCATCAGAATCCTAATTTTCATTATGTTTCCAAACAAGCCCAGCTTTGAATTGCCATAACATCCCAGGTGATGGAAAGGTCAAGGGTCTCACACACCTTTGTAACATCTCTGTGCTTGTGCAAACTTCCATGCACAAGGGTCTTCCATGGGACCACTGATGTTCCCAAAATTATATCACTTGCCTGTTTTGTTGGAGCAGGACCCAGGTCAAGGGGTCTCTGCCTCAAAGGAGTCATGGGTTTCCAGTACTTAATTTCCAGATATTAATGGAAAAATTTGCAGTTTCCCCCAAATTTCAAGAACGTTGGAACAAATGGATGCTCTGTCTAGATGTTGGGCCAGGAACAGCTTTTTACCACCAGTAACAGTTTTTAAAGTATTTTAGAGTTGTCAGTTGTCCAGTCAGGGAGCAAATGGGATGATGGGTGACCTAGGTAGCTGCTCACCCACACAGAGCTGGTATTTTGTAGACAGGTTTTTAAAAAAAAAAAAAAAAAAATTGACAATTAATCTGATCTCTTGGTTTTTTCTAACAAAAGGGCTTATATTGTAAAATTACACTGGGTATAACAGGTATCTACACTCTGATTTACATGACGATTACACCATTTCTCACCATTGCTCTGATACTTGAATGGAAGGTTAAAAAGAAAAATCCAGTTCTGGATGTGGCACCAGAAAACTGAGTGTAGGACTCTAATTTCTTTACCGTTTTGCCTGAAAGTACTGTTACATTTAAAGTTGTGTCAGCACTTTCATTAGAAATCCAGTTTTGATTTACAGCGCTGGCTGCAAAAAATTTGCTGCTGGCTGAAATTCAGTGTGAGGTCTCTGGGCATGGGAAACATTTTAAACATTTTTTTGGAAGCTTATTTGAGACAAGTTCTATTGTACCGACATTAACACAGAAGTTTTCCTTAGATTTTCATGGGTGAGATTAGATTTAATTCTTCTTTTTTTTAGTAAATATACAGAACCAAAGGGTTGTCTTGAGACATCACCTTATTTTTTAAGTTAATGTCCTAGGTTTGTCTGGGATAGAGTTAATTTTTCTTCTTACACGTTTTAAACTATGCTTTTAGAAATTTCAGGTGGGGAGGGTGTTTACCAGAAATCCCAGTATTTACGTTAAGAAACACCACCCAAGCTAACAAATGCTTAAAGCAGACAGTGAGCAAGCACACACTTTGGTGTACAGTGTTCCCAGCCCTTTAACGTACGTTTAAAGCACATTATGAAGCGATGCTCAGTGGCGCTGCTATTCCTACTTTATTAGCTGGCCATTAACAAACCCTGGCAGTATCCATGCT
This sequence comes from Lophotriccus pileatus, assembly GCA_035583135.1. Lineage (NCBI taxonomy): Eukaryota > Metazoa > Chordata > Aves > Passeriformes > Tyrannidae > Lophotriccus > Lophotriccus pileatus. The sequence continues at coordinate 69,070,966 of JAWWES010000094.1, forward strand.
GCACAGTGTTGTTTAGATTAATTTAGTGCTGGTGAGCGGTGTCAGGCTGACAGGGGAGGGGATGAGAGACCATTCATCACCTGGACGGTTACGACACCCCAGCTCCTGCTTTCCCACAGCCGTTGCCTGGGGGCACCACATCCAGCAACAAGAGCCTATCTCAGTGCCTTGTCCACCCAGACCCCATCCTCTAGGCAAGAGATGCCAGCATGGACAGCAATTTAAACTATTCCTGCTGCAGGTGGGCACCAGAAACCCCCCAAAAATGACTGCTGTGAAGTCCCTGCAGGCCCCCAACAGAGCAGGGGCAGAGGCAGCAGGGACCTTGAAGTAGAAGTCAGCATAACCTCCTGCATATTCTGCTATTGATGGTAGAATCACAGAATCCTTAAGGCTGGGAAAGCCCTCTTAGATCATGGAGTCCAAACCTTAACCCAGAACCACCATGTTCACTGATAAACAATATCCCCAAATGCCATATCCACATGATCCACGCAGTGCCTGCTGGTGGGTCTCTGGTATTAAGAATGGCCCGTGCCTGTGGAATAATTTAAGCTACATTCTGACATTGTTTTCTAACCAAAAGGCATCCATCCATATTCCAGATGCCTGCCTTCCAATACATCCTTCATCTAGGTGACCTGACAGTGCATACAACTGAGGCTGTAGAGGACCTGTGAGATTCTGGGATTAAGTCTGTTTCTCCCCTCCTCATCCAGCCATTTTCCCCAGTGCTGTTCCTCCAAAGCAAGGAAAGCATCATCTCACACAAACAGGTGCCCACACATAGGATTGTATTTGGAAATTTAATGGTAAATTTTATAGAATGATAGAATCGTAGAATAGCTTATTTTTGGAAAAACCCAACCTAAGATTATCAAATCCAACCCAGCACTGCCAAGGCCACCACTAACCCATGTCCCCAAGTGCCACATCCACATGGCTTTTAAATCCCTCCAGGGATGGGGATTCCACCACTGCCTTGGACAGCCTGTGCCAGAGCTGGACAACCCTTCTGATCAAGAACTTTTCCCTGATGTCCAACCTAAACCTCACCTGACACAAGCTTAGACAAATTTACAAGGCAAATTAAAGAAGCATGGGAACCTGCCCACTACACTTCAGATTGTCAGAACAGACCTGGGTCCTGCTTTGGCCAAGCAACTACTCCTCAGTCAATTTCCAGGCAGGACTTGAGCTTTAGGTTGGTCCAGAGGTTCCTCCAGGTAAATGTTTTGGACAAGGCAACCGTGCATTGGAGGATGAGACCAAGGGCATGGATGCAGACCATACCCTGCCAGTGAGCTGCAGTGCCAGCAAGGAGCCTTGGGCAGCTTTAACTTACTAAATGGTCATTTATTAAACACTTGGGCCCATGGACTAAGAAATATTGGCATGCTGACACGTCCACCAGATTCTGACACCTGCAGAAGATGAACCCACCCTGGGGCAAACAGCTTCACGTTATTATCCAGCCAGTGTGATTTTTGGGGCTGGTAGTACATCTTACAGGGAGTATACACTGCATCTGGCACAAGGGTATGCTAATGTCAGCTGGAAACTAGAGATGTTATACTATCATAGGAGTAAATTAACTGAATCTGTCAAAGTGGTTTTTTTTTTCAGAGCTGTGGAAAAGTATAAATGCTTGTGAAGATGCAATGAGAAGTGCACTGTCCTGTCTACCAATGTTTCCCACTCAGGTCAAGGTGCAGAAAACGAGTGAAAATTTGAGGAGAAGGTAAAGGGGTAAATTTGGCACCACCATCCTCAGGGAGTCTGGAGGTCCCTTGGGGCAGTGGAAGGTGCTGGGGGCCCTGTGTACCTCTGGATGCCCCACAGGCAGTGAGATGGGTCCTGCCACGGCCGAGGGCTCTGGGCTGTGGGACCAAGGCTCAGTGTGAGGATGCCTGAAGCAGCCACTCTGTAAGACATGGGGAGACAGCATCTCCCTGTTTTTTTCCATGACTGCACAAATGGAGGCCTTCTTAATGCCACAGCTCATGTAAATAAATTCCTTTTGCTGTGAATCTTAATTAAGGGAATGATTGTTTCTGGCCATCACTTGAAAGGCAAATGTTTTAATTGCTTCTGATGTCTTTTCCTGAGAAAGCTTTTTTTTTTTTTTAACCCAGAAGCCATATATCCCAGGGACACTGCTTTTCCATGCTGCCTGTCCTGGAAGGGTCCAGCAGCAGCAGGGAAAGGAGATGGTTTAAGGGGCTATCGAGTGAAACGTGTGCATGAGTTAAAGAGCAGGAGCCGTTTAAGATCCCGAAGTGTCATTAGCAGTAACATGTCACATAAAATGAGGTGCAGATTTCCATTTTCATTTGAACTTCAGGTGTTTAGTAATCCAGAAGCTTTATTTAAGGACTGACCTTTAACCTGGCCTGTCATTCCAATTGCAAGGAGTTGATGGCCACTGGGAATCAATGGGCAGCATGAAGGTCACTTCCTAGAAAAACTGTGGCTATCAATGTGTCAGTTCCAATGAAGTATTATAACAAAGCAGGCAAAGAGCCTATCTCGGTCCACGAGGCACCAGCTCGCTCTCAGGCTGCCTCTCTCCCCATATTCAGCTGTTCTGTAAACACTAACAGAAAAAAGCTGTTATTTAATGATGTGCGTTTCTGAAGGCATTTGGTGCTTTCAGTTCTGTGGGTGGCACAGGTAAGGGATAGTTAGAAATCCAACACTCACTGATCCAGGTGCCAGGGGAAATCTCCTTATTCCTGCACGCCAAGCACTGCGGCAGAGCCCTTCACAGAGCCACTGGTCCAGCGAAATCTGGACAGCCCCTTGTGGCACAGCCATGCAATTCCATGGCCACAGGGCCATTGAACGGTTGGGTTGGAAAGGACCTTAAGGATCATCTCATTCCAGGCCCCCTGCCGTGGGCAGGGACACCTTCCAATATCCCAGATTGCTCCAAGCCCAGTCCAATCTGGCCTTGGGAACTTCCAGGGATGGAAGAGCCACAGCTTCTCTGGGCAACCTGTGCCAGTGTTTTATCACCCTCATTGTAAAAAAACTTCTTCCTTGTATCTCATCCAAGTCAGCCCTCCTTCAGTTTAAAACTATCACCCCTCGTTCTGTGGCAGTACCACAATTGTCTCCTTGGTGTCTTCCCTGGGGCTCAGGAGGGAAAAAGTCATGTCAAAAGCTGTAGTCAACCTGGCCTGCTCAAAGTGCTGGGATTAAAATGAACATTTAATGAAATGAGGATTTGCTTTGGGGGTTAGCACAAAGATTCTCATATTTTTCCTGGACAAAATCAGTGGCACCTGTGCAGTGAATCCCTTTTTGCAACTGGGTTTTTTGCAGAAACTGGGTTATTATGATTTCTACTGAAATCTAAGAAATTTAATCTTTTAGGCACAGATTCCCCATAGTAAGTCAGAACCCAGCTCCTGCTGTGTGCAATAGGCATTAGGTGGCCAGCACCCTCGGGTCAGGCCTGGGGAAGAGTGGGCTACTAAAGCCACATGAAGCCCAAGTGAGGTCCCACCATGAGAGCTGTTAAACCAAATCCCAGCCCAGGGGCAAGAGAGCAGCCAGGAGTTTGTGGGATGGACACTGTGGATTGTCCCAGGCACACATCCCACCCTGCCCCATCCCAGTGCCACGTGAAGGGGAGATGCAGCCCCTCTCCACTTGCCAGCAGCTCCTGGACTGGTGAAGGTTTTGACCTGCAGGGTCAAGGATGAACATAAGCATCAGTCAAAACCTCTCAATCTCTCACAATGTCTTTGTGCTGAGTTTTCAGCACGCAGCTCTTTTCAGCAATCTGTCTCCAGGGGTCGGGAAATTCCCCTGTAGGAAAATTCTTCGTAAAGTCTTTTAAAAGACCTTTCTAATCATTAATAATTACAGTAATTTATTATAAGCCTTTCTGTACTCTTACAAAGCCCGCAAGATCTTCCCTATCAGTTCATAACAGTTTTGAGGGATAAGTCCATTCCCTGAAAATCATGCAAAATAGAATTTTAATTGGAATTTCTTTTCCAGTGATAGGAGCCACTGTTGAACTTACTGTTTGTATATTAGATGTCTTTTTAGATCACTGAGCATGCAGATCCTCTGGGCAAAATCAATATGAAATCTATGCCTGTCTGTCATATGAATATGAAACCCTCTGTAAAAGGTCAAGGTGACAGAAAGTAATGAATCCCTGCTCAAATTCAAAGTTCCAATTTTGAAATAAAAATTGAGAAATGTGACCAAAAAGTGCAACCAGAGGTTTGGATTTCACTCAACAATATGTATATATACACTGGAACAGGATCAGAGAGAGGCTGTTAGAGCATTTCTTCCATGGAGACAATAAACCTTGTGCAAAGGTGAAAAAAATAAAATGTTACACTAATGTTTTGCTAAGAATGTGATTGATATAAGGCGTTGGTATCCACTTTAAACACCCAGATAAAGTGGAGTTCAAATGCACATCAAGTCTACTTGCCCATGACTCTGAGCCTGATTCTGCACTCCATCAGCCTCTGAGTCTTTCAGCCACTGAAGAAAGTAATAGAGTCTCTTTAGGAATTTAAATAGGTGAGTCAGATCATGCATGGAGATAATCTGTCACAATATTATTTATATTTCACAATACTTTCTTTTAAACTCCTTTATTTCCTTTTGTTTCCATTCCTTTTATCATCTTATTAAGGCAAATAGAAAGTAATTACTGCACAAAGGGGCTGTTCCAAAGCTTTCTACACGCACCTATCTGACTGCTAGTTATAGACCATTGTGAATAATTCTACTGAATGGATTTTAAAATGTATTTATTGCCATGCCCTGTCCCTCGTTTGCAGATCAAAATATTGGACGCCAAACACAAAGGTGAACATACCCCTTTGCAATCAAACAGAAAGAGCACAATTTGTACCTCTGGTATCAAAATCAAGCTAAATTCAGGTTTTGGAGATCCCGACAGAGAGGGAGATTATCACCTCAGCTTCAGTGGAATTGCAGGGAGTGGGGCATATCCTGTGCATTTATTAGTTTCCCCTTTTTTTCTGGCTCCCGACACATTAAAGGGTCTCGACCACCTTCACACCTTAGACATACTTTGACTAATTTACACGATGATGGTTTCCTCTGTGCACACACAATAAAAACACTAACTACAGAGCAAGTAAACCACAAGGGAGGGGAAAGTCCTGTGTGCCGAGGATGCCGCCACACCACGGAATCAAGATAATCCGGGCTGGTTATTGTCACGGTTATTTTTTTTTCCCCCCTTCTCTTGGAGCTGGAGATCCCCTAGCAAAGACCTGGAAGCAGCCTGAGTTTCCATGCAATAAAGCAGCAGTGAGAAAAGCTCAGAGTAATTAAGTGGCTGACGCACAGAAGAAGCCGTTACAAAGATTTGACTAAATTGCCCATTCATTAGTAGCACGGCATGGAAGGAGAATTACAAATAGACAATAGAGCCTGCAGTAATTCAATCTAACCTTGTACTTACAGAAAACAATGAGATAATGAACAGAAAAATTACCAGGCACATATTGCATTTTGTTGAAGGGAGGAAGAGGGAGGGGGATCGGATTGGGATTGGGGGGGATGGAGGGGTGGAAGTGGGGGGTGCCGGCGAGAGCGGCCTGGCACATGTAACACTAATGGCATCGCTCAAGCTGAGCAAACATTTCTCCAACACAATCATAGTTCTCAGTCTAAGGGCCTCTGGGGAGCTGAGATGAGGCTAGATCGTGAACAAAAAAATGTAATTTATAAGGCGTCTGTGGACTGGAATTTATCATCGGATCCGCTCGCCGCCGCTCAATTGATATGTAGTTGATTTCAAACAACACCCCCCAGGCGCCCACAGGGAACATTTTTTAGATTTTACGCTTGGATATATCTGTTTAACTCACCATTTACCAAAACAACGGCTGATGACAGCACAAACAAGTCACTCTGGAAAAAAAAAAAAAAACAACACAACAACACCACAGACATACACAGACACGGCACACCCCCCTAGACAGCACTAAACCACGAGGGCTAGGGCTTTGCAGGGCTTCTGAGGAGGGAGAAAGCAGAGGCAGAGGCTGAACTTGGGGGTGTATTTTACAGGGAAGACGCGGATGAACCTTCCACTCAATTTTTAAGCTTGGGGTGGAGCTCTGCACTGGTTCTTTTTTTACATTTGTTTCCCCAGGCAAGCATCACGTTGGGCTTCGTCCCCTGGAGCAGACATTGGGGCTGGTAGCTCTGGAAGGGGGATGTGGGGTCACCCTGGGGTGGGGGATTCAGCATGGGGGGAGGTTTGCAAAGCACAGCAAAAGGTGTGCATCAAGCATCCCTTGCCTTGATGGAAAGGTGTCCCAGCATCACAGTCCGGACCATTCCTGAGGTGTTCCCGGGCTCCTGGCACCAGTGAGATGGAGTGCACCAGGGGGAGCAGGGAGAAGAAAAGTTATCATTCCTGCATTTCAATGCCATCAGAGATTCAAAACCAGTTTCCTCAGTGTGTAAGGGATCTCCTTGCTTGACTTAATAAAGTGCTGCTACTTCCCGTCTTAGGAGAGAACTTCTGGAATTCCCACAGATGACTTTTGCTACGAATAGCAAGAAATCTCCCCTGACCAAGCCAGTTCACGTAATAAAATTCTGTTGCATTCACTCTCTGAAGAAGGAAAGCCGGTGCTGACCTTAAACTGTTTCCTGCAATTCCCTCCCAGCACTGTGAGGGAGCTCTGGACTCAAACTACCCATTGTGCCAGCTATTGTAGAGACACCAGCCTGGAGGTGAGCCTGAAATGTTCAAGGGCAGGTTGGATGGGGCTTGGAGCAGCCTGGTCCACTGGAAGGTGTCCCTGTCCATGGAAGAAGGATGGAATGAGATGGTCTTAAATATTCTTTGCAGCCCAAAGCACTCTGTGATTATCTTTCACACAGAGACCACAGGGAAACAAACAGACCAAAAAAAAAATAGTTTTGTGGAGATATCATTTAAAGCTGTGTTGTGCCATAACACAAGCTGTCCACAACAATATTTTACCTACTTCAGGATGTTCATTAATCTATTTTCAAAATAAGGACCTCCATAAGATAAAAAACTAGTATCAACTGGAGGTGACATTTGTCTGCTCTGATGGGATAATTATGGAAGAGCCTCTCCAAGGGCCACAGGCCACATGTGAATTAAACAGATGAGGTGTTACTGCTGTTATGGGACTGGTCTTCCCACTGATGTCCTGTCTGCCAACACAGAACAAGCCCATGGCTTCTGTGCAGAGGTTCTGGGGGTGCTTTGGTGACAACTGGCAAAGCCAGGGATGGGGTAAGAGCTGGATGTCCATCAGGAGAGAGGAGTGCTTGGGAAGAATCAGAGGTAATTCAGGGTGAGAATGAGCTGAGATGGGAGAATATGGGACCGAGTGGAGACAGATCCAGCAGCTGCCCAACAGGGACTCTTCTACACATGAACAGATCCACCAAGCAGCTCCACAGTGTGCAGCCACCGGCCATTCTGGCTCTTGGTCATCACCCCAGTGCAGTAAAAACAGAGAGAATTAAACATTAAAAAAAAAAAAAAGGAAAAACAAAAAAGAAAAACCAAACCCCAAAATCCATCATAACCGAAGTCCCAGCCCATCAAAAAAAAAAGACAAACCCCAAACCAAACCAAAAACCCTACAAAAACCCCAAACGAACAAAAACCCAAACACAAAACCAACATAAAACCAAACAAACAATCAGAATTGCTTTTTGAAAGACCACAGAGTAAAGACTAAAGGCCAAATCTACGAAGTCAGTGTCTTGTCTGGATGAATTTATTTCCTGCTTACTTCTTCTGGCTTCCTTCATGGCACCGGTTGGCTTCAGGAGGTTACACAAGCAGGGAAATTGGCCCCTCTTTGCTTGGTGGAAAATGGATCTTCCTGATCCATGTGGAAAAAAAAAAAAAAAAAAAAAGGTTTTTGTTGGATTAACCACAAAGATTATTTGAA
>JAWWES010000094.1:69083052-69111087 GCA_035583135.1 Lophotriccus pileatus
CTGACCGGGAATCGAACCCGCGGTCTCAAGGGTACCAGCCCTGCGTCTTAACCACTAGACCACCGGGGGCTCCCTTGAGATTTCCATATAACACTGATTAACAACCAGTGCCAAGAAGCAGACTGAAATCCCATTTCTGAAATCCCACTTCCTGTAATTAGGATATTTCTAATTTTCCTCTTCTGCTCAGTTTATTTGGAACATTTTCAGCCCAATCTGAGTATTTTAACAAGACTTGTAGGAACCAGTGGTTGAAGGTGAGCAACAGATTCAAAACCTACCACAGCAGGAGGAGTGGTTCTTTTGGAAAAGTGTCTCATTTCCTTAAGAAACCAGGCTAAAAACATCAGAGAATATTAACAGATACCCGATACTAGAAAATTATTTCTGATGTATCTCAGAACTACATCTGGTTGGAGACTGGATTCTCTGCTAGCTGGACCCTTGGTCTGAACCAGTGTGGTTACTCATGGAAAATAGTGTAAAAATCTGGATTTTGCAGGTAGTAGCAAACTGGGAGACACTCCAAGGACCAAACAAAAAGGAACATCCCATTCTGCTCTTGCAGAGAAAACAAGATGAAGTGTAAATTACTGGGAGAAACACAGAAGAGCAGAGACTACACCTTTGCTAATCCTTACCTGTTGTCAAAGCAAATAAATATTTCATGCTTTCACAGTAATATTTTTAGCTATGTTGTTTTAGGAAATGAAGTCATAACTGTTGAAGCTGTTATCCAGTTAAAACAAAATATAAGAAAAGGTTAGCAATCACAAATATATGAAATATATTGAATTAGTTATTGTAATTTTTTTTTTTCTTTTTGGAAGGGGGGAGTGGGGGGAGAAGATAACCAGGTAAAAAAAAAAAAAAAAACCAAGAGGGCACGAAATCATGATCTTGTTCTTCTGGAATAAAGGCCTAAGATGAACTGAAGGTTACTGTTAGACACAGAAGGGAAACATTAGGAAGGCAGCTTCTGAGAGAATAGGCTTCAGAAGCCCTGCTGGCCAAGAACCAGGGTAAGAGCAAACCAAGAAACTGCACATAAAAATGGAAAATTTTGATCAGATGTTATTTCTAACCATGTGGAATTTACACAGAAGAGGTTGTCCAGAGAGGTGACGGGTCCCTCATCCCAGGAATCATTCATGGGCTGGTTGGACAGGGCTAGTTGAATGTATCCCTGCTCACTGCAGGGGGAGCTGGACTAGATGACCTTTAAAAGTCCCTTCCCACTCAAAATATTCCGTGATTCTATGACATATGATACAAACACCAACAATATATGACAAGAGGTGGGGGGGCTGCTGTTCAAAACTCGCCAAACGGAGAGCGACCTCAAAAAGCATTTCATGGCATTTTTAATTTTCGGATGCTACTCAGGCACCTGAGGTGGCTTAAATCAAACTGGTGGGTTGATGCAGCAATTCCCCAGCAAGGGCAGGATTCCCTGAACCCGGGCTTTGTCATGGAGCTGCCCAGCATGATGCAAATTTTGGAAGTAGGAAGGAGCTGAGTGGTTCCTCAGGCATGACAAATTTTGTGCCTTCCTTCCTAGTTTCAAGGCGTTCCTAGGTTACAAGTTTCTCCAGTGTATTTGTGAATCAGAATTAGCTGCTGATGCGTTTTGCACTTCATAATTTAAAAAAAAAAAGAAAAAAAAAAAGAGAAAAGAATCCAACTTGTCCTTATTTGTCACGCCTGGCTTCCTTAATTCACACTGGATGCTCAAAGTCTGCTTGAGCTCAAGGGGAGACAGATATGCTCATGGAAGGGAGGTAATTTGCACAGAGCAATGGTATGTAGCTCAGGTTGATCAAAAAATGGAAATTTTGGGGAGCTGGGAGAGGCAGCTTCACATATACTGAATTAATATGTGTTGATATTTTAAAGGTGATGGGTGGACTCAAACCCATTGAAACTTGAGCTTCCACATCTCTCTGCTGTGGTGGGCAGTGGTGCAGGAGAGGGCTACAGGCAGGAGACATCAATACCACCCATCTGAATCTAGCACACTTGGCCTTCCCTCTCTGGTGGATATTTCTGCTTCATCAAGTTTTCTTCTGCAAAAATAACTGCTGCCTTTCCTTCATGGGACTCTCCATAATTTCTGTAGTAATTTCGTCCTGGTTTCAGCTGGGGTAGAGTTTGTTTTCCTCTTAGTAACTGACACAGTGCTGTGTTTTAGATTCAGGATGAGAATAACAATAACACACTGATGTTTTGGGTTTTGCCAAGTGGTGCTTACCTTAATCCATGATTTTGCAATGTCTCACGCTCTTCCAGTGAGGAGACATTCCAGAAACTGGGAGAAAGAAGCCCCAGTGCTGATCAGTGGCCAGAAGAATTTTTACTGTACTCCTGAACAGCTTCACTGGCAATACAGTTGCTTGCTCCTAAGCAGATAACAGGGACAATTTAGCTTGCTGTTGATCCAATAAAAGTGTCATTAAAAATGTCTGGGGAGAAAAGGAGACCCATTCATTTTTGAGTGAAACATGAAAGAATTTGGGGGGTTCACTTTTTTTTTTTTTTTAATTTCATAAAACAATGGTTTTACTTTGGTTTTGCAACTACAGAATGGCACTTTCTGCAGTGCCCTTACAAGAATTAGTAAAATTATCTCCTTTCTGGTGGCTTTGCCTGCTTGGATGGCCCTGATTTATCTGTAATTTAATTATATCCATGACTGAAGCGTTCAGTGCCGAGGAGAAGGTTCAAGCATTGCCAGCCCTGAGCCTTGGTGCTTGCAGGGAGGATGACTGGACCTGTGGTGGGCTATACCTGTTCTAAAAGCAGTTCATTTCTATGAGCAGTAAACATGATTTTGAGGGGATATTGTGCATATCATCACTAATCCCTTCCTCAGCAACATCAGGTTCCTACCAAGCCACTGGGACCTCATCCCTTTGCCCTGATCATGTCCAGGAGCTTGTATAACTGATGTAATGAAGAGGAAACCCTGGCCTGGCAATGCCAAGGAGGGAATCCATTCACTGGTCCCTCAGAGCCAGCACAGTGCTGCATTTTTTGGAGCAGTGCTTTTAGTAGTCAAACATTACAGAGCTCTCTCTGGTTGACTTTTGATTCCCATTTAAGAACAAGCCACTCTGGCAAATTGGGTCCTATTGACCTATCTGAATTGTTTCGCTTACTCCATCCTGCTTAGACAAAGTCCCAGAAATGTTCTGTGAAATAATACTTGCATGGTAAATATTTAACAAAGGGGATGCCTCCGGCCTTCCCTGCGCTCTCCGTATATTCAAGATGACTGCGATGCTTTATTTTGGGAGTGGAAAGTCTGCCCTTCCACCCATCTCCTTTCCTCATTTCAGACTTCTGTTATGAACTAGCTCATCTTTCTTAAGGGGCCATTAATGATTTACTACCGGAGACTGCTGAGTCAAAGCTGGTGCGTGGAGGGCTGCAAGTCGTGAAGGCCAGTGATGCAATTTAGCTCCCACCTCTTAGCTAAATGGAGCCTCCTTCTCTTAAGAAACTGGTTCACAAATGGAGACGCTGATGCTGCTCCAGTAAAACCATTTCCCATCCTCCCTGCTTTTGTTTGTTTTACTTTAGAGGAGTAGGAGTGAGCCAGTGGTGCTGGATTCAAGTTTTCTTCTTGGGCTCGATTGCGGAATGCGGTGGTGACCCACAGCTGCGGCGCAATCTGGGATACAACCAGGAACTTTGACAAGAAGCACGTGCGTGGACAAGACACTAAATGGCAAATGCCTCAGCCAGGTTTTCCCAGGGAAGGTACAGGCTGAGAATAACCAGCTGAGCTGCAGTAAGTCAGGGTAAAGAACATAAATCACGTGCTGGTGCGATGAGCAAAGAATCACGGAATATCCTGAGTTGGAAGGGACCCACAAGGATCACTGAATCCAACTCCTGGCCCTGCACAGGACACCCCAAAAATCCCACCTTGTCCCTGACTGTGTTGTCCAAACATTCCTGGAGCTCTGGCATCCTTGGGGCCATGACCACTACCCTGGGGAGCCTGTTCAGTGCCCAACCACCCTCTGGGAGAAGAACCTTTTCCTAAAAGGCAAGTGGCAATTCTCTGTACCTTCGTGCAAAGGGTAACAAGGAGTCTCCAACCTCTAGAGCTGACCTAAGGACAGCTTATAACCTCCCAACTCTTCATTATTTAAAAATGTTTATTTGTTCCAGGATTCAGCTGATAAATCAGTCAACTGGTAAAATCAGTGGGCCAAACCAGTGAGTAAAACAGGAATTAGGAGATTGTTATTTTGTTCTATTACCTGTAGGCTGTCTCCAAGAAGCCTGAACTATGAGACAGACCCTGAGCAAGGGATGAGTGATGACACTAATTTCTCTACTTTTGGATCAAAGCTTTCTAGAATGGTTTGGGTCAAAAGAGACCTTAAATCTCATCTACTTCCAAACCCATGCCATGGGCCCCTGCCACCTTCCACTAGACCAGGTTGCTTCTAGCACCACTAAGCTTGAACATGACCACTTCCAGGGATGGGGCATTCTCAACCTCCATCTTATTTCAGGATATGCTGGATGTTAGAATGTGCTGCTAAGGACATTAAAGAAGCAGCAGCAGAAAGAAAGCAGAGAGATTATACAGGTGAGATGCATTTGGGAGTTTGGCTTCCCCAGTCAGACATCCACTCTGACACTTGGAACTGATTTGGAGAGAGCAACTGGACAACAAGCAGAGCCCAAACAGCCAGGGGGCTGTGCTACACAGGATGTCTCATTCTCCAAAACTGATAATCCCTCTCCCACAGTCAGCCAGGCAAGACAGGCTCTATGAGACTGACCTGCTAGAGCACCCAATGAGCCTAAACCTGCCAGTGTCCATCACAGACAAGAATGCAGACACACTGGCAGAGAGACCTGGTCCTTGAAGCAACCAGCATGCTGCTAAGACAGAGCAGAAGCTCAGCAGAGCACGGGATGCTCCAGCCACGGCAGCAACAACAGAATGGGATTATTGCTTAATTCCACGATTAGCACGTGGCCCCAGCTATCATTGTCCAGCTGCATCCCAAGCCCTCATTTGTTTCAAGTTGTTTCAGGCAGGTTGTTGTCTCTGAAAGCTTTTGATTTGATTCCTCTAGCCAGCCCTGCGCTCTTATGGGAAACAGTGGGAGATCATTCCATGCATGGGAAAGTGTCTTTGCTCAGGGCAAAATGTGCTGGTTGGTGAACCGAGCTGCATTGCCTTTGTGTCAGGATGATTTGAGGGCAATGTTGAAGCTTTAACAATGCAGAAAATAAATTCATATCTCTCTGTGCATCTTCCCGTGCACGTTTTTGTGGAAGGGGGAACTGCCAAACTCAAGACACAGAGGAGCAGGGGAGGTTTTATACAAAACTTCTGTCTGGGTGGAGAAGCATGATTGCTATAACCCTCAGAGATGAGGCAGAGAGAACAGGGGATCCCTGTACCAGAGGCCACCATGCACCGGTAGTTTTAACTGAAGTGGAAGAGAAATAAATCACTTCTTTGTTGGCAGGGAGCACAAATGCACAGCCTGAACCCCTGCTCAGCAGGAGCAGGGGAGGGAGGAGGGCAGCCCCCTGTAAAATGGCACAGGAATAAGGACAGGACCAGCCTTCCCCATCTGTGGTCCCTTGGCTTGGTGGTTTGGCAAGGACCTGCCTTGGAATGGTCAGTCAGGAGTGCCCAAATTCTCCCAGTGACTGCTTTCAGGAAACTGCTGTGACTTCTTCACCCGCATCCTCAGCACCATCAGGAAGCCACTGAGGACCGCAGTGCAGCCTGCAACCATTTTAGGGTCATAGAAATGGGATCAAATGCTTGTTGGTGACTTCTAGTGACAAAAACAGGGCCGGGAAGAAGGGTGCAGACTTCAATGCCGTGTTAGAGGGCTGGGGAAGGAAAAGGGCACTGGTGTAGGCACAAGCCATACAACATCACTTGTCTTCCATATTGGAGAGCGGGTCTGGACCACTTTACTTACTGGTAAAGGCGCAGTTATAAACCTCAGTGATGCTAAAATGATTTACACCCTCTGTTTACAAGACCCTCTAGCCCGGGGCTATAAGAAGAAAGAAGAATCTCCTGAGATCCCTGGTCAAGTTTCTCTTCCTTTCTTCCTTTTTTTTTTTTTTTTTTTAATGTTTAACTTTTTTTTTTTCTTAACACAAAGTGAATATATTCTGTAATGATTTTTTTTTTTTTTTTAATATCCTAGTTGAATAGTAGGAGGAGAAACAGAGGGAGGTGTGCCTGTGTTTTTTCTTCAGCATGAGCTCCTAATTCCCATCCACGGTAATGGGACTGGCACGCATGCATCAAGGGGAGAAGAGACCCCTGAGGGTTCACAAAATATGCAGATGACTGGTTTTTAATGAATGCAAAATGTAAAACAAAAGAAGTATCACAGTCAAGCTGCTCATGCATAATAAAGTCACAGTGAAAGGGAGCAAATAAATAGGGGAGTCTTCTTGGCTATAACCATCCTTAATATGCAATGGACAATTGGGAACAGCAGGCCTTCCGAAGCCCACATCATCAAATAGCAAGCACATTTTGGCAACATGAAGCCATCTACAGCAGCATTTCTCAAGCTCCATCCCACCAAGTTATGGGAAAAATATTCACGCCTCTCCCAACATACATATTTCAGGGAAAGCAAGAAGGTCTCCCTGAGGAGGTTGGAGAGCTCTGGCAGGATATTACATTGAGGCAGTGGAGTCAAAGCCTGTGGCGAGGGCTGGATGCTCATTTCTGCTTGATTTGGGAGGGGTTTCACCAGGAATTCAGCAAGGCAGTGCCACAGACAGAGCAGCTGCACTGCGGGGCAGCACGAAACGAGGGAGTCGTCCCACCAAAGTCAATCCAATTTGTTCACTTGCTAATTTGATGGCATTCTGGGCAGCAGACTTAATTAGACATAATTTGAGAAGTCCAGCATGGGAAGCTGCTCGGAAAGATGCTGCTCCCTCCTCCTTCTTCCCCTTCACAAGCACATCCCCTCCTTTGGGCGTCTGCACCGCACGAAGGCCCCTGTGAAATGGGACTTCACTTTGCTGCTGCAGCTAAACACACACATGGCAACAGCATCATTCATCCAGGCCCAGAAATCCAGGCCATGCCTCCCCCTCTTTTTGTGCCAGTCTCCAGTTACAGAGCCCTTATTCCCCAATTTGACCCTGTTGTACCATCGGTACAACCCCAGATACGGAGTCAAAGAACCACAGGATGGTTTTGGTTTGGAGGGAACCTTGAGGATCACCCTGCTCAACCTGACCCCAGCTGGGAGAAATTCCCCTTCAGCCTGTGGATAGCACCTGTACCCAAGCACAGGAACATCCCAGTCTTTGGGATGAGGTTTGGCTTGTTAGAGGAAAGGGAATTTTTTACAATCCAGGTCCTAACTGGATGGGACTGCGAGAGGTAAGATATGTGTTCAGGTCTGCTTTACTCTTTGCCTTACCCCTAACTTGAGGAGGTGCATGGCCACCCAAAAATCCTTTTAGCAAGACCTTCCTAGGGAGCATCAGAAGCTCAGATGAAGGGCAACATGATCAAACTCCTCTAAAATGCTTATCCTGTAAGCAGGATCAGTGAAAACAGGAGTGAAAACACACCAAAGTACAGTACTGCAGAGCTGAACTCAGTAAACCTCGAAATAAAAAATTGAACCTCAAAGTAAAACCCCCAATAAAACAGTTTTCAGCACTTAGAAAAATCAGAGAAATTATAATATTTGTGCTCTGTACCAGGCAACTAGGGGGAGAGATTAAAGAGAACACATGTATAAATGTCATTAGCATGCTAGCAGTGATATAAAAAAAACCTCCCAACTTTTAAAATAAATGAGCTGCTACAAAATAAACTACCTTACGACAAAATGTACGTAGGGGATATACAAAGTAAATTAAAAAACAGATTAAAGCAACATCTGTATATTAACATCGTCATAAAACAACATAGTAGTAATAGCAGTGGCATGCAAAGGTATTATAAAATTATAATCTATCCAGGATGTTATGTCATCTTAATGAAACTGTACAGCCAATACATCTCAAGTATTATTCCTTTATGGTTCAAAAAACATCCTGTTGTGCAGTTCTGCAGTGCTGGGCCAGTAGACAACCAACCAGCCAAGCAGACCAACCTCAGTCCTGGTGCAAGGGGCTCACCTGCTCACAGGCAAGTGGCAGCCCCACTAAGTGCAGTCATTTGTCTCCAGTGCACTTTTTTTTGTCTTCACAAATTCAATTCTTCCCTTTTCTTATGCTCCTAATTTGGGAGACAGAGCATCTATTTGTCTCTGAGCTTGCATCTGGCTTGCCTATGTCACGTGCAGGATGCAGCAGAGTCCTGCTCCACGGGTAAGTTGTGGAGAGGAATCGGGCACAATTCCCATTCCTTCATAGAAATGGGTTTTTCCACCATTTCGTGTTCTGACACACCCTCCCACTGATGTATTGAGCTGAAGACTCATGCAACTCACAACTTGCTGCCACTCCTGTCCCTTTTCTTGCTCTTTCCCTGCTGCCTTTGTTAAGGAGGCGCAGAATAAGGGATTTTTGAATCAGAGAATTAATTTGAATTAGAGAATTTTTCACCACCAAGGGCTGGCAAAGTCTGTTCCTCAACACTGGTTGGTCAACTCAAAATCAGACACAATGATTTTAGAGGTCTTTTCCATCCTAAACGATTCTATGGCTCTATGTTTTTGAGGGGAGTTTCCCATAGGAAGTGGGGTTAGAAAACATAGGGTGGGGTAAATAGGAATCCCTGACTTCCAGGGAGGAATGGGCAGACTTAGGCAATGTGCACATGACTCATTTGACCCCCACAAAAAAAATATACTTGCCTTGATTCATTCCACCTAAAAGGAGCAGCTTACAGGAGACAGTTTGCTTTGTACTGTGACCATCCCATCTTCATCTTTCCTTGACAGAGAGAAGGCTTCAGGGCACGACATGGTCTCTCCAAGCTCAGTTCTCAGTCTCTCACCAAGGCCTGACAATAGTGGGGTTTATTGGCAGGGATTTATATAGGCATCCCAAAACCCCATCATTCACATTTTTTTTGCATTTACCATCAGCTAAAAGCCACCTACAAGTTGCCATGGGAAGAGTTTCGGATTACTCACATTTCTGTTATCTACCAGCTGAAGTACTGAAATAATTACGTGAGTTCAAAAGAGCTCCAAAAATTTTACAGAACAAAAATACACCGAGACCTGTAAGATATTAAAAAAACACGGCTATATATCAAAATACACCAACACCTACTATTTTAAGTAACAGGCTCTAGGGGATCCCTGCTGGTGGCTGGATCTGTGGCAAGTGAGGACATGGAGCCAAGGGATTTTGGAGGCTGGGAGAGCATCCTCGGGTGGAGTCTCTGCATTCACCCTGTTCCTATGTCCTCCCCAAGGCACTGAGTGTTGGTCCCTGTTGGAGAGTGGTCTGGATTAATCTTTAGCTCTTTTGTTCTTGTGCTACAGCCTCACCAGCAGCACAGGGAGCTGGCAAGACAGAAAAAGATACTCATTCTTCACTTGCAACTTCCCATTAATTTTCCATTACACGACGCTATGGCAGCAGAGGGCTGAAAACGTCTCGCTGGATTAGGACTAAAATCTCACAGATATTATTAGCATCACGCAGCACAAGAGTCTGCATTTTCTGCTATCACTATCTTAGCACATTAATGACTTATGTAGCAAGGCTAATGCTATAAGAATTATGCAATATGTATCATAATTGCTGAAGCAACCGTGTAAGGCTAATGAGAAAGCAAAGAGCCTGCCTATGTGATACGAGGATGGAAAATCCTGGGGTCATGTGCCTACTGGTTTTACGAGCCTTGTTTCCTTTCCAGATGCTTACAGAGGATTTATAAAAAAAGAGGATGAGCAACTCTTACACGGGCAGATAGTGATAGGACAAGGGGGAATGGTTTAAAACTAAAACAGGAGGCATTTAGATTAGATATTAAGAACAATTCTGTTCCATGAGGTGGTGAGGCCTTGGCAAGGCTGTGCCAAGGCCAGGTTGGACAGGGCATGGAGCAACCTGGTCTGGTGGAAGGTGTCCCTGCCTGTGGCAGAGGAGTGGAATAAGATGAGCTTTAAGGTCCTTCTCTCTTGCTCCCAGAAAAGTGGCTGAAGGAAGGAGAGGGAGCAAAACCGACTGCACAGTACTGGGTGGGAGCAAGGGGGTGTCACTTGAATATCCATTGAAAATACACTTCTGCGTGGATCTCACAGCTTATTTTTCCTAAAATGTTCTCTATAAAGTGGGTAGGGGTAAGAGAAATGCTCTGTCTTTGAGGATCTGGGGTTTAATTTCTTCTGTTCCCCTGTAGTCCTGTGTTTGCTTGGGGAACCTCCTCGTGAACTGCCTTTGGCTCAGCAACCAGCTGGAGCATCCAGGGTGGACATGGGAGAGCTGGGAAGGGACAAGAGTCCTTGAAGGCTCCCCAAAAACAATGAGAGCTCCTGTCCAGCTCATACCTCGAGTTTAGCTGCTAAATCTACTTCTGCTTCTGACAGTGTATTGAACTCACCTGGATGCCAACATCTGCAGACCTTGGTGAGGAGTGGAGTTGTGACAACCCATATCCACAGTGGGAGGATCCTCACTGCAGCAGGATGCTCAGGCCTGGGAAGATCTTTGCCCCAGGCAGGCTGCTCTTTGCATTAGGCACGAAAAGTTGGAAACGCATTGACTTACCGAGGGTTTTGAATCCAGGGTGTCTCCCACTCAACAAGAAGTTGGTAGTGAATGAACCTTGCAGGTGGCTGTAACTTGGTTCACCTCCCTTCTGCTCTGCAGTGGTGCCTGCAAAAAGAAAAGAAAAGAAAAAAAAAGGCATTTTTTAAAGCCTCAACAGTGTGACTGTTGCTAGCACCAGGCAAGAGAAATGCAAAGAAACCACCTCTCACCGTCACAAACCCATCAGCAGTGGGTTCACCTCCTCCAGCCCCTCCTGCCTCTGCAAAGACATGCAGAGCCCTAGAAGATGTGCCACTTTCACACCAGCATCTCCCCCTTCATCCACCTCTGTTATAAGACCTTTCTCTGTGTGAGAGTCACGGGTATGTTTTTGTGTAGTTCCCTGAGAGAGGACAAACAGACATCCCACCCAGCCCAGCTCCAGCTTTAACCACTTTTACCACACCCTGCTCATACTCCACCCACCATGGGCTTTGTGACCACCTCTGAAACAACTCTGCTTGATTTTGTGGTTGGTTTGGTTGCTTGGTTTTTGGTTTGTGTTTAGTTTTTTTTTTTTTTTATTTAAATGGAATACCTCCAGTGAAATGCAGAAGTTTTAATAAGAGAGGAATGATCATTCAGTGGATTTTGCTGCTGTGGGAAGAAACCAAAAAGGAGGGGTAAAAAATGGGAACATTTGCATCTCATGGCAAGGGAAATGAAATATTTAATAAGCAAAATACTGTATGTGCATGGAGGGCTCCCCCAGCCCCCCGCTTTCTTCCTTGGCAGAAATTAAACAACTTTTACACACCACGTAGTCTTCAGTACAGTATGCTAATGATGTCCCTGATGCCCTCTTCATCTGATCAAACTTAATTGTCTGTGTCAGGCTGCCAATTAACAAAAGGATCTCCTAGAGTACCAACTTCCAGAGCTACCTTAAAGGTTAATTGAATCATGTAAGCCCAATGCTCTGGCGGACTCAACTTCAGGATCCTATTCTAACCAGGGGTCTGTAGGGGTAACAAATAAAGGAAAAGTTTAATTGCTAAACCAGCCAAATCTAACAGTCACATTAGGAAAGAAATGATCTTTCACAGCTCTCCCTCCCCCCCCCACCCCCATTTTTCTTTTTTTTTCCAGAGCTTTGAAATAATCTTGGGCTTTTTATATGTATCAGACAGTTTCTGGATTTCACTATCAGGGGTAAACAGGAAGAACTAAATTTTGCTCTTCAATGTACAGGCAAATTGGGTCAAACCAGATAACCCAGGTAGATCCAAAAGCACGATTTATTCTTTAATTCACCCACTGTTTTCTGAAATGTTCCCCTGCCAAATGCAAAGTGGCAGCGGGTGGAGGGTCACAGCACGAGGGCTGTGGGGATTCGGAAGCAACAAGCGCTGCCGTCGCTCAAGGCATCGGAACCAGCTAATGGGTATCCCTGTTTCCTCTCCATCTGTCTCCTTTTCCAAGGTATTTGTTATTACCCATTTCTTTTCGCTCCCCACTTTTTTTGTAAACACGTTTTTAAAGTGCCTGCCTTGCCACAGGAGACCGGTATGGCTGTTTCGGAGAAAGTGAACTGAAAATCTGTACCACAAATAGGAAATATTCAATATAAAAAAACCCCTTTTGCTACAACAGGGTTGAGAACCAAAGCCACAGACTGGAGACAGGGTCTCCCTTTCTTTTGGTGTCATTACTCTTTTGGGAATCCTGATATGTTTGGGCCAAGTGTGGCATCATCCCTGTTTGCCTCGGTACCTCAGAGCTGGGGTTTTAGCCGGGCATCATGACTTACTTATCTGATCCCAAAACCAATATGGAGCCCTTTTGGACCTCAAAGCATGCAAAAACCATGAAGCAAGTGGTGAGAAATAAAGGAGATTTTAAATTAATTCAATGAGTATGTGAACAGTCCAAGGACCAAGGTATCCATCATTACAGAGGTAAGAAATAATATGACAAAAAATGTCAAGTAACAAACAAAAATACCTTGCCAGCGTGGAAGGCATCCAGTTACAGTGCTTGGTAGAGTTCACTTTCCTTTCCTTGCACCCTGCTAGCCCCACTGGTTCTCCCCTGGGCTCACCAAGGAGGGGTTTCCTACAACTGCTCTGGGGCAATTGTCCCATTTCCCCCAAAACGGCTCAGCAGGATGACACACCTTGGCCATCCCCCCTATTCCCCTTCATGTCCTGAACCACTGGTGAGCTAAGCTAAGTAAAACCTGCTGCACCCACTTGCAAAAAAACGAAATACTGCAGCCAAGAGCTCAGGTTGGAACTGGGTGATCCTTGAGGTCTCTCCCAGCACAAACCATGCCATGATTTTTTGTGAATGCATTTTAAACTGCAGATTCTGGGAAACAGGGCTGTAAAGCTAACCAAGCTAACACATGTTATAACCATGGATGATAGGACCCTGAAGGTTTTTTTATGGAGGATTTATTCCCAGACTTTTTTTATTTGCAATTCGCCCTCTTTATCCTTTCTTCCCCCCCATTTAAGTATGTATCACTTCAACAGACTGAGCTTGGTAAAAGTTTGCCTTTGCTTAAATATTATGGTACTCTTACCTAACACTGCCTCTTCGCTCTTATTAAAAAAATAACAAACAAACAAACAAACAAACAAAACCCTTAAAAATCACTGTGTTCCTGTAATTTTTTTTCCGGTTTGTCTTTTCCAGGGGTACTCAGGCAGCCCTGGAGCTCTCTCACAGGAGCTGTCTCTCTCTCCCCCCTCCCACGGCCACGCACTGTGATGATGCTGGTGGTTTGCACTGCACTGACATTGCACTGCCTGTGAGCAAACAGCAGCAGACACGGCCGCCCCTCTAACAAACTCCTGCAAACTGATCTATTATCAACGGCAGGGTCCTGCTGTATCGCTGCCGGGCACAGTAATTAATTTCCATGCATATCATTGCCAGGATCGCTTACTGATCCGGGGAGCAAGATCAGAGATGTCACACCATAAATTGAGTCAGAGCCTTCACCTCTGTGTTCAGCGTGCAATTTTACACGCGCTTGACAAAGTAACAAACAGGGGGTAAAAAAGGCAGCAGTTCCCCAGGGTGATGGACGGGGGGAATTGGCCCAATAAATTGTTCCCTGTAAAAAGCAATGTTTTCCTCATTAAAAGGCAGTGAATTCTCTATTGCTTTTCATTAGTTGTGGCCTTGCTAGACGTGAGGTTTAATTGGCAGTGTGTTTACAGGACGCCGGCCCCAGAGGTGAAGGAGACAAAGAGGCTGAAAAGAGATTCTTATTTATTAAGGAGAGGTGACAGGCAGCCGCTTAATAAGTTTTTGTGTGGGTCCTGGAAGAAGTTGCACCATGAAGGATGGCTGTGCAGGTGTAACCCCTTCTGTGCCACTGCTCCGTCCATTTTAACCACGAGAATTTAAATTTTGCATGCTTTCCCTTCTCGTGAGGAAAATAAGATGAATAGCACATTTTAACAAACAATAAAATAGCAATGTAATAATAAAAATAAACTCGCTTTGGTCTCAAAGGCCCTGGTTGACTGCTCTGCTCTCAGCTTCTTTTGAAATACTGAAGCATCCTCCCCCCTCTTGGTGTTTTTGAGAGAGGATGCACAGGTATTACCGTACTGCTCCTTATTTACAGGAGAGTACAGGTGCAGGGTGAGTCGCTACACACCCCAGTAAAGTGGAAAAAAAGCCCATGGAAGAGAAAAATATCCATATGCAGAAGGACAGAACATAATCCAGGAATATTAAAAAAAAATAAAAATCACATGTAAGAGAGCAAGGATTAAAGTGGCTCAAACAGAAAATGCAAAAAACCCAAGGTGCTCTGTAAAATCAGGATAGAGTCTCTTGACATGGATGTCCAGACTTTGCTGTAGATCAGAGCTGAAGAGAAGAAAAAAAGGCCACACCTTGGCTACCTATGGCACTTTTCCCAACAAAAATACATGTTCTTCCTTCAAGGTTAGACATATAGTGAAACAAATCCAACTTCTTTGCAAATTCCAACAGTCTGCCTATGTGTAAAAATACAACACTGGAATACAAAACATGCAACATAAGAAGCAAAAATTAGTTTTAAAATGCCACAACTCCTTGGAAAAAATATGTCAGGGCATCTTTCTCTCTGAAGGAGCTTGAATGTTCATCCCAGTTTAGCAATCAGAGAAACCCTCAGTTCTACATAAAGCGTGTTTTGAATCCCAGCACCTGTCGCCCCAAGGTGTTTTTGTCTTGCCTCCTAACAAGCATATCACGGAATCACAGAAATATTTAGGTTGAAAAAGCCCTCTGGAATCATCAAGTCCAACCATTCCCCAGCACTGCTAAACCTGCCACTAACCCGTGTCCCCAGGTGCCACACCCACACGGTTTTTAAATCCCTCCAGGGATGGGGACTCCACTGCTGCCCTGGCCGGCTGTACCAGGGCTGGACAACCCTTTCAGTGAAGAAACTTTCCCTCATATCCAACCTGACCCTCCCCTGGCACAGCTTGAGGCCATTTCCACTCATCCTGCCCCTTGTTCCCTAGGAGCAGAGCCTGATCCCCCCCCAGCCCCACCCTCCTGTCAGGGAGTTGCAGAGCCAGAAGGTCCCCCCTGAGCCTCCTTCTCTCCAGGATCAGCCCCCCCAGCTCCCTCAGCTGCAAAACTGCAAAGTGAAAATAAGAGCTCCAGACAATATTGCAAATCAATGCTCCAACACTTATCTCCATTTCATATTTTTCTCTAATCAACACGTTTAAGAGCAATACGGCCATCCTGGCACTCCACAGCTTGTTGTGATTACAAGAAATACTGGCGGAATGGGAGCTTTAAAATTAAGTAGCATGGAGTGTCCAGTAATTAATTTGATTTTTGCATCCATTCTTTATTTAATGCAACTTTAAGACTACGTTAGAAGCTGGAAATGAGCAGTGTAGCATGAAAATGAACTGGCCAGCTTCCAAGTGAGGCAGGGATTAGCATAACGTTAAATGTAGAGGATTGTCCTCATCACTGAGCTTGTGAGGGAGGGGAGAAGGAAGAGACTTTCCTTGTGCTATCACCTACAATGGGAGGTCAAAGCCCAGTCCTGTGCCGTGTAAAAAGACCCTCTTGGCTCCAATCTCAAAGGCAGAGAAGGGAGAGAAGAAAGCAAATGGTAGGAGCTTGGGGGGAGACTGGTGTCTGGATGGGAAGGCTGAAGCCACGAGTTTGGGTCCTGCTCTGGGGACCGTCACACCTGCACTTTCTCTTCTCACGACTCGTGTTGCATCTGCGCCTCCACGAGCTGCTGGATTGGTCCCACTCCCCAGGACCAAACAGTTCAATCTGCATTTGAGGGGGATTCCTGTGGGAGCTGCAATGAATCTTTTCCTGTTCTAATCCCCATATTCAGCATTTCGCATCTCTCCATTTGCTTAATTCGGGTGAGCTGGCCCAACGGCAACGGCACTCCTGTGACTCCCATCATCTTGCATTTGTTTTGGCAGTACGACTTTTATTATATGCCAAAGCTGGAGTGTTGAGGAATGGGTTTTCCAGGGAGCAATGCCAAAAAACAACCAACCAACCAACCAAAGTACCAACCCCCCCAAACAACAACAACAACAACAATAACAATAACAACGACCAAATCAACAAACAAACAAAAAAAAAGCCAAAAAAAAAAAAAAGCCACAAAAAAACCCAACCAACCAAACCGAACCAAAACAAAGAAAAAACACAGCAGAGAAAATCTGGCAAAACCTGTTTCTCCGGTCTTCTCCATTTCACTTTTGAAGAAGTGGGGAGTAGAAACTCCCTCAGGGGAGATATTCCAGAACAGTCTGTACTCAACCCTGTGCAATGTGCTCTAGGATGACTCTGCTTGAGCAGGGCGTTTGGACCAGATGATCCACTGTCATCCCTTCCAACCTGAACCATTCTGTGAAATGCAGTGAGAGCAGACTAAGGGATGGGAAAACCCAGTCTGGGTCTCAGCAGAAAATAAATATAAAATTAGAGCTGCTTTGCTTGGGGTAAACATTTAGGTTGGAAAAGCCCTCCGAGATCATCAAGTCCAACCATTCCCCCAGCACTGCTAAACCTGCCACTAACCCGTGTCCCCAAGTGCCACATCCACACAGCTTTTAAAACCCTCCAGGGATGGGGATTCCACCACTGCCCTGGGCAGCCTGTTTCAATGCTTAGCAAGCCCTTGGGGTAAGAAATCTTCCCTAATACTCAGTCTAAGCCTCCCTTGGCACAACCTGAGGCCATTTCCTCTTGTTCTACCCTTTCTTCCTTGGGAGAAGAGAGCAACCCACACCACCTTTCAGGTTGTCCTGATTTGGCAGCAATGAAAGGAACAGCTGGGGAACCAGGTCTGCATCTGTGCAAAACCAGCCTTGGGTGTTACCACCCACAGCCTTTCAGACCATCAGTCCTGGCCTTGATTCACTGACTGGAAATGGATGCAACTCCTCAGCTGCACCAGCAAAACACATTTATTATTCACGACTTCATTCCCCAGGTAGGACATGAGGGCTCATGCTCACATGCAGAGTAAGGAGCTGGAGGGTTTAGGTGTGCCCACTCTCAAAAATTCACCAACAGCATGTAGGAAACAAATACTTCTGAAAGAAAAACAAGTGTTACAATAATAATACATCAGCGTTTATAAAGCACCTCTTCCTGGGAAGTTGGGTGCTGTTTGGAGTGAAGGAGGTGCTCTTGCAGCCTCTGTGCTGTGATGGTTTAGGGGCAATCCCAGTTTCAGGCCCTGATCTCTCTGCCCTGGGGTTATTCACACATAGCAGCCACTGAAATTGATGGACTACCCCCTGCCTGCCTGGGCTAGCTGGCACTTGGGACTGTGCCTGTCCAGCAGTGATGCCTCTGCCACAGCCAAAGCCATGACTCAAGGATGAATGAACACCTTGCTAAGCCTTTTGGCCAAATATGTTTGCTACACAGCCCTGCAGTAACATCCCCTCCCTCCTGTCCCACCTAATGTTGCGTCTTCGCTCCTCGATTACATTAAATTCCCGGACTCAAATTTCAGACTTTCAGCTGCTTTTTCTGTTCTAAGGCACAGCAGTGTGGCACGAGCAGATTTCATGGCACAAGCTCTTGTGAAGACATTCCTGTGTCTTGCTCAGGGGTCCTGACCAACTTGATCTAGTGAAAAGTCTCCCTGCCCAGGGCAGGGGGTTGGAAGGAGATGATCTTTAAGGTCCCCTCCAAATCAAACCCTTCTGAGATTCTATGTATGGGTTTGCAAAGAGGCTGTGCATCAAGTCCCAGACCAGCAAGAGATTCCCCAGTAGAGGGGAAGGCCACAAATAGGACCTAGCCATGTGCAGTCCAGTTGTGTAGTGGTGAGCCCACACTGGCCACGTGCCTATGATAGTCCACCCCGAGCCAAACCTAACCCCCTTAATTACAATCCCACTGCCAATCCTGCTCACACTGAGTCCAGCAGCAGCTCACCTGAGCAATTTGGGTTTCCTACTCCAGTTTGTAAGAGTAAAACCTTAAAAGTACTGAGTACATAAAACAGGCCTGACCCATTACTGCAACATGCCTTTTATGGAGGCTTTTTCCACAGCCCCTACACAACTGAACAGCCATTAATGTTAATGTTAATGGCTGTTACACTCCCAAAGCAGAAGCAAAGGCCCTGAGGAGCAGCAACCCTTACAGCCACTTTCTTTACAGAACATGTCCTGGCCTAAGGTCATCAAAAGCTCTTCAGGTCTTTCTAATTGCAGGGAGTGGGTTTCGGAGCCAAGAGGAAAAGCCTCCGTTGTCAGATGGGGAACGTTCCTATTATTGCACGGGCTCAAAGTCTGATGCATGTTGCAGTACGTAGCAGGTGGTGGAGTGGAATTCTGGCAGAGGAAATCCATCAATCTTTTGGTAGATTGTTTCTTCTGGACACCTGAATGGAACCCCTGATGAACATCTTGTGGACTTTTCTTCTGGGCACCTGGAGGCCTACTTAAAAAAAAAAAAAAGAGAGCTTTATGAGCTTCTTGAATAATTAAGGTGTTTTCTCCCAGTGTTTTCTCCAGCTGTCCCTGATGGACATCTTGTGGGCTTTTCTTCTGGACACCTGGATGGACTCCTTATATACAGCTTGTGGATCTTTCATCTGGACAATTGGAGGTCTACTTAAAAGAAGAGACATTTATGATCTTCTTGATTAATTAGGGTGTTTTCTCCCAGTGTTTTCTCCTGATGTCTCTTATGGACTTCTCATGGACTTTTCTTCTGGACACCCGTGTGGAACCCCGATTGACATCTTCTGGGCACCTGGATGGAACCTCTGATGGACAGCCTGTGGATAATTTAGTGGACACCAGGAGCCCTATTTAAAGCAGACACATTTATGAGCTTCTTGAATAACTAGTATTTTCTCCCAGCAGCAGGACAGTTGCTTATTTTTGGCTGATTAATGAGAGCCAAATAAAACACGTGACAACCACAGTGCTGGATACACATGGCAGAGGTGCCAGCATATCAAGTGCTTCTTTAAATTATTTCTCCCAACACAAGGGGGTGGTTGTTTCTACTCTACTCCTGCCCAGTGATTTTTGCTCTGCTCTGCTTGGGTGATCTGTTCTCCAGATCTCACACTGCTTTCAGGTTTGACCAAGTGGAGCGAGAGGAAGGAAGGCAGAGTTGCTCCTGGATCTGCAACTGAGCCCCTTTGTCAGTATCTTTGCAAAAATCTGACCCCAGGCAGAGCTTTGGAACAGCTTTTCAGTGAAACATGTCTCCAGAGCACACCAGGCATTACTTTGCAAAAAATCCCATGGCTGCACCCAGTCTGACGGAAGGAAAGCAAAGCTCACCAGTGCTACAGGGATCTTTCACTGCCCCTTTCATTCCTGTTTATTCATGGGATGTCCATTAATTAAATTAGGAGTAAAGCAAAGGTACTGCTGTCTGTGCACAGTCCTACCTGCTTAGTCCCATGCATGTGAACGTTTTCCTTGGGAGAGCTCAATAACCCAAGGGGAAGTTTATATTTACAGCAGGGGAAGAGGGAGTCAGTGTCACCCCTCTCAACCACCCAGCACAGCCAGGACTGAGCTCATAAGAAGCCTCTGCTGCCTTCAAGCACAACTGTGCCTGTTGAGCACAGAAAGCCTTACCAAGGGTTTAAGAGGGAAATAAACAGATCCCTTTTGTAGCATTTACCAAACTATCCCAGCATTCACCAAAAACATCCCCAGTGTCAGCCAAAGGAGCTCCAGCAAGGACAGCCTGGATGTGGTGTAGTGGAGCAGGAGCAGGGTTTGGCTGCAGGCTCCATCCTGGGACTTTGCCAAGGACACCTCCTTTGCATCTAATCCTGTGTGAACAGAGCTAAAACTTTTCCACATTGAAAGGAGAATATCCTGTGCTTAACACTAAGATGCTGAGGGTTTCCTCAGCATCCAGGGAAATGCCCTTATTTATTTATTTATTTGTTTGTTTGTTTTAAATTTTATTTTCAAACTGACAGAAATCTTGGGGCCAGGGGAGGGGGGAGAGGAGGTGGTAGTGGGTTTTGTTTGTTTGATTGGGTTTTGTTGTTTGTTGTTTGTTTTTTTTTTTTCAGTTAGTTGTTTTTTTCTCTACATACACCCATTAACATGAAATGATTTTTTATTTGATTTTTTAACAGAAGTTTTAACACAACAAGCAGTAGGATGGCTCTACACTGCCACCAGTAATGAAAGTTAGGCTTGCCAGCCAGGAAGGCAGTTTAACCCCTTGGTCACACCTTGCCTTTTAATTCCCTTTGAATAGGCCTGATACAGCTTTGATGGAAAACGCACCCGGTGCATGGTTCAGAAGGCTACAGAATTGAGAGCTATTAAATACTAAAAAGACAAGGTGAGAAACAATTTGCAAAATCTCCTCTTTTTATAGACTGCAGCTATTGAGAAAAATTGAGTAAATTCCCCAGCTACCAAGACTGCAGTCTGTTTCAAGATTCCATCAATTTTTTACGGTACAATCAATATTTATGAATCCCCAAAGAAATATTGCAAAGAGAAACATGGTGAAACATTTTCCATGCAGTTGCAAAGATGTAACGTGGGGACCTAAATAACTTTTAAAATAATCTCAATGACAATCAAAGTGCCTTACATAGCCAATATGGTTTAATGTCAGCGTTTATATTAGCTCACTTCTAAAGAATAGATGGAAAAAGGGAAAAAAAAATAAGGAAAACCTTTGCAGTTTAATCTCTCCTAAAGAAGACATTTTACTATAATAAGTGTTCTGTAATTTGGTGCTTAAAAATTCAAAGGAAGTGTCATATTGAAAGTTCTTTGATTTTTTTTTTTATGCATTAAAAATATTCACCATCATGCAAGCAATGGATTTTTCAGTCAGCTGAAAAAGAAAAAAAGATTTCTATAAAAACTAGGCAAACAAATCCACATTCCTTTAATGGCTACTTTAGGTTTAATATCTAAACTTATTTAAATAACTCTGAACCCTCCTGCTGAGAAATATTGAAAGTAATGGATTCCTTTGTGTGTAATCTCCATTTACATGTAGAGTTTAATTTCCCTCTGGGCAGAACCTGTGTAAAACTTGCCTTGAAATGTCCCTCTGTAAAAACACAATGTTTAGGGGGATGCCTTTTATTTTATTTAAAATTTATTTTGCACATTAGAAGAGGCAAAAAGCCAACTCACCTCAGAGCTGCCAAAATGGTGACTACAGTATGAAGTCAAAAATCATTGATCACAGTAAAGGAGATCAATCTGCACCCCAGATGTCCCAAAATCCACCCAAAAGCAAGCTCAGCCCTGCTGTGCTCATCACACCCATGACAGGGCTCTCCAGTGATGCTTGTACCTCCAGGAGGAACTTTTCTCTCAGGCATTCAGGTGGAATTTGATTTTTAAGTGGAGCAATTCTAAATTTTAGGCTTCTCCCTTGGTGTTTGGATGTCCTTTGGCTCACTCCCTCTTCTCAGTCCTGTCCCACCGGACATCACAAAAATTTTAGCTACAAACAGTCCACTGTGCACATTTTTATTTGGTTGCCATCAGCTCTTTTTTTTCTCTTTCTATTTTGTCCTTTTTTTTTTTTTTTCTGACTCAGAGGAGACAATACTGGGAGAGATCCCTCTTAATGAACAAGTAACTTGAAGTATTTAATTACCTAAACCAAAGCCTTAGCATCGATGCTAATATTTTATTTTCAAACATTAGCAAGGGCTAAAGCAAGGAAATCTGATGAATTTGCAAAAAGCTTTCAGTGAGGCTTATTTCCCCAAATTAATCAGGCAAGTTGCAGTCCCAGCTATTTATAAGTCTAGTTAAGTGTTGTTCCCTTGTGAGGTGCCTTTTTTTTTATCTCCCTTCCATACTTACTGAGGTGTCTCAGTTATTCAGCCTCTTACCTAGATATCTCATCCAGGGGAATTTCAGTGAGAAGATCTGATATCTGATCTGTTTCTATATTTAATGGCATATTTCATCATGGGGGAATATTTTATTGAACTATCTCCCCTGAAACTACTTTTTTACAGTGAGCTACATTGAAAATAGCAATATTTTAAAACATGCTTTTGCTGGAAATTGCAAGAAAAAAAAAATCTTTTATTCCTCGAGGAGGTTTAAGCAAGATCTGCCATAGGGAAAGGGTGAGGAGGTAGGAAAAAAAAAAAAAAAGGCTTGTCCTCAGAAAACTTTGGAACATTATTTAATTAAAAAAAAAAAAGGCAGATTCTTCTGAGATGAAGGTAGCTGAGGATGGGGATGATGATGAGAAACATCCACAGCAAGGAAGCTGCACCATGATGTCTGCACCCACTTCTGAGAAACACCACGAAGAGTTAAGAACTCCAGCGTTCTTTGAAGCCACACAGCTCTCCCCAGTTTATAAAATACGTATTTTTTTTAAAAAACACCACCCCTGCTGGGACAAAAAAAAAAAGAACCCCAACAATAAAGCTGCAGACTGGTTTTGTGATAGAAGCCCCCCCCACTCCACCCAGGCAGCCAGGGATGACTCGGCCAATGTTCAACGAGTTTACGGTGTTACATATCTCTTTCTCTTTTAATCCATTTAATCAACAAAAATTTCCAACAACAACGACTGGGGAAAGAAAAAAAAAAAAAAGAAAAAAAGAAGAGAGAGAGAGACGAAACAACAACAATAACAACAACAAAAAACAATGCCCCCAATTTGTGTTTTGTTCGACTGCGAGTAATATTCATGTCTGCATGAGGATGGCATGTAATTAACATGTCATAATCAAAATGACTAAGTTTGACACATTATAATCACTGCATGGAGATTATAGCATAGCCACAGGCGATCTGCACAGCCTATCTTAATATCATTTGCATAATGAAAGCATGGTGGCAGTAATAGCTTTTTTCTCTTGTTATCATAATTTCACCCAGGGCTGCAAAGGGCTTTGGTACTGTCAGATGTTGCCTGTTAAAAGTCATTGCGTGTTGAAGACTCCAGCCCAAGTGACCGAAGCGTTTCCGTGCGAGCCCTCGCTGCGTGGCTGCAGGAAAATACGCTGAAATAGGGTGGTTTTTTTCCACTCTGATTTCCCAGAAAATGTCTGTGCACTTCTGTCTTGGGGTCCAGATGGAGAATCTGCTTCTTACTTGGGTGGCTCCAGTAGAACTGGCAACCCCTGAATTTTCCATGTGTTGGGAATAACAGGGCAGGCTGGCAGGGCATTTCCCTGAAACATCCATGGAGTCGACTCGACCTGGATGGTGATGGTCCAGCCTGGCCACAGCACCTCCATGGAGGATGCCAGCAGTGCTTTTCCACTCTGCCTGGATCAGAGGCAACCATCCACAGCTCTCCAAAGTGATGCCAGGCTGGAAGGTGATGGACAGAGAACGGCTTGGTGACCTGGATAGTGAACTGGAGGTCTCTGCTTCCACCTCCTTAGATGTTTCCTATGCAGGAATAAGAGATCAGCATTGCAAAGAAATGTCTGCAAACTTGGGGGAGGGGGAAAGAAAAAAAAACACCAAACACCAAAAGGGAGTCTGAGAATTGACCCCAGGTCTGACAGAGCTGCTCAGGTTGATGTCCCACGTCCCCATGGTGAAAGCAGACCCATGGGGTGTGAGGGGCTGGTGAGGGACAACCTGCTGTCTCTTGGCTTGCAAATTGGATGGCACAGCACTGAGGGATGTCAAGCAAATTGCATTCTCACTTTTGACTCAAGAAGGTCTCAGACCATACACTGGCATCTCAAGGGAGAAGCAGCTCCTCATGGGAAACAGCTCCCACACTTTGCCTGTCCCCAGATCATAGCATGGTTTGGGTTGGAAGGGAGCTTTAAAAGCCATCTAGTCCAGTCCCCCAGCAATGAGCAGGGACATCTTTCACTAGACCTGGTTGCTTAGAGCCCTGTCCACCTGATCCTAGGTGTTTCCAGGGATGCAGCATCCACCACCTCTCAGGGGAACCAGACCCAGCTGATGGTCACAGTGCCCCTTCTGCTTGGCCAAACCAAACTCCTAAGGACAAATACCCCACACAGGGAAGCTTTTGAGCTGGACTTTGGTCTGGACATGAACGCTGTGCTTCCAGTTTTGCCTTTTCTCTGAGTGAGGCTTGTAGAGTTTGGTATTTTGTCAGGGGTTCACTTGCACCACTAATTCTGTATTTTGTAATTCTCAGTATCAGGTTCTTCCATCATTTCTGTGTTGTTCCAGCCACTATACAGTTCAATCACATTAGCACACAATAATCCTCCTGCAGACGTTACAGCATCAGGAATTACAAATTTGTCTTAGAGCAAAGAGTGTTGCAGTAGTTTGTGTAACACAAACCGGCATAATCCTCCCATACAGAACTCAGAAACATTCCTGCAGGATTTGGAAAAGACCAGAGCAGAGGAACTAAGTTATGTGTGCATTCTCCCAGCAGCTGGATAAAACAGTGCCACATATACGGAATGATGTGAAATTATTTTTGCGTGGTGTGCTGGAATGATTACGTTAAGTTTGGTTGTGGTAACCAAAGACTCGAGTTTCTTCCTTGTGTCCCAGCAGAGATATTATGTTGTCTCTTTTTATTTACGTGGGATTTTTATCATATCCACATACAAAGGACAAATGGGCTTCGTGAGGTAATTTTTAAATTGTGGTGGCTGAATGATCAGCAGTTTTCCCTAACCTGAAATTACCCAACCAGGTTACAGATCTGTACGTACCAAACCTACCTGTTCTTTCAAACGCCACCCTTGAGTATTTACCTGGGTGAAAAAGACACCCAGTATTCCTGAATACTAAGAGAAATTGTCTCTTTATAGATGGTAGATGGACAGACAGATAGATAATACAGAATTTCAACAACAAACTGAATTGCAAAATAAAGCATCTTTCACGGATGAGATCGGCTCTGGCTGGTCACCACCTTCCACCTCTTGATGCCTGCAAGGAATACATGGGGTTTTTTTGCAGTCAGGTGTTCCCATAGCATCATCCCAGTGTCTCTTGAATGATAGAAATAGAAAATCTCACATTTGTCAGTAACATCTAACATAGAGGAGTGCCAGCTTATGTTCACTGCACTGGTGGTTTCTATGCTACTTACAGCATATTTCTGTCCTACTGATGTGTTGGACCTTTACAAACAGACTGCAAAATATTCATCTTCTCCCCTAAAGGGGACAAGGAGCTGTTTCCAGCCCAATCTGAGCAACCTGGTCTAGTGTAAAGTGCCCCTGCCCATGGCAGGAGGGTTGAGAAGAGATGAGCTTTAAGGTCCCTTCCAACTCAAACCATTCTGTGATTCTGTAATTTTAATTCAAAATCTCTTCTGTCTGAGTGACTGTGCCCCAACAGATACACATTAGACAAAAGCACCCAGAGACCCTGATTGAACTGCATTCAACTCCAATGCTTTGTCACCAGAAAACTGGTATTTAAAACCAAAAAATAACCCTGGAAACCCAAAAAAAGTCTGGAAAGCAGCTGGGTCAAGCTCATAGGCTGGTGTTAGAGCAATATCAGGACCTGGATGGGGCAGACTGGGACCAGGGACCCCGGGTCCTGCCAGCCAGACATCATCTTTTAGGAAGGTTTGGTGAAGAGTGCCAGATCTGCCATCCTGCAATTAGGATCGTCCCTGCCCTCTAATGAAAGCACTGAGCTGTTTTCCCTTCTAGATTGTCCCATTCCCGTGCCCCATGAACACCAGTAGGCCACTAGAGACCAATGTCTCACAATGCACATCCCCTGCTGACTGCACCAGTGATCAAAGAGGATGCCCTGGGCTCTGAGAACCCCTCACAGGGCTGAGAAACAGTGAATGAGGGTCTTTTCCACCGGTTTGGGTTTGGGTGACAGAAATGGCAGCCTCCTGCTGCTGCCACGCCTTCTTAAATTCCTGTCCTTAAGTCGGACTAAAGTCAAAGCCCATCTCGCTGTCATAATTCCAGTAGTTCATGTGTCTTCTAATCACATGTTTTATGGTTAGTAAAAATGCCCCACGGGAGCTGATTAAAGGTTTATGAGAACCAAGAAAATCTGATAGGATTTGGTTTGAATCCGACCAGTTTTTTAAGTTTCCTATCCATAAGCTTTTAAGTACTTACCAGCCATTATTTCTGTCTTTGATGCAGTAGGGTTGTTGTTTTTCTTGTTTTTTTTCCTTTTATTTTTTTTCCTTTTTTTTTTTTTTTTTTTTTTTTAAGTCAGAGGGGGGGGTAAAAAAAAAAAAAAGGCAACATAAATCTCAGAGCAGAGATTTTTGAAAATGATTATCAGATTTGGGTAAGATTTATCTTCCTCTTTAAAAAAAGCTTTTCACAATCACAATATAAATGCATTAGCACAAAAGCAGTCTAAACTCACATTCAGAAACACACAGCACTCTGATACAGGGCTTCTTTAGCAGGAAGTACCTGGAACATGAAAACAGCTTAACTCTTTGCCTGCTGGGTCTTCACCCCAAACTTTTCTTGCTTTATATCCAGAAATATAGAAAATTCAGTATTTCAAGTCCTGTAAAGTTGCCTCAGAGGAAGGTCTTTGCTTGGCTATACCAAGGTCTTGCAGTGCAGGAGTTACACTGGCTGCTGGTGCATGTGAAGTTTGGGATGCCTTCCAAACTAGTTTCTTATTTCCAGTAATATGGAACAAGGCTTTTCTTGGCTTTTGATGTGAAACACTGAAACATCATCATTTCAGTCTGTCCTGCAATTGGTCAGTGCAACCGGCTCCACATTGTCCCTCCACCAAGCCTATCTCAGGGCTGATGGGTGCCACAGCCTCAGAAGATGCTCTGATGCAGCTTATTTAGTTGCTCTTTAGTTCTTCCACATGCTGAAGAACTGAGCCAAAACACATCACTTCTGCAATCACAGAGGGAGAATCTTCATGCTCTTTTTTCTTTCCTTTTTCTTTCCCTCTCTCTGTAGACTTTCATACAGTGTAAGAGTCTTGCTCTGTGCGATGCATTACTTATTTTTCTTATTACTTACCCAAGACAAATTGGGTCCTTCCCTTCTGAGACCAATGAAACACACTGGGTTCCTTCCAACCAACTTTACTGTGTAATTTTAAGGCAGTGTGTAGGAAGCAGACTGAATCAGGCAGGGTGTGCTGAACTGGACTGCTGGTAAGTTCATAGCAGCAACATGGGGGGTCAGGATGTCATGGTTCTGCATCCAGCCTCTTCTCTGAGCAGTTTGGGGTGAATCTCATTTGCATTTCACCTCTTTTTTTTTTTCACCTACAGAGAGAAATGAAAGAGTGCTTGATTAGAAATACTGGTGAATAAAAAGATTGCTTCTGCTGAAGTGACAGAATCTGAATCCACCACTGTTACACCTATATTCTGTGTTTCAATATGTGGTAAAGTTAAAAGGCTTTCTGGCTAGCTCTGCTCTCACTGATGTCAATTGCACCCTCATGCTGCTCAGCATTGGAAGAAGCCACAAAAAAAAACCCAACAAAACAGGCAGCAAAAGTATCCATTGAAAAATGTTTTGACAAAAAGTAGATGGACCTGGGACCAGTATCCAAGGCCAAGAAAACAAAGAAGAGAAAAAGATCTGCATAAATATTCAAGATCCTTTCTCAGGCTCTGTAGTACTTTTCCCCTCCTCCCAGAGCTGTTAATTTGATGTCCCTTGTTAACAGCCAGATTTCTGGTGGGCACTGAGCAGGCCTTCAATCCCTGGTCCCATGAATTCTGCTTTGCCCCCATAAAATGTGTGTACTCCCATCCTGCAGAACAGTCTGCAAACTTCCACCTGTGCCACTGCAGAGGAGGGCCATGACACTGTCCTGCGTGCTCTCCTTCCCCCCCATCAGTCTTGGAGGCTTAAAATGTAGAGAAAAAAAAAAAAAAAAAAAAAAACCAAAAAAA
>JAWWES010000094.1:69111187-69124654 GCA_035583135.1 Lophotriccus pileatus
TTGATAACTTCACTGGCAATTATTTCCAAAAACACCCCCCCCCTCCCCAAAAAAAACCAAAACAAAACAAAAATCCCAAAAAACACTTAATCCAATAACACATGAAGTGCTTGAGAAAAAAGCAAAAGGATGGTCTTAACAGGTGGGCCTGGAAAGATGATTTTCTGCAGAGCACTGGGTAGAACATGGGCCCCTGTCGCTGTGCACAGATGTTTTGGGGGCTGGCAGCACCAGAGGAAGAGTCTGGGTTCAACCTGCATCACTCCCAGCACTGAAGACACAGAAATATTTAAGCTGACGCACGTTCCACCCTGGCATTCAACAGAGAGCAATGCCAACTTCTGGAAAATAGAAGAGCCCCAGGGCAGGCTAATAACAGCACTACTTAAGAACGTAAGACAATTATTACCTCCAACTGTGAGGGAGTCTGAGTAATTAAAAAGGGTTCTTTATTTTGATTAAAAAAAGATTCCTTTCAGTGTGTTTGAATCTTTAGTAAAAGCCCCGAATGATATTTTTAGATGCCAGAAAAGAGTCTCTCCATTTGATGAAAGATGCATAGCAAACTCATTTGAAAAATTCTCGTATTATCATATTGTCCAAAATCAATTAATTTCTCTTTCTTCCACCCACATCACTTCCTGGAGAAAATGCAGGTCTAACCCAAAGCTTCCGAAACCTTCTTTGGATTAACAGAAATCCAAAATTAATTGGGTTTAATTACTATAAATTTCCTTCCCAATAAAATCTCAAGAATTTCCAATCATGCTGATTTATTTGAGTAATTAGAAAGCCATTCACAGATGTCACACTGTTAGGTAGTGTGGATAATGTGGGGTTTGCTTAACTGGATCCTGAGACCACAGCACTGTGAAGAATGACAAGTAAAAAAAAAACTCCAATGAAAAGCGGGAGATGAAGGGAAGGCGAAGGGCACAACCTCAGGCGGTTCAGGGAATGCCAGTGGCTCCCCATGGGAAACTCCCTGCTGTCCACTGCGCCTCCTGGGGTCTGCTGCTCCAAAATAAGTTGCTCTGGTCTGTACATTACGCACCAGTTGGTCCTGAGGGGCTTTGCTGCCGTCCTGATTTTGCAGAGGGGGAACCCAAAGGTCCGACAGATGATGCAGCCAAACCAGGGTCACCCCAAAAGGGTTGGTTCCAGAGGTAAAAGTAGAGCTGGAATGAGCTTTGGAAGGGGTTTGGGAAGGTGGTGCAGTCACAGCAGTGTCTCCATGGGCTCACTGCTTGCTGTAGAACCTGTAGGACAAATGGGGTCATGTTTTCTTGCAAAGTTATTTTGCAATGCAGGTGATCTGTACGTGTGTCAAGGTGGAAATTATCCCACCCACCTCCTGACATTGATGACTGGGCTGCTGGGAGCTGGACTGATCACTCTGCCCACTTGGTGGAGAAAAACAGACTAATAAGGGCAATTCCTCCGACCTCACGTGTGTCCTTGCCCTGCCTGTGGAATGGCTGAGTGATCAGGGTGAGTCTGGGAAAGACCCTTAATTCGGTTTCTCTTCCCACTTACTTTCAGCAAAGTGTACCCTCTGCTCACCTGGCAGACTGGCTCTTCCTCAGGAGGGAAGAGTCCATAGATTTTCTTGACTGCCCTTTGTGAGAGCCCTGAGAGTTTCGGCAATTTAAAAACTTGTGGAGAGTAACAGAGATTTCAGGTTCTCCTTCCCCCCAAGTGAAGAGGGAGACTTAACACACTCTCCCACAACTGCAACACACTTGATTTCATTAGAAAGGCAATTAGTGAACTAAAAAGAAACATGTCAGGATTACCAGACTTGAGGGGAATGATTTAATTTGCTGCAGTAAATACAAATAGCAGTTTATAAGTGGTGAAAACCATATTTTTAAAGACTTGTCTGTGAACTGAATCCAACAGCTTAAATCTGAGCTTTGACAATGAATTCCCCCCTTCCTCTATCCTCTCCCCCCAAATTATCTTGTGTTTATGCATGCCAGTATTTGACTAATAACATAATATTTAAATACCACAGTAATCTTAGCATCGTAATCCTGACACTCACAGGTTGTCTTAAATAAGGGTCAGCTGAAGAACATGGTGTTGTCCAAACCCCCTGGGCTGTCAGACATCCTCAGCTACAAGAAAATCATCTTTACTTTTGGCTTGAGCCTTTAATGGCTTTGAAAGCTGCTGCCTTTGTCTAAATACATACATTGTGCAGCAGTTTAGGAAATAGGTGAAAAGGCTTTAATGGAGAGATTAGTGCTAGACATTGTGAAGCTGCAACTAGGTCATAAGAGATTTCAGAGGTCAGGAAATTTTTACAGGGCTTAAGTGTTTTGTAATGTAGTTTAGTTTGCCCCTGGACCAGGGCGTAATGGATGCTTCAAAACTTGATTTGCATTGATTAAAAATAACCAGCCTGCTACTGTGGGCTAAGAGTCACTTGACAAACTCCAGTATGCACCAGCAACTGCTCTGGTTTCTGCAATGATTTTAATGTGTTGGGGTCAGGTGGGGCAGCAAAGGCATTTCTTGCCAAATAAAAGGCCACCAAAGTCGATGAATCAGAAAATCAGACAGTTAACAAAACCAGAAGCTTTTTGTCCCTCATGTGTAGTCATAGTTTTCCTAGTCTTTGGTCAGATGGATTAGGGAGCATCTCATTAAAAAATGATGTGCCAACCATTTAAATAAGGTATTCATGGGGAAAGGAGGGGTTTAAGTGCAGAACGAGCCTTCCGTGTAAAATCAATGCTGTTAAACTCCATTACACTATCTTTCCTCCATGCCTAAGTAACCACCTTTCCAATACCAGCCAGAGCATAAACAATGACCCAAACCAGCACCAGCAACAGGCAGGAAAAGAGAGAGTTCCTCTTTCAGAGGAAACATTCTGTGGGATCATTTAAAAATTAACATCTCAAAAGTACCAGGTCTTTGTCCCCTTGTCCCCTCCACTGCTCTTTAACCTCCTCAGCCCAATTTCCCTCTTTTCTACTCTCCTACGTTTGTATAATTCAGCAGAGACTGGAGGGGGAGCAACAGAGACACGCCAATGTGGGTGAACATGAAATCAATCAATATTAGGTCACTGAGAAGTCAACCAACACCCCAGATGCTGACAGTTCTCTCCATCCCTACTTACATGTCTGAAATGAGACCTTGGTGCAAATTTATTTGGGTGTATAAAGCATGTGGGTCACCAATAGCCCATCATCATTACCTAAGGAGAATTATTCTGGAGTTTGAGGGGGAAACATAAGCTGTGCCCATAGACAATAAAAATAACACCTATCAGGGTCTTGTTCATTTCCAAAGGTAGGTCTCACTTCGGAATAGTTTATCAAAAAACTATCTGTGAAGAATTTGTGGTTTTGTATTAAAAAAAAAAAAAAAAAAAAAAAAAAAAAAAAGAGATAATCCTTTGCAACCAAAACTTGTAATGAGTCATGGTCACTCTGGAGGAAGACCCAGTGCTGAGAAAACAGCTTTTATGCACCAAGGAGAGGCTGATCCTGGAGTATTGAGTACATCCTCCAGCCCTAAAACAAAAATTGACTGAGATCCAAAAGTCATTGTGAACAATTCGAAACTGGAGAAAACTTCTGACAGAGAGAAAGAGCTCCATGCATTTAGCATATCCAGAGAAAGGGAGGAGTTATTATCCTCCATCATGAAATGAAAACCTTGCCCTTCCCAGGAGGAAAGTACGAGATACTAGACAAGATCTGTAAATCTGTCAGGAAAGGCACAACAAAAATCCATGTCTAGAAGCAAAAACCAGGAAAATCATAGCGTGGCATTAAAAGTCATTGGTAATTCTAAAATTAATTAACAGTGCATCAAGTAATAGCAGTGTGCCAGGGGATATGGTGGATTCACCACTGATTGATGTCTTCCAGCCAAAAATGTGGTTGCTTCCCAGTAAAATATACTTCAGGCAGACACAAGTTCTTGGCTCAGTCAAGGAGGTCACTGGACAGAGCAAACCAGACTGGCTGATCCATTCTGGCCTTGATAAATCTCCAAAATCCTTCCACAGGGACATGCCCTGGGACAGGATACACAGACTAAGGTCAAAGAGTTGGGTCAGCCATGCACATCTTTGTCCATGACTTCCCTCCCCTCCTCGTGGCCGAGAGAAAGCCGTGGAAGCTGCAGCCATCAAGCTGAGGAGCAGTTTGGTTAAAAACACTGATAATGCACTTCCAGTTCTTTCTTCGGAAGGTCATGCGGTTTTCTCGATGTGTGAGGCCAAAAAAGATGTGTGGCCCAGTGCACTCTTGACAAAAGCATAGATTCACTGAAGCTTACAATCAATATTTAATACCAACAAGTCTTCTGTGATGCTGTGCGGATGTAAATAAGTGGAGAGAATGTGATATTTACCCCACTATAAAACATTCATGAGAGCTAAGCTATTTACAAAAGCTAAATACGACACTGTATTTACTGTAGGTCACCTCCTAGGGTTAGAGATGAAAAGTTTTTGGTCTAATGGAAAGTAACATAATACGCCATAATATCGCAACCACTGTCTCGTCTGCAAAGAAATATCTCCTGGCTCCCTCCTCCTGTTGCAATTACAGGTGGGTAAAGCCACTGCAGGGGGAAATAAATAATAATAATAATAATAATAATAATAATAATAATAATAATAATAATAGAAACAGAAGGAAAAGGGGCCTTAAGGAGACTTGATACCTCGAGCCTTAAGGACACTTGATACCTTGGGCTTGCTACGCTGTGTGCTCTCCGTGCTCGTTATCAAACATCGTCATGTTCACGCAGGAACTCGGGTCAGCAGACAGGTATGCGGGACAGCTTCACTTTAATTGGAGTTACACTAACCCAGGATTGCCAATTAAGCATCAAAGTGCTTTGACGTGATCTGAGGCTTTCCTTCTACTCCAGTGGAATTCAAAGTCCCTCTGAAAAAGGTTCTTTTTTAGGTACCCAAACCTGCGATCGATACGGATGGTTAAATGGGACTGTCAAAAATTTAAAATGCCAATACGCTGGGAGTGAATCCACTGATGAAGGTCTCAAGGCATTGGGCTCAGGATTTATAGGCCAGAATAGTTAGGAATTTGTTTTCACAAACTCACCCCCACAGCAGAGCCCTTCAGCAGCCAGCTGCATTATTCGCTCTGAGCCTCGGAAATCATCAGAGAAATTGTCAAATCCAAAGCAGAGCCCTGATTTAGGAAGCATTTGGGTGAAGTTGTATTACAAAGACTCGCACAGAAACCCCAAAACAAAACCTAAATTGGCACATTTATCTCAGAATCCTGGACCGTTGTTCTGTTTGACATCCAGAAGCAAGCTGAAAAATGATGTGAGTAATTTCTGAGGTGATAGTCGTTTCTGGTGGAGCAGCAGTAAACGGAACAAGGCAAGGAAGGTTCAGCCTCTGGTGCATATGAGAAGAGAATGTGAGAATGTGTGTTATTGTGAACCAGTTAGAAATGGATCAACAGCATCTACCTCTGTTTAGCCAGGGGCAGTGGTCACAGCACCAAGGCTGCCAGAGCTCAAGAAGAGTTTGGACAATGCTCTCAGGGACATGGTGGGATTCTCGAGGTTGTCCTGTTGAGGGCCAAGAGCTGTGGGCCCCTTTCAGCTCAGGGTATTCTATGATTCTGTGAGTAATTTCTAGCTGGTGACTTCCCAAGACACCAGTCTTCAGCCCTTTAAAGTTTTTCCAGGGAAGGAAAAATTAGTATGGCTGGACGGGTTTTTTGTTTAACACTAATTTAGCAGATATTAAATGAGAGATGAGGTCAAATATAAAAATAATAGAATCACAGATTTGTTCAGGTTGGAAAAGGCCTCCAAGATCATTGAGTCCAGTCTTTGACCAATCCCCACCTTGTCAACCAGAGCAGAGCACCGAGTGCCATGCCCAGTCATTCCTTGAGCACCTCCTGGGATGGGCACTCCAGAACCATGACTCAGGAATAACTCCGGTGGAAGGGACCTAAACAACCATCTAGTCCAGCTGCCTGCCAAATAAAGTCAGAACTACAAAGATGACTTCTTTGTGCTCCAGAGAGGATTTTGAGAAACCAGGCATTAAAACCAGAAGTAGTTGCTGACATCTCCCCTCCTTCTCACCTGCAGGACATCTCCAGGTAAAAAGGGACTCCCCAGCACGTACTTTGCCAACACCCTTTTAGTACAAATCCTATTCCCACACTTTCCCCAAGACACGTTGCTCCAATGGACAGAGGAATCCCAGTCTCACTATGGACACGACAAGGTGACACCTCTCACTGCTCCTGTGTGGGACCCTGCAGCCTTTCCACCTCCTCCATCTCCAGGAGACGGAAAAGGACGTTCACTCTGACTAATGTAACACAAGCAAAGAGTCAAAATCCTCAACCACCCCTCCCATCTGTGTCAACAAATTTGAAGTGTCAGTGTATTTTTGGTGATCCAAGAGCAAGTGACTTGCCCAAGGTGGCTACATCTGGTTGGTGACAGAACCCCAAAGTGCTCTCCTTCTACAGTTAGTAAGCTCTGCTCCCCACACAACCATCTGTAGATCAAACCTATGCTGGAACCAGTGGCAAGATAATGAATGGAAACAGTGGTCTTTAACTAAGGCCTGAGATCTATCTCTGGGGGATGCTCTTGGGAGTGAATCCTACTACTGATATGCTCAGTGTGCATGCTTGAGGATAGATGATCTATTGCTGTACCGTGCAAGCCCTTTGTGATATTTACTTACTGAATTCCCACAGAGACTGATGAAGTTTCAATGTGATGGATGAGACAGAATAAGTCAAAACAGGGAGGTGTGTGCAGTTTCAGAACTATTTAAGGTAAGATGGCTCACCCCATCACCTCAAAATTTCCCATGGAGATTGGAAAATTACCCTTTGGTGCTCCTCAAGCAGAGGGGGATGCTGTGCCAGAGCAGGAGAGATTCCATTCCTTTGCAGCCCAAAGGTGGTGTGATTTTGGACTCAGCTGCCGTCTTGGTGACATTTGGGGCCACTGGCAACATGCTCAGAAGTCTCAATGCTCCAC
Organism: Lophotriccus pileatus; assembly: GCA_035583135.1. NCBI lineage: Eukaryota > Metazoa > Chordata > Aves > Passeriformes > Tyrannidae > Lophotriccus > Lophotriccus pileatus. The sequence goes on from JAWWES010000094.1 coordinate 69,118,211, forward strand.
AGTTATGTAGGTCAGCTGGATGGAGTTCAGTGGGTCTCAGTGCACCTTCCAAGCAAGAGAGCTTGTACAAAGGAGGTGGGAATAAAATTCTCAAACATGGGTATCCAGTGCCAGATGCCTTAAGGCTGCCCGAAACATCTCTAGGTGGGGTCCATCCAAGTGTGGTAACTGAGACAAACCAGGGGGGAAACTCCTGGGCCATGAAGTCCATGGGAAAATATCTTTAAGAAGCCCAATGCCAGACGAAATAAATCCCTAGTGCCAAGAGGGTCTGTGTTTCCTACCTGAGAATCGGAGGGGTCTATAAGTTTATCATTAAAAGGTATTACCCAGAAGCAATGAACTTCTGGCAAACACATAGATCTTCTCACACCTATACTGATTGTAACAAGATTTTTAATAAAGAAACGGAAAAACTTCTTAAAATAGTGAAGTGTCTCATTTCAATAATTTTTATTTCATCTTAAAACATTATTTCATCCCTTCAGCAGAAAAGAAACCCCAACCTAATTTAAATTTAGGGGTTTTTTTCCCAATTAAATAGTTGTCAGCTGACTTGTTCCCAACAGGTACCAAAATATTTGCTTTTATCCATTTTTTTATCCAAATTTGGTAAGACGTGAATATTGAAACCTTTAAGTTTTTAACAAAATGAAAAAAAAAAGACCCAAAACTTTTCTCTAACCTGCCTTACACACAAAGCAATTCCCCAAAACAGAGATGCTCAAAAGCACTGTCATTAGAAGTTCTTGTCCCAAGTCCCTGTTTTTGCATCTCATTCCTCCCAACTTCTTGTTGTTCTCTCAAAAACTGCTCTGAAGCATCACTTCTTCCTACATTTCCAGCTGTAGTGTAGGGGAGTGCAGACAAACACGGGTGCTGTTGTCACTTACACGGTTTATTTGGGGGTATTCAGAGTGTGAGTTATTTACAAGGAAGGAGAAATGACCCCTAGGTGGAGTGAGGGAGGTGTTCGACCATCAGTGCTTTGAAATGCACCTCTTAATGCCGACCCAGAGAGTTTGTCTAATTCCAAATTTCTCCGTCAGCTACAGAAAAGCGACACTTCTCCTTTATGAGAGGTGAGTAAATGGGATGCTGGAGAGGGTTTGCTCCGTGTCTGCTCCAGTTGTAGGCACCTCTTACCTGGGAGCAGGTTCCTAACCTGGCATTTCTGTGAACGAACCCCTGTCAGGACGCCAAGACACGTGAACAGGGTGTTGTGGCACCTTGTGCTTAGAGGTAATTAGTGAAGAGATGATGATAAATGTGCAAAAACTGGCTGCAGAGTGCAGAGGTGGGTGAAATGCTCTGCAGCCCAGAAAACCAGCCCAGGGACTGGGGCTCTCCTGCCACGTGCAGCCTGCAGGGATGACGTGCAGGATTTACTCCCACTTCTTTCCTGTTCTGTGTCTTAACACCACTCTGCAACACACGCCAAAGCTCTGCCTCCTCCCATGAGAGGGAGTATTTCTCCATTTACCCTGTCCATCAGCAACATTAGTTCACAGCTACCAAGTCATTCATGCAATGAAACATCGTCAGAGGAGACATGGATGGAAGAGGAGGTGCCCCAAATTCTAGTCCCACCTCCAGGACCTGGAGAAACCTTATTTTTGTCTTCTCAACCCCATCTTCCTTGGTCTACTGCTGCATACAAGGCTGAAAATGAAAGCCACCCCCCTTTAAAAGGCTGACAACTAGAACTATGACATTGTGAAATTGATAATGCAAAAAATGTTTAAATATCCTCCCTGCCGAGCTGTGCTGAGTAAGTCAGGTAATCACTAAGGGGTGCACAACCATTTTATGGGTCATCAAGTGATAAAGCTAATATGCTGCTTAAACTCCCCGGGAGAGAGGTCTCATTTGGTTGCATCAGGCCATTACGCAGGGTTGTAAAAAATGCAATTGTTTGATTTGCCTAAATACAGGTGAGATGTAATAAAACCCCCTATTTGCCATCCCTCGCTGTGTTATGGCAATCTCAAAGCAAGGACTGACCTTTTTATTTGTTTATGAAGCACTATTCTTTACCTATAGTACCACAGAAATAAAACTTAAGTATTTGAATGCATACACATAATCTTTTAACAGTGTGGCAGCGGGGAAAGAGGGGGGGAATAAAAAGCAAGAGGCCTTTCCAAGATGAAACAACACAGATCAGGAAACATGATTTCCTCGAGTTCACACCAGTGTGTTTGGGCTTGGGAGACGGGAGGAAGAGGAGAGGGGAGGATGGTGGCCTCTTGGTTAAAAGGAGAACAGATCTGAGCATCCCAAACACCGGAGCAAAAAGGTCAAAGAGTGAGAAATAAAAGCGTTCGCCGGTGCGGTGGGGGAGAAAGAGAAAAAGAAAAGGACCCCGAGAGCATTACATCTTGATCAAGGAATGACTGATAATATTCCATTGCACCATCTTTCAGGCCCCTCGTTTGATGACAAAGCACGGCCAACATCCCACATCCATTATCCGCTTCCCTCCCCGAGGCGAGCGCATCAATAACGCTCCCTGTGCCTCTCGGAGCCGCGTCCCCCCGTCTGCGCCGCGGCCGCTGCCGAGGGCTGGTGGGCATTTCCATACAGCCCAAGCATCATTACAGCCCACCAATCCTTCACCACTCGTGCAGCAGATCCTGCTGCTACACAGGAGCTTCGGCTTTAACCAGTTCCTGTCCTTCGGGGACGCTCCGTCCGTCCCCGGGCGGGCAGCAGGGAGAGCACAGGGGCTCTTGTATCACGTAAGGTCTGTCTCTCTCCCCCCTGCACCTGATTACAGGTGATGAAAAAGCTCCTGGTGTTTTGGCAAAACCACCCCTTTGTCTGGTCTTGTTTTGCTTTGCTTATCCCCACCTTTTAATTAATCTAACACTCATCCAAGGACGGGAACAGTTTGTATCTGAATTCAAATGCCTTCAGATTTGTTGCCATAATTTGGCTGGATAATGATGTGGTTTGTTTGACCATCTGCTGCTATCCAGGGGCAGAGTAGGATCTTGGGACACCCGATCCCACCAGCCAAGGTGGGGGGTGCCTTTGCCTGTGTTTTGATTTCCTCCCAAAAAACAGCAATGCGCTCCAAGACCCTCAGAAGTCAGGACCAGGCCTGAGCTCCTCACCTACCAGCTCTGGGTGAAGACCTGATGGTTTGGCTTGGGAAGGAGGTGAGTTATACACTGCACTGGGAGGCTGGTGTGGATCTTGACAGCATTTCAGAGGGGTGCTCAAACCTGCAAGAACCAAAACCGGCAATTATTTTAAATAATTGACTAATGGACCTTCCCCAAATCTGAAGAAGCTGAAGAAATCTGCAACTGAGGTACTGTCAGTGTAATGGAGATGAGTAAGGTCCCAAGTGAGAGGAACAGATTCAGGAGAGGTGTTAATCAAAGCTCTGACTAGTATGAGGCTAAAAAAAAAAAAGACATGAGTTACCTATCTGGCTTTTCAGCAGCCCTGAGTGACTCCGGGCAGTTGCTTCTGCACACGTATTTTCCATTTTATACAGTACTAGAATGGTTTGGGTTGGAAAAGACTTAAAAACTCATCTTGTTCCAACACCTTCCACTAGACCAGGCATTTACTCTGGTCAGAAAGGTGCAGCTTCAGGTGTGGTGAACATCAGCATGGAGACAGGAGTCACCTGGCTGGAGCTGTAACAAAGGCATCTCTTTCACATCTGACATCCCCAGTCCAAAACTGATTATTCCCTACCTACTGGAGCTGACAGCAATTCCCATTCTCCCCCTGCAGAAGCCAACCACCCCCTGCCCACTCTGCCTTTTCATCACAGGTGACCCAAGATGACAGCTGGTGGTGGAAAGCAGAGCACACCTAAGAAAAGCAGCAGAAATCTTTCCTTCAAATTACTGGTTCAAATCCCAGCAGGATCAGTGGTGGATTTGAAAGTAGATCAGGTAACTTCCAGGCAGCTTCGTGAGCTGCAGGAAAAGATTACTTAGTTCAAGTCCTTTAAAAATAAAAACTCAGCAAATTGGGAAAATTTCTGTCTCTTAACAGAGCTCCTCATTCACTCCCAGGATAAATGGGAGAAATTCCAGTCAAATCAGCTGGTAACATCTGTAATGAAACTTTGACAGTGTTACAAAATACATAGGAATTTTTAGAGGTAGAGCATTCTCTGTAAGGAGAGTGAAACAGGAGAAAAAAAGTTCCTAAAAATATCCCAGACCCACCAGGGTTTTGTTTTGCGCTTGGAGGAATGCTGGGGAGCTGGAGGCCATTCCTCCTGCCTGCCTGACCACAGGCTTGCCCTGCCTACACGCTGCCACTACAGCCAGGGCTCAACCTTCACACCATCAGCTCTACACACACCAAATCGTTCCCCTCTTGGCAGAAAAAGATACACTATGTGGGACTGCCACCTGTACTTAACAAGGAGGGGTGAGGGCCAGGCACCCTCCAACCTGTCACCTGCTCCAGGACGGGCTGGGAGGGGAAGGTCAGCTCCATCAAAGCAGCCAGCAAAGCAAAGCCAGTTAATAGCAAACCTGTTTCTAATTGCCCGCCGTATTAGAGCTACACCTTTCGCCACCTGAGACCGCCAGGAACCCATTCAAAGCCTTGCTTCCCAGCTTATACATAAGCCCTTCATGTTTTATTATAACCCTGCCAATTTTTTTACTTTCATTTATGTGCGGGAGGAAAGAGCCCCTTCACCAGCCTCACAACGCACAAGGGGACTTTTTAAAGCCTTATTTCCACATACATTGCTTCCAGAAACTCCCCCCCGCCCCCCAGCAGATCTCCCCCCCTGCCCCTCCTTGGATTCCTGCAGTCTGATGCTCAGTGCACAAATGGCTGTGTGACGTGCCTCCAGCACCCTCAGCAGCAGGTTTTCCACCTTTCCTGCTCCGTGCTCCTGTGGGCGATGGAACCAGCCCGGTGCTCTTCACATCCTGGTTGTGCTGCTGCTCAGTGCAGCCTGTTGTCTAAGTCCCCTACTTCCATGACTGCAGCAGCTGCCACAGCGTGGAGGAGGTACTCCAAGGAGCTCCACAAGTGCTCTCCGTGCCAGCAGCTCTTTCCGTGGCATCCAGCTCATGCCTAAATCCACGGAACCTTGTGTGACACCACGTGTGTGCTCCCTCCGTCCCATCCCGGCCAAATCCAGTTTCCCTGCAATGTGACTCAAGCAATGGGTCAGAAGGGGGTTGTGGGGTGCAAAGCATAGGGAGCAACTCAGCCCCACAACATTTAGGCTCTTTGCCATCACAGGATCACAGAGATGTTTAGGTTGGAAAAGCCCTCTAGGATCATAAAGTCCAACCATTCCCCAGCACTGCTAAACCTGCCACTAACCCATGTCCCCAGGTGCCACATCCACACGGATTTAAAACCCCTCCAGGGATGAGGACTCACCCCTGTCCTTGGGCAGCTGTGCCAGGGATGGACAACCCTTTCAATGAAGAGATTTTTCCCAATAGACAACCTAAACCTGCTCTGGCACAGCTGGAGTTCATTCTCTCAAGAGTATGACCTTGGGGTTTTAAGTCCTGTGGGATGCACCATGAGCTGATTTTGCTCTTCTCCAGTCTCCCAGTATCTCAACATCTGGTCTATCCAAAAGCCCCATATTTCTTTTGTGGGATACCAGGCACAGGAGGGAATTGTATCCTCTCCCCAGACCAGGTCCCTGGCACTGAGCACCTCTCCCCTGCCTGACTCACCTTTCCCTTGACAGCCTACACCTCTGACAGTTAATTCCTCATCACTGAATTAATATTTCATGGCAGCAGCCAGCACCAGGACACCACCACGACAGCTGCTTCCGAAGCAGGGGTGGGTTATCCAAGAAGCCTCGTCACTAAGTGGGTTAAGGTTGTTCTGGCGTTGCAAGAGATTTTTTTTTGGCATGGCTCAAGGTTATGGCAAGGCCACTCGCCAGCAGCATCACCAGCTTGCCCTTAGTTTTCAGGCAGATGTGGGAATTCACCAAATTGCAGCCAAACCCAGCCATACTCAGCATTTAATCCTGGCTCAGCTGAGTCCCAGCCACCTTGGCTCTGCTTCCTTTCCTTTTTTTTTCTTTTTCCTTTCTTTTTTTTTTTTTTTCTTTTCCCTGTTATTTAAATCATTTTGAGCAAGAAAGTAGGCCATGAAAAAAAGGGGTAGCATTGTTTTAATAATTAGCAATTACGATCTCTGCAATATTAATTGCATATTTCCATAGCAAACACCCCCCTGGAGGGGAAAAGTGAGCGGTGGTTAGAGACCGCCGAAGCCTAAAACTGGAATTCCTGGGAACAGGGAGGGGACAAAAAGGGAGAGAGAATATGAACTTCTTACATTCAAGTAAATTACTACAGGGATTCCTCAGAAACCTTTAATTAGCCCTGCTCTGCTGTCGCATTGATTGGTCTGAAACTCATCAATTATTCAATGGCAGCAGCTCTTTCTCTCTCTCGTGGGGGGGGGGCGGGG
>JAWWES010000094.1:69141950-69153648 GCA_035583135.1 Lophotriccus pileatus
AGTGGCTCTCCTGGGTGAGGGCACCCCGGGCTCTGTTGCCCCTCCAACACCCGCGGTCAGGGCAGGGTCTGTGATGTCAGAAGGGTCTCTGGGCCATTTACATCCCATTTCACTATTCCTCAGTAAAATATTTGCACTGGGAGGTTGGCTGCTTTTGGTTGGTTGGTAAAGCCTTTGTAGTAATGAATCATGATGCATCAGGCCAGACTGTTTCTCCTAAGACAAGGTCACCTTCTTTCGGTTGCTGTGAACGTCCTGTTTCCTCAGTCCCAGCGGGTTAAATAATTCTACTTAGAGCCATTTTCCAGTTAGGCCAAAGTGCTGAAAGGGTGTCGCCGTGGGTGAGGAATTGGGCAGTTGCAGCCTCAGTCCCCACGGGGGCCCTGCTGGCTTTGGGCTGGGCAGTGTGGGACACCCAGGAGACTGTGGCTGTGCCAGGGAAACGAGGCAAGAATAAATGCAGGGGCTTTACCGTTTCCCTGTGTGCTGTCCCGTTCCTGAGAGGTGCTGGACAAGAGGAAGATGGAGTGTCGTGGGTTAGCAAGGGTTCCCCCTCCCTGGGGGACTGGAAGTGATTTGTCCAGGTGAATTTCCATGACAAAACCAATCAGAAGTTTTGGTAACACCTTTTACCAATTACATCTTTAAGAAAACAGAAGAGAAGGTTAGTTGCGCAGTTGGAAATTGAGGAGCCATGTAGGAGGACGCAGGAGGCCCCCAAAAGAGGGGTCCAGGCCTCTCTCCTTCCCTGGCTCTGGCTGGGGGCAGGGGTTGCCACTGAAGCACCCCTGATCCAGACATGGAATGGAGTGAAGGAGGAAAAAAAAAACCAACTTAAAAGGACTTTGCAAAGAAACTTAGAAACTGCAGCCAGAGAGATAACGGAGCCTTCAAGGTCACAGCCGCAGCAAGCAGAGAGAGAAAGTCGGAAGCAGGGGGAGAGACAGCTCCTTCTCCCCCTCTCTCCCTCTCTCTCCCTTCAGCAGGGAAAAGACTGAAATTTAAATCATCCCTGCCACCTGTGGAAGATTGTTGGAGAGCAGAGACAATCTCGCCTGCAGCTCATGAAGGAGCCCATGCTGGAATATATACAAAAGATGTAACTCTGTGGAAGTTTTTGCTGGCCTGTGGCCCACACAGAGATGTCTTATGTCAGAGCAAGGAGGCCCGTGTAAGACCTTGGGATCCCACAGAGGGATCCGTACTAGTGCAATTACCCACGTCCGAAACCTACGCTGGAGCAAGTCGGCTCGGGTAAGGCTTGTGTGACCCCGGTAGAGGAATCAATGCTGGTGCAACTGCTGATCCTGAAGGACAGCAGAGAATGGAAGAACTGTTGTCCGAGGGATAGACCCACGTCGGAGAGGTCTATCAAGGACTATTCCCGTGGGAAGGGACCTCACAGGAAACAAGGGTGGACTCAAAAGCCATTATTCCCTGTGACCCTCTGGAGAAGACCATGGAGAAGCAAGTGTCGCCTTGCAAGTGTCCATGGAAGACCTACAGGAGCGTGGGTAACCCCAGCCTTTGGCCATAGCTGAGGAGGGAGTTAGGCTCAGCCCTGTTGGGCGACACAGAGGAGAAAAGGGCCAGAGAGAAACTGTTCCAGCTGCAACGAGTCGGAGTTGTTGTCTCAGAGATAACAGAGAAGAAACTTCCAAGTGCTGCAGAGTGACTTAGAAGAATTTGCTTGCTTCTCCTCTTGGACTAATGCAAAGGGGGGAGGAGTACTTTTGTGGACTCAAACTGTAGATACATAGTACTTTTACTTAATTAGCATTGTAGTAGATATAGTTGTCTAGTTTTTATTGTGTAGTAATAAATTCTAATATTATTTCTCCCCAATCGGATTTGGTTTTGTCTGCATAAACTTTCTCTCAACTTAGAGCAGTTTGGTTGGGGGGTGTGGTAAAAAATTGTCACCTAGACAAACCCAGGACACGTTTACAACAGGCAAGGGTGGATTGTAGTAGAGTCACATCTGCAAATTCCAAAAGTACTAGGAACAAAAATAGTCGGTCAACTGATGTACAACTGGCTTCATAAATATCAACACCTGTTTCCCATTATTTTGCCTCTTTGAAGAAGATATTTTCCCATTTCAGGTGGTCAGAAGGCCAAACCCATCTTGAGTTAGAGTCTGGTCACAGCACCTCCACCACTGCCTCATCAACCAAGGACAAGAGAGACACCCTGAAGACTGCCCACTGACTGCACTCATCCGCTTTCCATCTGCACACAGACACTGCTCATCGCAGTCTGCCTCCCCTGGTGCTCCTCCACACGAGCTTCCAGCAGATCATCTTCCCTCCCAGGGCTGCCCATGGAGCTTTGGTGCCCACGGTGGGAGAATCTGATCCCTCTTCTGCGTGAAACAACCCACACAAACACCTTTCGAGGGACTCAGTCTAAGAAAGGAGAGACCTCTTTTTTTTTTTTTTTTAACTTCTGAAATTACGATGTCACCTCTATCATATTCAGTATTTCATCCCTTTTTATAGTCTGCACACTTAATTATCTCTCTTCTGATGCTCTAGGTGGGGTTTGGCTCGTCACAGAGTCCACATTTTCTTCACCACACAGATAAAGGGAACACAAAGTACAAAAGAGATCCCATGCTGCTCAGTGGAACGTGGGGTTTCAGTGATGCCAGCCAGAGCACAGGACGGGAAAGAATATCAAAAACAGAAGGAATAGCTCCTGTACACTTCAAAAGGCACACCTTGGAAATCGTAACTTTCAGAATTGGTTAAATCACAGCTGGGGGAAAAAAGTCTTACAGAGCTCCATGGATGCAAACACACCAATATTGGCATCCGATTCATGAATTTTAAGTTGAACTGGATCTGCCACTCAAACATCCCATGCCACGGGAAGAAGTCCACAGATTCCTCCCTTGCTCCTCTGTTGTTTTAATCCAGCCCCGTGTTTCCTTAGGCAGACAGCTTTCAGTGATCAGGCCTAATATTAAATAAATACAAATGCATTTCAAAACCTGGCTGGTTTTTGACAGGGTCGTAGCAAATTTAGGCTACCAGCAGTGAGTGCAAGCAGAGTGGAGCTCAAGCCACAGTCAAAAATTCATCTGTCTTTATTGGACACCCAGCTGGACACAACAGTCCCAATGTCAGTAATCAGTATGGCCAGTGCTAATTAATGGGACATTAGTTCTTCCAAATGTATCCAGGTCTTTTTGACAGCACCAGATAAGGGGGGACTGGGGGAAGACAAGGGGAATCTTTGCCTGTCCCAGGCCAGAGATTCAACTTCCCAAAACTCTGCTCATCCTCCTAATGTGAGGGTAAATCATAATTTATGCTCATGTAATTGCCTCAGCCCCTTGGAGCAGCCCAGGGGAAACACTGGGTACAAACAGATCCCAAAACTTTACAGCCACCCTTCGGCTGAGCTCAAGGGTGTTGACACATAACAGGGGTGTATGTGGACACAGCAAACATATTTGTGACCAAGTGTCCTATGGTTGAAATTAAGAGTCTCTTCGAGTGTCACTTCATCAAAGTTTTGGTCCATCAGCCAGGCAAATTTCAACCCAGTGCTCTCAATCCAAACACAATTAAATTATTTAGACAGTTTTGTGCAGGCCAGTTCCTTTCCTACCACCCCCACCCTGGTTTTAAGTAGAAAACTTTGAAGCTGGTTTTTTATCCCCTCTTCTAATAGGACTTCCTGTTATTGGCAAATAAGTATTTTGGAAAAAAAAATCCTCTTTTTCTTTCTCTTTATTATTCTGCCTCAGAAGAGCACAGTGTTTTCTCCTCATTTTACAAGCACGGCTGCTGTTTGTCATGCAAAAACTCCACTAACTTGAGAGTTAAGTGCTTTTAAAACAAAATCAGGAGACAAGGAAGTCTTGTAGAGTTTCAGTCAGTCAGGATCTCTGCTAAATCCCTAAAAAAATAAAGCTCTCCCTCTCAAAAACCCACCACAAACCACCTTCGACCCACAGGATGAGATGCACAAGTTGCTGAGAAGCACTTGAACACTCCCAAGGGTTGTCCAAGCGTTACAGAAAAAGCAACGTCTTCTTCAGAATCAAAATTCACACAGATATTGCAGCAAACCTCTTCCCATAGAAGCTGTGGGCTTTTTTATGACTATTTATTTCTAAGACTGCTTCTCCTCATGGTCAGGTAACCACCAAGAGACAGGACAAGTGTCGGTTCTTTTGTCCTGACCTCAAGTTGCTCCAGAAGGGACTGTGCTGAGCCTCGGCTTTGACAACAACAGAGATGACAATCCAGATTTGTCCTCCCCTCAGCCCCATTTCCATTAGGCCTGCTCCTCTGCTCCAACCACTCCTTCAGTGCTGTGACAAAAGGAAAACTAGTTTTATGATCTCTAACTAGCAGATACATATCACGAGTGTCGCGATAGCTGCTCAGGGTGCTTTTGTGACCGCTGAAGCTGAGCATCAGCCACTCTCTTTTTTCTTTTCTTTTTTTTTTTTTTCAGCTCCACCACTTTTCCTGTTCTGCTAAACCTCAGTATTTCTCAGCCTCTGGCTCTATGCCCATTTTAATTTTGTACGCTGCACAGATCTCAAAGTCTGAGTACATTATGAAGACGTTTTCCCTCACATCAGTACTAACATCAGCCTTGCTAATAGCTGTGGTTTTTCCTCCCATTGGACTCTCAAGACTTCTGAAGCTGTAAAAGAAGAGATAAGTGTAGTTGTCTAGAAGGGGATCATTGTTTCTAAATTAATGTTATCACTTCCAAGGCCCAACTACAAAAAGAGGAGATGCTGGCGTATGATCATACACCTCAGTGCTGTAGATGCATCTCTTGTGCAGACCAGGATCCTGTTTAGGAATGTCCAATCTGGAGATGGACACTCTCCAGAGCAACCACAGTCCTTCCCACGCAGAGCCTACCTCAGTGCTTGACAGTCCTCCCATCCTGCTGAGACTGCTTAGCTCCACGTCCAAAACACAATTGCATTTGTTCCCCACTAAAAAAATATATATTTTTTTTCCAGATGTTACAGCACCAAACTCAGTGCCCTTGGCTATTCAGCAGGCCATGTACAAAAAAATACATGGCAACTAATTTTGAAGCCCTTTCTCCGCTGTTAGTCTGGGTAGTGATTATACATTCAACCCTCAAGAGGACCTTGTTGAGCTTTACCCACTTATGCTTGTAGGAGAGAGACCAGCCCAAGCTCCATCTGCTTTGCCCAGCTTTGGAACCCAGCACGTGAGGAAGCACAGCACAGACACACAGCACAGGTAACTCTGTCTGAGCACAACCTGTGCTCAGGTCAGCAAGAAGTGCCACTTGGACCTGCACCTGAACCAGCACCCCTTCAGTACACTGTCCTTCACATGGTACAACTCAGGGGTGTAATTCTTCCCCCAGCTCACCCATCTCAGCACTGCCTGCTGCTGCTTCAGTGGCAAGATCAATGTGGTTCTCCTCAGAGCTTCAGGGTGATCAAATATTGGCCCCTCTCCCCAGAATCCCGCCTCTGCCACCTGAGGCTCTCCGTTTTTAACCACAGACTCCACCAGTGATTCCACAGGGAAAAGAAATACAACACCAACACACAGGTGTGAAAGCCCTGGGGAATCCATGCTGAATAACCCCCCCCCATGAATCTCACCAGCTTGCACATTTTTCTCAGCTTCACTCCGTGAGTTCTACAGATCAGCTCTTCAAGGACATGCAACACAAACAGAAGAGACAGGACTTCTGAAGTGTTCCTAAATTCACTAGTGTTATTTCAAAGCAGTTCATTCCCCTAGACAATTCCGGCGTACCTGTGCCACTCCCTGAAGAGTTCCAAGGGCACAGAAGATAACTCTGGGGGGCCTGCAGTTCCCTGGTTCAGGGCATGGCTCTCCACCTTGACCTGCCTCTACTCCAGCTTCCTTGGAAACTGGGTGCATGTTTGAAGCTCTGGTCTCTCTGTGTAGTTACTCCTTGACCAGAGGTGACCAACTCCTCCTGAACGTTAAATGGGAACTGACGAAGAGCATCCAGCTTTTTACACAACTGCAACTACTGGCAGCCCAAGATTAATAATCTCCTACGCTCAGTGCCACAACAGCTGTTCCTGGAATTTTACTTCAAAATGAAAAGGCAAGTAAACAACACTTCAGAATCTGCAGTCTTGGGTACACGTTGCTCGTAGGCTCAATTAATTCATGAGGCATACATTTTTTATGATACCTTACTACGGCTTTGGACAAGCAAATAGAGCAACAATTCTGCTTTTAACAGAAAAATCAAGAGTTCTTTCACCTTCCCCTGATGGGAAAACAGTACAGCTGGAGCCTATTGACAGTTTGGATCCTATTCCAAAAGGAACAGGACAAGCAAGTGGGCTTTATAGAATCCATTCTGACTAGATCTTCTACATGGGGAAAAAGGATCAAGAGCATCGAGGCCTGACATATTTACATATCCACTGTCATTCAATTTTTCTTCTGCCAACTAACTAGATTTAATCCTGATTAGAGTTAATGAAACAACAGCTAATGCAACATCAAAGGCTGTTCTCAGCTTTGAAGCCTAGATTCTAGTTCTGGTAGCTGTGACAATCCAGGACTAGGAACTTACTCCACACACTCTGCTTTCCCAAGACAAGAAACAGCAACCTCACTTAGAGAAATTTTTTTACCCAAGTGAGAGGAAGAAGAGGACCAACATGACTGAAGGTTATTTTTAAATGGCCTCTTTTAATGCATTTTATGGTGGGGCATTGGGTTTGTGTGGTCAGGTTTTGGTAGCAGGGGGGCTAGAGGGGAGGCTTCTGTGAGAAGCTGCTGGAAGCTTCCCCCCTTGTCTGGTGGAACCAATTCCAGCTGTGCCAGGATGGACCCACGCTGGCCAAGGCTGAGGCAATCGGGAGTGATAACAAATTTAAGAAGGAAAACGAGTTATTGCACAGATGTAATTTGGTCTCAGTGTTAACTGAGAAGAGCAGAGTGAGAATATGTGAGAGGAACAGGTCTGCAAACAACAGGAGGGGCAGGGGGTGCTCCAAGCTCCGGAGCTGAGCAGCCGTGGTGCAGCCCATGGTGAGGCAGCCGTGCCCCTGCAGCACATGGAGAGCCACGGGGATGCAGAGTTCCACCTGGAGGAGCCCACACTGGAGCAGGGGGATGCCTGAAAGGTTGTGAACCCATGGGAAGCCCGTGCTGGAGGAGGGTCCTGGCAGGACCTGTGGATCTGTGGAGAGAGGAGCCCATGTGGAATAGCTTTGCTGGAAGGACCTGTGACCCTGTGGGGGACCCACGCTGGAACAGCCTCTGCCTGAAGGAGTGAGCCCATGGAAGTGTGACCCATATGGGAGCAGTTCATGGAGAACTGCTGCCTGTGGGAAGGACTCACCCTACAAAAGTTCATGGAGAACTGTCTCCTGTGGGAAGGACCCCAGGCCATGGCAGGGAAGGAGTCCAACTCTTCTCCCTGTTGAGTATCAGGAACAACGTGTGATGAACTGCTTGTATCCCCCAGTCCCATCTCCCTGTGCTGCTAGGGGTGAGGAGACAGCTTGGGAGGGAGGGAGTGGTGGGAGGAAAGTGCTTTTTTTAAGATTTATTTTACTTGTCATTATCCTGCTCTGATTGTGTTGTTATTAAATTCAATTTATATCCCCCATTCGAGGCTATTCTGCCAGCGGCAGTTTTTGGTGAGTGATCTCTCCCTGTCCTTATCTCCACCCATGAACCTTTCACTGTATTTTCTCTCAGCTTTGGTGGGCACCTGGCATTCAGCCAGGGTCAACCCACCACAGATGGTTATTCACTAGGCAAGTGAGTATTTCATCAATGTTTTCCTAGTAGTGGTAAACTTTCAGACCAGTTGCGACTTAATTCCCTGAGCAGGTCCTTCTAGCAGCAGTTGCTAATACAGCTGGCATGTTACTTGCTATTTTTGTAATTCTTTTAATAAAGACAGTACTTCACTGAAGCTTCAGTGTCCCCAAAATTAGGTTATAATCAAGCTTGTTTTGGTGAAAGGAAGACTGCTTCATACTCAAGTAAAACACTGTGTGGGTGGAGTATAGTGAAATCCTGTATTTCACAATATTTTAACTCAAAACCCAGCTGCAGTAAAATTTCAGTTTGCAATGCTAAAAAAAGCTGTAACCACAATGAAGTGCGACAAGTTTGAAGCCCTAAAACAAAACACAGTTCGCTGTGCCAACAATTCAGAGCTGCAGATGATTATCAAACCCCCAAACTTCACACCCTCCCACTTCTACATGAGAAGTTGGACACATGAAAATAAGCTTAGTGAAGTAGTTGTGATTTCTAGCATTAAGTGTGTTAATCAGTTTCAAAGCTATTATTCCTAAACACCTTAGCTGACTACTTTGATAGCACCCAAGAACCTTTCAAGGCAGATATGCATACTTGCTTTATGCATTTAAAACAGGCCCCTCAGCCAACAGCACAGGCTCTCTACCAGAGAGCAACTCAGAGCCCTAAATTCAGACTTTACCTCTCCCTGCTGATTTTACAGGGAGCCTGAAGTTAAATCACTTATTCTGCTTGCCTGCGATTGGTCTCAAGGAGGTTAAGTACTGATTAAGCACGTCCTGAATAAGAAAAAGAAAACGTCAAAGCTCTCACTGTGGTCTAGATTTGTGTGGCACCACCTGGAAGTCCAAGGACTCCATGCAAAATGGTAAAGCGTGGAGAATTCCTGTTGCACAGTGCTCACCACCTACGTGGATACATGCACAAAAAGAAGGGGGAAACATGTAGAGATGATGCCACTCTACTAACAAGTACCATAGTTTAAAGCTGAAAGCATCCAGGCACTTGGCACTGTTCTCAATGCCTGAGCCCCGAAACAACTTCTAAATGAAATCAGGTTTTTCTTCGGTGGAGGAAGGGTTCTGAAAAGTCACCTCCGTGCCTCCAAGCAGCCAAAAGGCAATTCAAAAATAATTTTTAGGCTTGGATGTTTGCATCAACTACCTGATTTCTAATTACTTGGCTTTGGCAGTACTATGAAAATAAAGCTCAGGCAGGGCTAGCGATGAGAGACATCTGAACTCAGGCTCATGAAAGCCCAGTCTGAACTTAAGGCAATAGTTACATACAGAGTTTTTCCAGCTCCATGATACAGGTAAGTAGCTGACTGCCTGTACTTTAAAACACCATAATTTGAGTACACCCTGCTTGCTACATAAAAAAAAAAATAATTAACTGGAAAAAACCCAATTAATTTTGGACATCAGTACTTTGACTGGCAAAAGAGCAGAGGGATGAAGTCACAGTCCTTATGCACCACAGGCATTCTGCACTATGATGTTTGAGTGGGCACTGGTCAGGTTTTGAAGAAGAGCAGAACAGCAGTTGGGTAAGTCAGAAAGGCAGTGGGTTAAGAAACACGAGCAGGTTAAAGTTACTCAAGAACTGCCAAAGGCATTTAAATGAAATACTAGCAAGCAAGCATTTTTAAGCACAGATAAGTTCCCCTGTGCCACTAAGCTGTGGATGAAACCGCAGTGGCAGGAGAGAGTATGAGAAGTCATACTCTGTGTATGACTGTATGAGAAGTCATATTAACCCCTAAAGTCTAACCTTCTAAGCCACAACTTGCACTTGGTACCATTTATTTGGGTGGGTTAGGATGATTCCTAACCCTCAACAAAAAATACAGACGGCAATTAATAAAAAAAGCCACGCAGTCTTCATGAGAATTAAAACTTTTATTAGTGTATTCACATATTAGGCAAATGCAACACGCATGAAGCTTATTTCTTAGGTTCACAAGTTCTACCAATACATTAGTCTAGTGGTAAAACTAGCATAAACTGGTAACTGCTTTGCCAATTTTTGAAAGGTGTCTGGCACACATTTTCAAGGCTTGATATTTGGTATTGCTTCTATGTCTTAGTCATTATGACATAAAAATATCCATCATGATCGTCAATTCAGCCAACAGATTAAAAGCTGTAACACTGGCCATATTTTTGTTCTCAAAGCTATCACTAGCTGTACTTACAAAGTACAGTACTAGTATAATGGATTAAATGATGGGAAAATAGACAAAGGCAATCCTGCTGTTGCCACAATAACAAAAGAATGACAGACAGCTAGATCACAAACTCGTTAGTAAGATGCATATTTTTCAAGTCAGAATAATCCTTCTATAGAGTTTCCTAATCCATCCCCAACCCAGGCTTATTTGTAGAATATATTTCAGAATATTTTCAATATGGTGCAGCTGTAGTGTCCAAGAGTTCACCATAACATGCACTGTCACAAAGAGCCTAGAAGTCCTCCTTCGTCAGTCATACCTCAGCAACCACTATCCTAAAGGTTTTGCAGAAGCAACTACTTTTAATAACAAGACCCATTATGACATAACAAATGTGTATGATCTGGTATGCAAGTAAGCTATACAAAGCCACGCAGATCAAAAATTTAAATTCCATTACTGAAACATGTTAAAAAGCTGCATCTATTTAAAACCTATACAAAAGAGTAGTTTACCTTGGGAAAGGATTTTTCAAGGTATTTGGCTCCAACCTAATGATTTTTAGTGACATCTGTTCAATGAAAAAATACAGATGTAAGGGGTAAGCCAATAACCTTGTATACTTACTCCAGCATCCAATGTTACAGTAAATTCTCATTCCATGAGAAAAAACACTGACTTTGATGATTCAAGGTACAAAAAAATTCCCAAATGACACAACTGCCAACAATACTTCCGGCATCAGATGCGTCAACTCAGATGAGTAGGGAAAAGTATATTCCTAGTGTGATGGATACTCGGAATTTATAATATTAATTGATTTTAGGCCCCATTAAGTATATAAAGTGTCTTGAGATTCATCTGTGAAATCTTAAAGACATTTCTTTCCCTTCCAATTAAGGGATTTTCTTTTTCTTTAAGAAGGCAGGAAAAAGTTGAGCTTTTCTACAAAGAAAGTCTGCTTTTTATGTTTAGGACAAAACTACTTATATAAAAAATATAAAATAATACGGGAGTAGAGTCTTGGAATTTTATAAGAGATTTGCATCAATCAAAAAAATCCAAACAACTATTTATGGGAACTAAAATGTAGAACAGCACAATACTGTGATATTTGAGATCATGATACTTTACCTGTACATTTACTTAGTTATTCATGTTATTGATAAACTATTAGGACACTCAATTATATATCCAATAAAAACACCATTAAGAGTCTTGAGAACAGTTCCATCTTCTTTCTGAAGAAGGCATTTCTATACACTAAATTTTCATCTAGTAGCAGAGTACAGGAAACAGAATCCACAAGGTGCTTCAAATGATGAGACCTCAAGTGCTGTTTTTCTTTTTTTTTCTTTTTACAGAACATTTTTGGATGGTAAACAGTTCATGGGGACCACACACAAGTACTATGACAGATGAACTGTTATATTAAACCTGTTGATTTGACTTGATATTTAACCCACTGGTAACAGAGGAAGGAGTTTTATGACATGCTGGAGCAGCGTACTGAAGGGGAGCCCATCTGAGTTAATACTTTGTCCAACCATTGTAGAGGTCCATTCAGATGAAGTTCAATCCAGCAAGGAGTGCTTGTTACTGTTTGCCGCCTAGAAAATAAAGAATAGGGAAGTCAGAAAGCAGCTTTAGCTCTGCCGTAGTTTAAATGAGACACAAGTGTTTTGCTGGGAATAAATTATGAGGAAGACCCAAAACTCCTCCCTCTAAGCAATTA
>JAWWES010000094.1:69160315-69171765 GCA_035583135.1 Lophotriccus pileatus
TTACCTGCCCCAGTAAACAGAATGGAATTCAATCTTCCAGGCAAGGGAAGGAGGAGGGGGAGAAGGGGTGATCTAATCTGACCACAGCTCATTTAGTTCAGCACTTGCATTTTGCTGGGCAAAATGATTAAGCTAATGGTGCTCTCTGAGTGCCAGACCTTGAGACACTCCTGTTGCCTTTCTGTAACTTGCAAACATTTTGGCAGCGTAAAGGAAAGGATTAAACTATCAAACACAAAACAACAGGAAGGAAAAAATAACATGAAAATTCTGTTCTCTTGCATTACACTAGATCTTACACTGCCTTTTTATCCAAAGGTAGGTCTAAGCTCCTTCTACTCTCCCTTACTAGAGCCCAATATCTTTCCTGTGCATCTTCAACTTTTCCTGTGCTGCTTCCCCTTCTTACCTACCCTGATTACTTACTCAGCATTCTGAACAGCATTTTCCTGTCACATCCTGTCACCATTCCTTAAACAAACCCAGGGCAATCTGATCTTCCTGGGCATTTATACAGACACACAGCAATGGCACCTGATCAAAGCAGGTGGGCAACTAACGCAGGAGTAACAACTGCGCTGCAGTCAGAGGTGAAACAGCACATGAGAAGAGCAGCAGAAGGGAGACAGCAAGTCTGGACAGCAGCATGGACAGGCAAACCTCCTCTGAACTACTTATTTTATAAATGCTATTCCTGCACACACAAACATAATCACTCTCTCTTTGCTAGGAGCTCAACAGTTACAGAAATAGAGCAGTTGTTAACAAGTTATTAACCCAGCCCTATTATATTTAACATCAGGAAGCCAACCCAACAATCACCTCCTAATACAACTCTTAATTTCTTAACGTACATTTGCACTTTTAAAGTAATTATAAATATATAGCGAAGAGTCATCACACACAGAGAAATAATTATAAGTATTTCTAGCTTACCCAGACTGTGATTAACTGGAGAGAGAGTACTAGGAGACAGCTCTGCTGGAGATCCTGTTGAAGCAATACAGATAGTTCCAGAGCAAATGGATTTCGTTATTTCAGGTGGGTAGGCACAACCATTATCTACACCAGTCTTACATTGAAATTTTTCAGAATGAGAAACCTCAGAAATCCTACAACCAGTTTTCTGGAATGTCACACACTTACTCTGAATTAAGATTTCATTCAATTTTCCAGACTTCTGGGAACCTACCCCTCCTTGTAAAGACCCAATTAACTTTGTGTTGTACTTGGCAGAGCTCTCCCTTCATGCACACTCTGTGAACATTATTTATGCACTTCTGCAGTGAGAAGGTAGTGACTTCCCAAATTCTGTGAAATAAAAGCTAAGAAAGAGTGGATGACACAAGCAAGATATTGCCTTTCTGTTTTCACAGCAGAAGGTTTATCTTGGAAATGAGAAGGCTTAGGGGTGACCTAATGTGGCCTTCCAGTAGCTGAAGGCAGCCTGCAAGAAAGATGAAGAGGGACTGTTTACAAGAGCAGGTACTGACAGGACAAGGGGGAATGGCTTCAAACTGAAAGAGGAGAGATTTAGATTACATATTAGAGAAAAAAAAAAAATCTTTACTGTGAGGGTGGTGAGGCCCTGGCACAGGTTGCCCAGAGAAGCTGAGGCTGCCCCGGGATCACTGGAAGTGTCCAAGGCCAGGCTGGACAGGGCTTGGAGCAACTTGGTCCAGTGGAAGATGTCCCTGTCCATGGCAGAAGTGTTGGAACAAGATGGTCTTTAAAGTCCCTTCCAGCCCAAATCATGCTGTGATTTTATGATTCTGTGATCTCCAGAAAAGAACAAGCTAGACTTCCTCATTTGAGGAAATTATTCTTTCCCAGGAGGAAGTTAAAACCTTAAAAAAACATGAACCCTCCAACACAATTTGCACACTAGAAGGCAAAATACAGAGAGGCTTTCACAGACATATTCCCACAATGGCTGCTGATGTCAGGCTGTTCTAGTTAAGGTATCTACTGTCACACAGTGGGAAAACATGGCAGTTCTTACAGAAACTGGTGCAGTTGTTCCAACTAACTAAAAATGGTTGCTAGCATTAGCTAACCAAGCACACCTGCATCTGCTGGCACACAGCAGGAGGTTCTTACCCAACACTACAACTGTGCTTTGTCCAAGCCTAAGGTCTACCACATTCTGCAGAAACCCTTTCATATAGAGGCACAAATGCTTAATGTTTCTACGGCTTTTTCTATACAACTTTACATTGAAACACAGCAGAAGTGATAAGGCTGTCAGAAACAGGTTCTCAGAACACAGATTGTCTGCAACCTGTTTATTAGGCCAACAGACGTTTTGCTTCAATGAAGCTGTTTGCTAGGGGATGGTTGAAACCAATTAACTATTAAAATCTATTTTAAGGATTTCTGGTGAAGATTTAATTAGACTTGTATACTTCTGTTACGTAACAAATGTGATGTACTTAATACAGCTCAGAATGTTTTAAAAGCATTTCCCTAGCAAAAAAAATTGTGTTCATGACAGACTGAAAGTGGTATTTTAAACAGATTGTACAGGTGAAAAACTGCCATCACCTTTTGGGCTGAATTCGTGCTCCTGTGCAGAGGGATCACAGCTACTAATCCAAAGGCTTGCAAGTAGTAAGAAATAAATGTTACCTGTATCCATGCTTTGGTTCAACTGCTGGTCACTTGTTTCTCCATCTTCACTGATATATCCTGGAGGAGGTGTTTCTGTAAAAAAAAAAGTAAAGAAATCCACTGACTGCTTGAATGACTGGGGAAACTTCTGTAAGACTAAACACTTGGTGTTTCTGTCACCACGTTTTCATGAGCTCCATGATACCTGTACACTGAATCAGAATGTCACTTTGAGGTTCATTTTTCCTTCCAGCAGGACTTCAAACACATTACCTGCCTTATTTCTATGTAAAATATATCTTCTCTTGTATGCCAGTCAACTGTTGAAATATATATAATTAACAGACAACCCTTGTTTGTTCCATTTAAGAAAAGATACAGTCACTACAATGAGTAACAATTCTGCAATTGTGATCAACAGCTTTCATATTTAGTAGAATTACAAATTAATAAAACCATCTGGTGGCTTCCACAAAAAAATAACATGAGCTATCTTTATGCAGTATAACCACCAGATCAGATACCCTCCCACACCTTACTGAAATTGTTAAATTTAAAGACTGTTTTTCAAAAGTTCAGTTCCCAAATCCGTCTTTCTTCAACACCCAACAGTTGATTTATCTCATTTATAATAACTATATTAACTAGTTACACTGCACAAGCTCTATCATTATTATTGCTACTACTTCTAAGCTCTATTAAAACCATCAGCTGTTCTTTCAACTGGCTTTCTTTAAAGACAGTTACACAGACCAGAGTAAACTCAGTACCAACTGTGAAGCATTCTGATACCAGAAACTGTGTCTAATTCCACAGAAATACCTTCAAAACCCAGGAGACTAAGCCTGTTCCTCTTCTCCATTCAAATACTCTTTGTAATCCAGATAATGAGTTAACCAACTGCCTTTCAGGAAATAATTTTCTTTGAACTGGGCAAATGTCTTTTCCTACATACTAAAGGCAAACCCTGGATTTCTTTAGTGAAAGTGTTTGAAGCTAACTATCTCTACAATCACCTTAGAATTGCCTCTGAAACTTCCAGAGATTAAACACTTTTAATTACATTATTACCAAACAGCAGAAATTTAAAGATAAAACCTTTTTGCTTAAGAAGTAAAATAAAATTATATCAAGTATGTACAGCAATACAGTAAGATCAGAAGGAAGTCAGTGAGAGGAAACTAGATTAAGTCAGTTGATTAAATTAAAATGAACTGAATTTAGTCTTGGATTCATTCTGTAAAATGCGTGTGCTAAATATAGATGTGACAAAATTCAAGTGAGAAATTAAAAGGGCGATTAAGGAAAATCTTCACTAGAAAGAAGTATGATAACAAATCATACCCGTTTTGAACATTTTTACACAATCCATTGTGACAAAGTGGACTCCACCCTTATCCAAATCACTTGCTATAGTTAAGCCCACAGCCATGGCAAAAGGTCAATACCCATTTCCAGTCCAACCCACACCTCCTGTTTCCAGTTGCTAGTCTAGGCTCTTTGGCATGGATTATTTTCCATGTCCACCTAGTGCTAAGAATAGTTTAGGGTCAGAGGTTGAGCACTGCCACAGCTGGAAGTAAAAGCTCAGGTGCAGCATTAAAAATTTCCAGTAGAGCTTGAGCGTTGCCAGGAGAGTGGAGACGACGCAGCTCAGCACATCCAAAACCTGGAAGGGAACACAGAGCTCCCAAAGGCCACCCTGCACCTCCATCATTACCTGGACCCAGCTGCAGTTGAAACCAACCTCTCTGGCAGACCAAGCACTGAGAGAGCACTGGGGTGCAAAGCTACCACAGTTGGTCTGACCTGCTGCTAAGGAAAACGGTCCTCTGAAGAAGGCTAAGGCACACAAGACTTATCAGAGCCTGGCTAAGTGTTCAAGATTAAGTCAGCAAGGTCAAATAAAGCAAGATTCTGTGATATGAACACAAGAGGAGGGTGCCAGTGACAAAGAGAAGGAGGCAAGGTGTGTTTAGCTGCATAAACATTTGAAGATCATGTGAACACCTGCAATCACCTTGAACAAACCCCCTGCAAATAACTACTTTAGCTCATTTGCATAGCACTGGATTTGCAAAAGGTGGCTTTCCAGTAAGTTGTTTGCAAGTAGTATCAAAAGCCCTCAGATTGAGTCAAAAAAGTATACATAAGTTAAGAAAGCAACACCAACTTCTAGCACCTTAAATTGTTCTTTATAGGCGGCAACTGATGTAGCCCAAATTAAACAGAAGAGATCAAATTAACTGGGGTTTTTTTGTTGTTTTTGTTTTGTTGTTTTGGTTTTTGTTTGTTTGTTTCTTAATGCCAGTTCAATCCTTGGATATATTCGAAGCAAACAGAAGCAACAACCTGTGTAACACATGTAGATACTATTTGTACATTGCATAAATCGAGTTTCAAGGCAGTCATCTTATTCTAAGACTCCAGAAGTGAATTTTCAGCTTGTTCATAACATGGATGCACTAAACATTTATGAGCAAACTTCAGCTTTACTTGGTTTTGCACTCCAGGCAACTTCCTGAAGAGATAGGAAACAGGAAGCTGGGGCAGGAAACAAAGGTCACTGATTTCAAGTTTCAATAAGGATAGCAGGGTTTTGGGTGCACTGCAGCACTTTAGCCTTGGAATTTGTTTTGGGGTGGGAAAGGGGCAAAGAGAGGGAGGGGGAATTCTTAACAGTTCAGTGTTGTTAGACTGTCCTTTCATACCATAAAGGCAAAACTGCATGCACACAACAGCAACAAAAAGCCAAAGCAGACCTTGACCAATGATAAACTACAGATTGTTAAAGTCACTGCTTTGCAACTCAGAAGTTTTCTCCACATACTGCATGTGATGAGACAGAGCATCAGTTTATTACTCAATCTCCAATGCACAGCATTTGGCAACCCCTGTATGTTTGTGAAACAGGCTTAAAGCTTAAGATGAAGGTCTATTTTGTACTCGTTAGCATTCTGAACCTTGAATAAGCTACTGAAACCAAAGTAAGCCACTGTGAAACCACAGCAATACGGCTGCACACAAGACATCTCAGTTGGTTAGGGCATTGTGCTAATAACACCAAGGTTGTGGGTTTGATTCCTGTAGTGCCCATTCACTTAAGAGCTGGACTTGCTGATCCTTGTAGGGCCCCTTCCAACTAGAATATTCTGTGATTCTGTGATCATGTTCTGCAAACAGAAGTGTTTAGGTATTTCCACTGGAATTAACACATGAAATCAACTAGATCTAATTTACTGGTGAATATTTCAACTAACTTGATTAGGAGGATGGAATGACCATCTTTGTTCCAGGGGCATGATGCTAAACGTACTGTTTAGATTAGGAGTTAAGAAAATACCTGGTATGTAATTGCTCTGTGGCTCAATTCCAGCTGGAAAGTTAGTGTTTTCAGGAATGGAATGGGTATAGTCATCGAGAGGCGGCAGCTCCGTTAGAATCTCAGTGTGCCGTGGCACTAGCACAGGAGGCAACACTGGAAAAGGAAAATTAAAAACATTAGTAAGACCCTCAAAAGACATGATTCTATAAGGCAAGAGGAAAAAAAAAATCTAAACCATCTCAATTTCTTCAGCTGTTTTGAAATTTTGTGAATCTCAGTATTGCTAACAGCACAATTACTGGAAGAGATGGATTCATGAGGTGCTGCAAGTAAGACTGTTCCATGCTAGCAAAGACAAATCATCTCTGTTTTCCTATTCAGTCTGGATTATACTTAGCCAGTTGGAAGCTGCTAGCGGTCCTGGAAGTGTTTATCAGGAGTACTCAACACATTTGTAAAGATTTTTCAGTAACTCCATGACCAAAAACTATCAGAGAGATAACCTCACGCAACAGAAAGTCAGAAGCAGTCCTCCTACCTGGCGTCTCCACTCTCTGGTAGTGGTAAGGGTTTACACATACTTCATCCTTTTTAAGATTAAAAGCATATTCACAGTTTTCAATTGCTTTAAGTTCATGGTGGCTGTGGAGGTCTGGCCAGCGCCACAAGCGGCAGTAAATGACGTGTGGCAATCCTTTACGGTGGGACACCTGCAGGCGGCCATCGAGGGATCTGCAGGGGAAAGATGTGGAGAGGTGTTTACAGGCTGTCTCTTAATCACTCAAGCAACAGAGTACACACATGGGATGGGTGGTTTATCCTCGAATTCAGTGCGCTGACACTGCTAGTGACATTTATGCTCTTGTTAAAAGACTTCAAAAATGTGATAAAAGTGATCACATCAAGCAGTGTCTTAACTTATTTTTGAGCTGCTCAAATTATTGCCAGTGAATTTAGAGTTCATTAAAAGCCACTTTAAGTCCAACCAAGTATGACTGCTTCACATACTTTTTCATATACTTCTTTATTTTAAATGCAGAAGACAGTTGTTAATAAAATAAAAATCACACACTTAATGGTCCCTTCCACTGCTAAACCTCAAGGCTTTGTTGTGGCATGGATGCTTTATGGCTTTAAAGCACAAGAATTCCCACAGGACTGCAAATAAGCCTATAAGCAGTCAGCTGCCCAAGTGATCCACACGGCAGTATAACTGTAATGCAAAAAGCATGAATGCACATCTTGTAAGTTTATCTTCTTCACTTCATCTGCCTTGCTACCAGCTGAAAACGTTTTGCTAGTTTTAAGACAGACTGCATATGCTTACACAAATGCAGATGTTTATGATTGTTATGGGATGGGAGACAAACCTTAATACACAAATCAAGTAATGTGACATGAAAAAAATAAAGACCCTGTTTAGAATTTGCCCACCACTAACTACTGAAGAATTTACAAACAATTCTTTAGTAGCTCGTAACTGAGCCAATTAGCAAGATTTAACTGAAAGCTTGTGGCATACAAAGCAGTTTAAACACTTTGTAAGATTAAGTCTAAAGAATTAAGTTTCCCAAGTTTGTTAATAAAAATACCAAATCACAGTTGAGCCTGCATTTAACAAGTCTTCCCATTCTTTCAATAGCACTGGCGTGAAAAAAGAATATTGCAGAATTAAGAGTTTCATTGGTCAAAACATCAGCTAAGAACACTTGGATTTCTACAGTGGCAAGGAAATATTTTAAAATGCTGTACCATGAGAGGCCTAGGAAGCATTTTAGTCTATTTTACAGCTAAAGCATCCCATTACAGACCCTCCAAAGCCAATCCCTCCCACAAGATTTTTATGATGCGAGAGAGGGCAGAATATTCACCTGGTTTGTTCAGAGAAGCTGTAAAGGCCTGTTGTATCCCACTGATCTATCGTGTTTGGTGTACTCAGTCCCCAAATTTCAGAGCAAGTGCTGTGCATAAATTGAAAACAAAAACAAAAAATTGATATGAATATGGAACATGGTTATTCAAAACACCATGATGTCAAACATGGATGTACAGAATACTTCCTTTCACATAGAAGATAGAGCACTATTAGACTTGCATTTAAACTCACATCTCATGCTATATTTTCTATATGAAGGAGGCTATCAAAATGGAACAAGTGATTCAAAGTAAATGATAAGTGTTTTTAAAAGGTGAACAAGTTCTCAGGTTTTAAGTAGTTGATACAGTTGCAATGTTCCTTAAAACAGGCAAAACTTCCTCAGCCTAGTTCTTTACAAAATTCAATTTTAAAAGGTAGTTTCTGGGTCAGGGTGTGTTGTTTTTGTTTGTTTTTAAACATAAACTGCCCTAGGACTTCAAACAAAGGCCATGTGTATCCAAAACTGAACATCACAATCTAACATTCAGGTACCACCACTTAAGCATTAATTTTATTCTCCATGAACCTACTAATTGGCTGCTTTTCCCAAAACAGGAAAATTCAAACTCTGAAGAAAAAGACGTTAGAGCTGATACTTCTGTTTCCTGTACTCTCCTTGATTAAATAGCTAAATATTCTTTCCCACCGTACACAAAACACAAATGTTTAACATAGGTTTACAGTGTAGTATTTTAAAAACTTTAATTGCTAAGTTAAGCAGGAAGGGAAGGAGAGATAACCAAGTCTTTACCAAAACTGATTTGAGGACAAGATCACAACAGTAAAGATAAAGGAACCTTCACTTATAGACACAAATGAAAAGCAGCAGCAGAAAACAGTAGCAGACTTTCAGAAGCATAAATTAAGCTCAATTCTATCATATACTTGCTCTGTGGCCACTGAAAATTGACACTTTATTTTCTACAGGCAACACACAACCAGATCTTGCACCTCAGAAATTAAGAGAATTTGGTTCACAAGCACCTTAGATCTTTGCTTCTTGACTGGAGAGTCTGAAGCTCCACTGGCTGCTACATCACCTTTAAAATTAACAGCCTCTGAAGTGCTGCAACAGAAAGAATCCATGTTCACCAAACTCCTGGTTTTAAATATAGGTGCTGTGATTTAAATTTAAATTAGTAAGTCTAGCTGATGCGTTCACAAGTTTGGATTGAGTGCTTATGAGGTAGCTGCTTTCATTTCTCCTTGTTACACAGGGAAAATTCACTAGGGTAATGAAACAAAGGAGCAGACAGTGCAGCACTGGAGGTAAAAGCCACTTTCAGGGCTGACAAACACGTCTGTTCCACAGTGGCTTTAATAAAACCTGAGTGTGGGCTACTGGTGAAGGGAATGAACAGGTCTTGCCGCCTTCTTGCCTGTACCACACACACCTTATTTCTAATGCCAGCCCAGGGAGGCTGAAGTGTCCATGCAATTGAGCAGCAAACCCAAGCCAGTAAACTGACCACAAAACATATGAGGCTGAAAATACAAGTTCTGAGAGGTACTTTTCAGTTAAATCACTTCTATTCACCATAGAGCTACATAAGCACTATAAGGAGAAGCAAGAGTGTAACTGTGGGCAGCAGCAGCCTGCATTTATCACAAATTAATATGTTAAATAAAATATGGCCTTTCCTGATTATAGGCACAAGTAAAATCTTGTACTAGATGATTTTGTCTAGCAGAGAGCAGCAGAGAGCCAGAGACGAAGGCCTGTTCTGACACAGATCCACAGATCCAGCTCTTCAAAAAAGCCAACTACCCCAAACAAACTGCATCCATTTCTGACACAAGAAACATCACAGCTCTCCAGAGCAAATGGGCATAGCAGGATCCTGACCATCACAGCACCAGCAGAGCCTGCAGCCTCACTTTTTCACATTCCTAAGACGCCTCCAGAAGGTGTGGGCTGTCGGCAGCTTTGTAGGGATAGAAACAGTTGTCCTGCAGACACACAGGCAGGCTGTGGGACACCAGGGAGCATCCCTGCACTGTACTGCGTCCTTAAATACGCACCACTACTGCTGGTAAGACAGATCACCGTGTATATGCAATTAGAAGAACAATCAGCAGACACAAAGCCTGCTGCATGTTAACTGACACAGTCAGCTCTGACAGCTCAGTACCTCTGAGCAATGGATCCTTTATACAAGGCAGTGCTCCAAAGCTGACGCTGTCACACAGATTACACGTTCCCAAAACTGTGGGGTGCATCACTGGTGCAAGCACGACGTGCCACGCATTTGGTTCATAAGGCTTTTAGGATGATACAGGCAAAAGTAAAATTTCACAAAGCACAATGAACAGGAACAGTATTTTATATTGCTAACCTCTTCTCTCTATAAATACTCAAACTATCAAAGCTGACAGCATATTCTACAAAGAGTATCCTGAAGTGACTGTGTGACAGGGCCATAGCTTGGACAGGACACCATGGAAGTAGGACAGACCAAGAGACACAGAAAAATGACCAGTTAGAGCAAAACTTTTCCACCAGTCAGCAGCTTACACAATATGCCATCTCCTAGGATGTATAACTGCTTAGAGCTGGGAGAACTATCAGTGTTTTACTGGCAGATCCACACTACGACTATACTCCAGCAACCCACAATCAAACACTGAAGAGCCTGCAGGAAATCACTCTGTATGATCAATAAGGTCAGCTCAACACAGCTTTCACTGTTCACTGGAAGAAACATCTGAGGAAATAAAGTAGTTTGTCCACTCTCCTGCTCACATAAAAGATCCATTGCCTGCAAGATGCAAGACTGTCCCCCCCGCCACGTCACCCAGGCAATAAATCAGGACTCTTAATATTCACACACACGTACACCAAATCAAGATGAAATTCCTCACAACCCTGAAAACCATACTTCACACACAGCACTTCCATGAAAGGCCACAGTATGTTCATTCATACACGAGCAACTGCCTGACAGAGAGTAGGCACGCCTACTCATCCCAGAAAAGTTGGTGCTGGAAAGGTGACTGAATTCTGAAAGATGTTTTAACCACCACTAAAACCATCTGAAAGGAAGATACGAGGTACAGATCTTTTAGTAGTGCAGAATTACAGCCTCAACATAAATGGGAGTAATTCGCTCCTAAACCTACCTGTCTGAAGCATTCAAAACCCCTTGTGATGCAAAGAGTCCTTTCAATGCCTTAGTCAATAAGATTTCAGCACTAACATCTGTACTCAGAAGTTAAGCCTCATTTGGAATCATTCCCAGTCCCTGGAACACGATCATTGTGTGCTAGGAGGCAGCTAGGACATTCCCCAGCACCAGGCTGTGCCAATTAGTGTTCTCCCACACAGTTCCCAGGTTTGAGACCACTTGGACCACTCGCACTGGGCAGATCAGATGCAGCACCCTGTGGTGGTAGCTAAGCGTTGAAGAGCATGGAAAAGGCAGTCCTGAGCCAGTTGGACAAGGTGCCTGGGAACGTTCCCAGGCACTTTTAATTTATTAGGAAGGAGGCAGCCAAGACATATCACCATTTCACCTTTAGTAAGCAGACTGCCCTCAAACTGCAGTCTAGAAGCACACTTCAGGCTCTGTATTTTACCAAATGGCGGGGGGGCGGGGG
>JAWWES010000094.1:69171865-69194533 GCA_035583135.1 Lophotriccus pileatus
TCCAAAATACAGCTTGGCTCCTGTGTACAAGATGTATTTAAATCTTTCCTGTGTAGACAGGACTTAAATATACTCCAAAATACGAGCTTAAAGCTAATATTCTTCCTCTCACCAGAGTGGACACTTGTATAACAAGGAGCATTTTCACCACTGTTCTCAAAACTATTTGGCTGTTGACAGGAACAAGTCACAACATTTGGTCAACAATACAACAGCTAGTTTTTCATCTTTTCAACACCAGCTCAGAATAGCAAATCGCCACGTTCTGTGGCCTCCAGCACTCCCAGAGCAGGCCTGCTTGAATTGTTACTTTTGCAGATCCCACAAAGTAAGTGAATTTATTATAAAGGACTTGAGGGATATAAAGCATCAATTTGGCTCAGTTTCCCAGGCGATTTGAAGGTCAAACAAGAGAAAACTATTTCCTAGAGAAAGGAGAATTGATGGGAAAAAAAAAATGTTTTCAAGGAATAACAACTACTCTTTGAGACCCAGGGATTTTTAGGGAAAAGTCAAAGTCTAGCAGGTATCTCGTTAAGCTGCTACACACTCAACTTGGGACAACTGGGGTTTGGGACTTTTTGGGACCGACCGAAGGACTGGTGAGATGAAGAAAGCGTAGGGCAAGTTAATTCTGAGTGGAACTGAAGCTACTTCCGTTGGAGCCTTTCCCTAAATGGAAAGGGTTGCAAGAGCTCGTGTTTCAACCTGACTTATCTGCTTATAAGAAGTAGCATCTCAGATCATATTGTACAATTCTGGCAGGAAGAATCTTTAATGTGGCTATCAGCATGCAACAGCACACAGTATGCCTTCACTTCTTCCATTTCATCACTTCCTTTAACAGGAAAATCTGAGTTCCAAAAAACCCGCACTCTGAGCAAGAAATTACCTAAACAGCAAGAGCTGTGGCAATGCTTCACCATTTTCAGACAAAATGCCAAAACTGTCTTTCTTAAGTAAGACAGAAAATAGTGACACACACAAGAAAAATGTGGACACAGGAAAAAACCCAAATATTAAAGATAACCCAGAAGTACTTGTGTACATAAGTACCTTATCTACATGACAGGGATCATGTCCTCAGTCAGCATCAACAGGACAGACTATCTTAGTGGAGTAAGAGTTATCTGTAAGCTTATTACAAAAACGGGACTATCAAGTCCTTGTTCAACTGCAGATGAACTTCTGATCTGCCCATGAAGAATGAACACAGAAAAAATGTGGTTATTAGGACAAACACTCATAAGGAAGCAATACAATTGCTTTAATGAAGTATATCCCTATTGGAGGAATTAATGTCTGTATCAAAGTCCCTAATAACCAGATAAAAACTACATGGGATGATGCAGTCTAAGGGGAGATGCTGTACTGACCTTCACAAGTCCAAAAGTACAGATAGGCATCATATCATCTGGAACACACTGCCCAAAAACAAATTCCTGTATTTGCGATATGATTCGATGGTAAAGGACACTGCAAGATAAGGCTGAACGGGGTAAGATGACCAACAGCACATTAATGTTCGTCTGTGACAGTGCAGCCTCCTCTCACTGAATGCAGAAAGGCAGTTGCATCTTGGCTTGCAGCTGCAGCAATTCCTAACTGGAAACTTCAGTAGCTGGAGATGCAGCTACACAGAACAATTCGCAATCCCCTCACTGATGTCCAGATGCCAACTATTAAAGCCTACTGGTACTCAACCTAGGCTGCTTAATTAGGATCAGTTTCTCAACACAGTTA
The DNA here is from genome assembly GCA_035583135.1 of Lophotriccus pileatus. Taxonomy (NCBI): domain Eukaryota; kingdom Metazoa; phylum Chordata; class Aves; order Passeriformes; family Tyrannidae; genus Lophotriccus; species Lophotriccus pileatus. The sequence goes on from JAWWES010000094.1 coordinate 69,173,609, forward strand.
AAAAGCCAGATGTACTGACTTGCAGATCCAAGCAAGTATGTGCAAATACTGTCCAAATATTCATGGTCCCAGCATCAACAAGATGGTGCCTAAGCACGGTACTGTGCTACACATACCAACGCATCCTCGCACTTTCCATCCCTACACTTTCCCCAAATGCCTTTGCAAAACAGTAGATACAACCAGAGATAAAGGGGTAGGTCTTGCCAAAAACACTCATTTTTATAGAGATGCTGTTTTATTTGAGGCTGTAGCTGAGGGAACCTGAATCCAGCACAGTTTTAATCAGTACCCTGTGTGCACCAAAACTATCACACGTGCTTAGGTTGGTCTCTGTATATTACTGGTTGTTGCTGCTATGAATTTATTACCAATTTTTTCTGAGAGATAGAGCAAACAAATAACTATCCTACCACTCTACACAGTGTTGGCAATGCTGTGTGCTCAAGGTACTTTTTATACTAAATGAAGGGCTTGCAACAAGCACAGCATCAGATGGAAGTAGGCAGAACCACTTCAAAGATATTTACACATGAAGTACCAGAAACTCTATGCAGAAATGGTTAAATATTGCCACAATTCATAACTGCAGTTACACTTTCTTCCTCAAAGTCTTGCAAAGTAGAACAGCTATAGAGGAGGTAAAAAGGCACTGAGTTCAGCTGACAGTCTCCTCTTTACCTGAAGTGGTAGCACTAGAAATATGACAAATAAAACCTGAAATGCAAATCGCATTGTGCTAGTAAAAGACAATATTATACAGAAAACATTATAGAGTGGTCTTGGACATTTAATTTGCTTATTTGTGAAGTATTACATTGAGCCCCTAACTTCCTTCCTGAATCTTTCACATCTTTCAGAATCTGCAGCCACTACTAACAAGTCTGCCAAGTTCATATTCAAGGCAATCTTTTCCATTTGTCTTTCTCCTTATAATCTTGAGCCTTTCCTCCACTGAATCTAATTTGTCTGCCCCTACATTTTCTGAGGCATTTGTAGTGCTGGAGCTGTGGCTGAAATGCAAAATAATTTCAGCAATCTGTGGCAGTTCTCCATTTATCTGTTTTAAAGCAGCAGATAAGAATGACAGTTAAGTTTTCCAGTTATAGAATTCTCATGCAAAGTCTTCCCTATTGCACTGAGCCTGACGCTAGTTTTTAGTCTCAAAGACTAAACACCAAAAATGCAGTAACAACATAAAAGATGATCAGTTTTTTTCCCTTGAACTAGAGAAGCAACTTAGCACAAGCACACAAGCATCTTTATACCACCCTAACACTTACCAGACTTACTACCTTGACTGTTGTTTTGTCAGGGAGGCAGAAAAGAGGTGCAGACCTTGCTTCAAGAGCAGTGTCAAGCCCTACAAACTGGAGTTAGAGCAATAAGAAATGGCCACCTTCTCATAACAAACAGGCAAACACCAATGCTTTAGCACTGCTCATGGCCACTACCGCAAAATTTACCTGGGAAAACAGGCTGAAGTCTGCAAACTCAAGATCTGTATCATGCGTGCTGTTTAAAAAAAATAAGGAAGTCTTGCTATGTAAGCTTTTAAGATTCAAGACTTCACAGAGCACTGTGCTGGGCAAGAGCCCAAGGCAGAAACACAACTACACCGACTTATGCTCTGGTTCATCACAGAAGACGCTGCCCATGACACTCCACTGGCACAACCTTTGAGAAAAGGTTGACAGATGAAAGAACAGAATCCTTCCTGTCACACATCTTCTCCTTGATGCAACTAAGGTTCAAGAACAGCTAAGGAGACACACCAAACCTTTGGAGCTAGCTCAGAGAGGGTCTCAAGGTCTCCAGTAACAGGAAAGACTAAACTGAGAGGCTCAGGTATAACAGAGATGAAACAAAGTCAGCAATTTAAAAAGTTCATTGGCTTACATGCAGTATTGTATTCTGCACAGAAAGTTCCTGCCAAATCTACCTGACCATGGTTTCCTTAATTCTGGGTTTCAGACGAAAATGTGAGTAGCTGCCTTTATATTCTGACTTGATGGTCCTTTCTATATACTGACAATTAGGATTTTACACTATTACAGCCCAAAACGCCTACAAACCAGAGGCTGTTTGTCTCTGCCAACAGCCCCTCAGCTGGCTGTACGTCCAGTTGCCTGAACAAAAGCTCACTGCAAAATCCAGTTTGGCTGGCATAAGTGTCTCAGCTACTGAAAGGTATGTTGCTCATGGTTTCTTTTCTCTGTGCTGGGGGTGACGGGGGAAAGGTTACTTGCACTGTGCTCACTTAGAAAATAAAGTGATCTGCCATAACAACACAAAGTTCCCTTCATGAAATATCCACCATACTCGTTCTTTGAACCTACAGAACTGACCACTGTTTTCTCTTGCATCTCCATCATCCCAAATTACAGTGATGAAATGTCATCTGCTCAGTTAGGTGGACATAGCCACATTCATCAAATGGAGTGACTCGAAGCTACCACAGCTCACTCCTGCTTGAGAATGATGTGAAGTTACACAGGGGTCCTGTTCTCATCTTCTTGCAACACAAAATGTAAAGATTCAGAATTCAGTATGAAAGAACGACTTTCAAGCACCTGGCTAGAGGGATGAGCTAAAACTTAAGGAATATCACATAAAAAACAGTAGTGTGAATTCTTCTTAAAAACTATTTACACAGATCTGCAGTGGCACTTGTCCTTAAGAGGAAATGGACAAATGGAGACCATTCTGTGGGAGAAAAATCAGACTTTCTACTGTGGGGTAGAGAATCAGACCCTTAGAAAAGTGCTGTTAATGTGTAGTATTAGCAACCAGAGTAAACAAATATTTACATGTAAGAACAGGCAGTTTGCCATCAGATTCTCCAATTCTTCAGTGGAGAAACAGAGCCTGGACTCCCAAAAAAGAGTTTTTCCAGAACTGAGAGCAGAGATTTCTCTCTCAGCACAAGCTCAACAAAACAATGGCAAAACTGTCAGCTGGACACTCAGCTCCTAAAACTATGAGAGCTTCCTCAAGTGTCTCCAGCCCCTCAGATTTACTTCTTTAAGCCACTGGCTTTATATAGAGAATAATAATAATAATAATAAAAATTAATAAAACTGCTTTTCCTTCTCCCCTAGAATTCAAAAATCAGACCTTTATTCTTCAAGCACACGCAACACAGACTACCTGCTCAAAATGGTAACTTTACCTTCTCTCCCTGCCTCCCTTCTCCCAATGTACACATTCAGGACATACTACATCTGAGAAGAAGTTATTTATGTATGTGCATATTTAGTGGAATATAAATCAGGAACCATTACACAACTTCTCATCTTTCAGAAGGCTTTCACGAATAAAGTTTACATAGAACTTTATAAAATATATTCAAAATCATTACATCAAATAAAAAATGCAGCATCTGAACTGAGGAAAATGACTTAATAACCTTCCTTATAAATGGATGTATGCTAAAAAATTAACACATCAAAATAGCCAGAAAAGCAGGAGGCACAGGATACAATTAACCTCTCTATCACTGTGGGAAAGAAAAAAAAAATCATTCAATAACTCCCATTTACTTCAGATTAAAACTTCAAGGATGTCCACAGGGGACACAAAAGTGATGTACAAAAAGATACTGTGTTAGAGCCCAACATCTGAGCTTCCCAATGCTCCTTTCAGGGCCAGCAGTTAGTTTCTTCGAGTTTTGCAGAGCGCCAGGGCAACAAGTCATTTTAATAAACAGTAGATACTTCTGTTGCCTTTTCTAAAGGCATCCTTCTGGTCACACGTGCAACAAACCACCTACTAAGGCAAAAACTACAGATACAAGGCAGGCTTCTTCAAAGCACTTTATCTTCCTCCCCACTCCAAAATCCTGACGTGCTAGCTCAGCGTTGTCAGCAAAAATAAAGCGGCGAACAACAATCAGTGTTACTTTTATTTTTTTTTCCTCAATGCTAGGAGATGCTGGAAGGATAGCACCTCCAAGTTCAGGAGCCATTTTCCCAGGATGGCATGGACACCAAGGCGAAGTAAAATATGTATTTCTTTTCTTGTTATCCATATGGTCTGTTTAGAGGCAGACCCTGTATCAAGGAGTCATTTTACTCTCTCTCTTCAAAGTAAGGTGGGCAGCAGACCCTGAAAAACTTCTGAATGGCAAGGGCAAGCAGCACAGAGATGGTGCTCAGGACTGAGAAACAGAAGACATGCAGCACAGCTCAGCCTCCCCCACAACTCAGCAGGGAGCTGGCCACAAGTCTTACGCTCAGAGACCAAAGATGTGGAGCATGCAAAAGCAGCCTACGGAAATCATGAGCTAAGAGCTTCCTTGGGAAACTTGCCCTGCAGTTCCCTCCTCTCAAACAAACACCACAGCTTTCAGCAGCTCTGATCTCACAAATGCTGAAGCAGTCTTACTGGAGATAAGAACCCAAGGCACAGAAATACTCCCCCTAATCACATGCTCAAAACCAGCCACAAAACTAGTGACTTCTGCATGCCCTGCATCTAGTGAAGATGACAAGTGCATAACAGCATTCTCAATGGCAGCTCTCCAGAGACTAACCAGGCAAGGGGTGGAGGGAACCCAAACAACTAAACAAAAAAACAACAAAAACCCCACACCCACAAAAAACCAAACAAAACACCCAACCCAACAAATAACCAAAAAACCCCCAAAAAACAAACGAACAAACAGACAAAAAGTAAACCCTATTATCATATGGACCCACCACCTCTGAGGATGTGGATGTTTATGCTTTAAGACAGCATTCCTGAAATGGTAACCTGGTATTCCTGTTCTCATTTGTTACACTATTTCATCTAATAAAGGTTTTCTGACTGCTGCAGTTGTTCACAGTATCTTCAGAAACTTAAACTATTCTATGATAATCATCAGGCGGTGGGTTGAGATGACACCCCGAGGCTCTGTACAATCCTGAACAGACCTTAGGAGACTCAGAAGTGTCAAAGGACAAAGTACCTGTGTATAAATACACATCCGTCACGATACTGGCTGATATATTCACAAATTGGTTTGGTAACAGCAGAGAGAAATCTCACAGGAGATCATATTTTTAACAGACATTAAAAAATGACCTTTATCTCAAGTTCTCTAAGCACTGTTAGTCAGAGTAGGTGTGGTGAAAGCTGCTCCCACAAGCTCACAGGTACAGCTATCAAGCAAGGGCCAAGTCAAATAATTTCTCTCGACTAGTCCATCATCTTCCAAGTGGGCGAGTGGCTGATGCTGCTGCTTGCGTGGGCTGTTCTGCTACAGCTGAGATGGACAGCTGAGAATACATGAAATATTTTGATTAACCTCCTCGAACTACTGTGTCCACTGTCCTTAAAAACTATGTTAACTTGGCAAGAACAACAGTTATAGGTTCTTTGTTTCAAACTGATGAACTACACGCCCACTTCAAGAAACAAACGCGCACAGGGTATGTGATGGGATGTGCTCAGTGCAGGGAGGCCACTACACCCTGAGTGACCCTGCTGCAGCCCAGGCCATGCACACCTTGTGCCATTGCTGTTTGCTAAATAAATATAAAATTAAGTCAATTATGTTACCAACACTCCAGCAATGTCCTTATTTTATGAGGAATATATTAAAGAAAATCCAAAACTAGCAAGGAAACCATAAAAAGTTGAGGAGTTTCACTGCTTCCATGCAAGAAACCAGTTTTTTATTTATAAAATGCACTTAGCATGTTTGCTGAGATATTAAATTGCCTTATGCACTTTGGCCTCTGTCTCCTCAGGCCCAGAAGAGAATATGGACCCCATATTAGATACGCCAACAGAGAATCTGAGTATGCAGAACACCCCTAGAACAAGAATCAAAGCCTGTTTACTGAGCTCAGGCAGAAAGGAGGTGTTAAGAGCATGGCCCAGTCCTGAAGTCTTTGAGATCTTGCTCATGACCCACGCCCAGAACACGTCTCTGAAGACGATGCCCACAGGTGCTCTTGCCTCACATGCAATTGCTTCACATTTAAAGCCCTTTCCCAGGACATCCAGCAGCTTCTTTTCCTCACTCCACCTACCAGGAATTAACCCTGATCTACCAACACCTGTTCTCTGCTGAGGTGGCACTTGCCCTTCTTGGAATGCCTGCAGTTTTTGGTCTCAACACTGAAGGGCTCCCACATGATAAACAAACACGGTGACACTGGACTCCAGTAAAAATGTCTTCCTGTCACTGAATAGAGTACGACAGAATTTTTTACATGGCTGCCATCATTGCAGCTTGCAACAGGTGCAGTCACTTTACCAGGCCTTCTGTTTTCCTTCTATATTGAACTGGAAAAGGCATTTTGATTATCAGCTTTGTGGAATTCATCAGTATGGGCATACTTGAATTCTTTCCCCGTTAAGTCTATATTCAAGTTCCCCAGCACCCCTCCCCACCCATAACAGAAGGGAATATTTATGACAGCAAGACAAAAACAAATTATCAATGAGCTCTGGTGGCTGAGGGCTGTACTGCTGTAGGCTTACACAAACACAGCAAGGTTCACAAGCCACTCTCAGAGAATGCAGGTGGAGCCCCTGAGATGAACATTTGATTTATCTATTAAAAAGACTTTTTCTACCAAACACCTGAGACTCAAACATGACTTTCAGTCTCACAAAGCTGCAAGATTCCGCATCAGTTCATATCAGCCTTTCTTCATGTTCAAAACTGCAAAAACTACAGCATGAAGTAAAATTTAAGTATCAGAGGAACTCAGCTTGAAGCCTCCCACAAAACTAAGGGGAAGCAAAGACCAGTCCCTGGAGGTAACTCACTAAGTCAACTAACCTGTAACTTTGAAATTCTGTGTTTAAGCAACAGTCAAGGTTATGCTTCTTTTGCACCAGGCTTTTCTCTAACCACGGCCCAAGAAAACAGACCAAGCATGCAAAAAGATGGTCCATTTACCCTACAGTTACAAGCAGAGATTTTAAGTGATGATTTTCACCTCTTGATCAACTGAAACTTGCATCATGAAAAGCCACAATTTGGAGGATCTTTTTCTGAACAAATGCTGAAGTCAGAACCACTGTGCAGTACTTGTTCAAGGGGATTTCCCCAACCTCATTGTTCTTCTGCCAATTTTGAAGCATATGCAGCGAGATGTGAACCTACTCCAGCTCCCGATTGTTCTCTTGTATCCTGCCCGTCGGCTTCAAACAATGCATTTTGACAGAAGCCAAAGAAAGCTGCTCATGATGAGACTACGGCACTGCACACAGTAAATTTTAGGAGTTTTCCACCAATTGGCACTGCAGCAGAGTCAGAGCAAGTGAACAAAAACAAGTAGTAAACAAGGCATGGGAAATTACTTTTATTAAATTAGCAGGTGTAGATTACAAGCAGGATTAAATCAGTAGGGAGCCTATTAACCAGCTATTTGTGTTCAAAGCTGCAGCGGCAAAAGAGCTGCAGTATCTTGTTTATCCCATAAATTCTTCCTGGGCTAACAGCCTGAGCTACACTTTGGTGAAGTTTTTCCTGTAAAACTGGGTGGGTTGTCACAGAACATTCACACTAGTAAAAACAGCACTCAGGTGATTTGTTGTAGTACCAAGAAAACTAAATTGGCTGACTTCTACTGAACAGTATAATGAGGAGAGGAATCTTCATCACACTCAATAGCTGGCTGGATATAAAGACATGAATTACCAGAGCAAGCCAGGGAACACTTTAGCATTGACTGGGGCTGAGTATAGACAGATTCCTTTATTGGAGAAAATATAAATACTATTTATGAGATAATTTAGGGCTCAGTATTGACCATAAAGCACAGTCAACATATTTTTCTTGAGTTGCTAATACATCTTCTTAATGGCAGCATGAACTGCCATATGCAGACATCACCCTTCCTAGTTAGAGCTTTCTACCAGGATCTACTGAGAAGGTAAGTTACTAAAGTAATCACAAGCAGCCGATTTTTCATTTGCCTAAAACTCAACAGCATCGGTTGTTAACCTGACAATTAACTGCAAGTAAAAAAATGAAGCAAGCTTTAACACTTATTTATTCTGACTCTTCCTGATTCCTATCATTAAAGGAATCCTAATGAGGAGCAACAGTAACTTGAACATAAAGAAATCTCACAAATTCCAACAGCTTATATTTTCACGCTCAAATTTGCTTTCACATCGCTGATACTACAGCAGAAAAAAACCCACACCTTTAACTCACTCTGTAAATAAATAATACACTCTACTGAGTGAGGAGAAGGTGGCATTATCACAAACCTTACAAAAAAAAAGAAAAAAAAACCAAAACCAAAAACAAACAAACAAAAAAACCAACCACAATTTATAGGCTGCAAAATTACAGCAAACTACAAACTTCTAAGGTTACCTGAGAAAAAACAGCAGAGTCAAGGCCAGAATCCGCATCCCCCGAGCCTTTATCCAGTGCTCCAGTCAGTACACGAAATAATCCCTGATATTCAACATTTTTTCCTCCTGACTCGAGAGACAAGCTCCTTTGAACTATACAGCATTTTGCTACTGGCCGAGTACCTTGCACGCTGGTATTTTTACACGTTGACCCAGCTCAAACGACACACCAATATGTTCTGCTTGGCATACCAACTCTAACAAATTATGTGGGTAAGTCACATGGCTTCCTGAATTGCATGAGCTTAAAACTGGCAGCCCTAAGTATCTTTGTTTAATACTCTAAGACTTCCTTTTTCAGGATGACATCATTCTAAGATGCTGTAACCTGAGCTGCGTCTACACTACAGCTTAACCTTAGCTACAGCAATTCAGTCCTCAACACCAGCCACAGCTGTGCCAAAAAACAAGTTAACAGTTATATTTTAGTTGTATAATTAAATCTTAAGTTTATAATTAAACCTCACTCAATTACACTGGAGTACAACTGCTGCTCTTAATTTCAACTGACAGGGACCTTAAAGCTCATCCAGTCAAACTCCCTGCCATGTGCAGGGACACCTTCCACTAGCCCAGGTTGCTCCAAGCCCCATCCAATCCGACCTTGGACACTTCCAGGGATTCAGGGGCAGCCACAGCTTCTCTGGGCAACCCGTGGCAGGGCCTCACCACACTCACAGCCAACAATTCCTTCCCAATATCCCATCTAACCCTGCCCTCTGGCAGTGGGAAGCCATTCTCCTCGTCCTATCCTTCCAGGCCCTTGCCCAAAGTCCCTCTCCAGCTCTTTTGGAGTATCTTTATATACTGGAAGGACCTTTAAGGTCTTCCCAGACACAGGAGAGGATATCAGGAATAAAGCCTTACTGCTAAATGGCCAGTCAAGTACTAAGTTGTAGCAGAGAAAAAAATATACTATGAGAGAAAAAAAACATTCTCTTAAGCACATATTAATTCTGCATCCTACTCTATATATAATATACACTGATGCTATGAATCAAACAGGAGAAAGCAAACAAAAAAATTAACTTTAGGCCATGACAGTTTTTCACTTCTTGGCTTACTCTGGTTTGACCATTCACTGCCCTCTGTCACACCCCATCCATGACGACTCCGCTCTCCAGGACCTGGAGTCAGTGTTGACCAGTTCACAATGTTTTTACTAAGAAATGCTCAAAGCACTGTTTTCAGAATAGGCTTCAAAAGGGCATTTATTTGAAGTCTCTTTCTGAAGAAAAGCACCAAGTTATCCAGCTCCTTCCCTGAGTAAGCATATTAAAAATGTGTAATTCAGGAATACTAACACTAGAAAAGCCAGTACCTCCATGTGGTTAGTTTGCCTGAACAGACTCCTTTCTTCCACCAGCATAAGGAAATTGAGAAATTTGTGACGGACCACCAGTTATCTAATTCTGAAGTTTAGTTTTGTGATAAAACACAGGCTAAATTGATTTTAAAAGCAGTGTTAAAGAAAATGCCTAAGAGTGGTTTTCAAACACAGGTAGGTTACATTACCAACACTGTCTTACTGACTGCTAAACTGGAGTTCAGGAATTAAATTTCACAGAGACCTCATGTGAATTTTTATTTCCCATTGTATGTCCACGCAGCATCTAAAGGTGTTCTGCAACCCAGAGTCTGAACGTGTCATTTTGCACACATGTAATTAGGGCCAGCATCCTTTTGTCTGTAACCACATCCTTTAGTCTTTTACAGAGAACAGAGACAATATTTAAGTCCCACCATAATTATGGGACTGAAGAGCAAGGGCAGTTTGATCCTCCTCCTACACAGTTCCAGTGAGCGCATCCAAAGTATTCCCAGCACCAGATATCACAGAGAGGATCAGGGTATTATGAAGCTAATCTTGGCCAACACTCCCCAACATCTCAGCTCTCTCTTGCCTTACTTCCCAGAAAGATCTCTTTGGCTTTGTTCTAAAGCAGTCTTTTTATTCACATTCCAACAAGAGAAAAGCAGAGAGGCCTGTGCTTCATCCTCAATAATCCTGTCATCAGAAAAGGGAGTCAGTTTATCAACAAACAAATTACAAGCCTGTTCCTCCTGTAATCTCAGCAATAAAAATAGTACTTTAGTGAATTCTGAAGTACTGTCTTCAATAATATACTTGTTTTTGAAAGTTGAAGATGTTCAACTGTAGTCTTGAAACATTTAGAGAACCAATTTACATTTAAGTGAACGCATCCAGACAGAGGTGCAGTACATGGTTTGAAGACATTCTTTATACATAAAGCTATGATTAAACATCAATGTCCATCCCCCAGCTTGAACAGAGAATTATCCCAGCTCTGCTACAAACTATCGGACAGTGCCAAGTTCTGCTTCTGGGAAAACAGACTTCACCTCTGTCTGGACAGCACTGTTATTTTAGGATCTACTATGCCAATCCAACTGCCTGGTGCTGCCCTCTTTGCTAACTCACTCACTGCTTTGGAGATGTTGAGAACTCTCCTAACACAGTTCTCAGAGAAACCTTCCCTCCTCCCCACCGCTGAAATCACCCATCTCCTAGAGCTTTAACCTGAGAAGGAGCAAATTAATTTCTGTATTGCTATCCTCCAAAGTAACCTATTTTGGGGAAAGATATTAAAGGTTGAAAACAGTCTATTCCAGAAGCCACATCAGCTTGACAACTCTGCTCTACTGGTGATCAAAAGCATTCTCAAAAGTAGGTTACTGTGCGCAGCTATGTGATCACTTCCCTGACAAATATTCCTAAGGAATTCAAGAAAACATGATAACTGATGGAGCAGGTTTTATTCAAGAAAACCTGTGCTCTTTACACCTAAACAAAAATTAATTTTTAGTCAGTTATCTGAAGAAAAAGGCATTAAAAGCCATAATTTTAAAACATTTGTTTGCTCTCAAACAGCAGCATCAACCACTTGTCCCATCTTTGAACAGGACATTCCTTTTCCCAGTAGAATACACCAGAAATACAACAATATTAAGATATACCAGATTTTTTTCCAGGACACTGTAAGCAAATGTAAGAGAAGAAATTAAGTGTCAATGGCATTATTCACTTTAACATCAAGAGCAGTCCTTCAGGCTCAGAAGTCACACGGAAAAGAAACCCCTGGATATTTAGTTCACAAAAAATACCAACTAAACAATAACTAAACTCAAAACCACTACAGCCTTCAGAAGCAGTCATTATATATAATATATACTACTATATTTTTACTTTAAGGAAGAATTGGGATGTGGTTGGTTCCATGATAGCAGTTAAAAAATTACCAACCTTCACTATTGGCTGAAGTGAAAAACATACACAAGTACGGTTTTAAAATATTTTAAATATTACTGCTTCATCCTAACGAGCTCAAAGAAACACCAGTGTTAGTGAAGATGGTCAGTAATTCCAAGCAACCACTTCCTTGGCTGCTTCACATTCCCAACACTCCCTCACAACCTTCCACATTCCCAAAACCATGGAACCCATTATAGGGTTTTTTTCTTTGACTCTGGATGGTACAAAAATTCAGAATTCATCTTATATTGGAAGTAGGAACCTTAGAAGTTTAACTGTGAGCTATAAATACCATAGATCATCTACACTGTTCAAAATAATGTCAGGATTTGATCCCCTCTCACTCTCCAAGTCAGAACTGTGAGGCTGCAGAAAAGGAAGCAAAGATAAGCTTCTGCAAACAACAGCACAGGGATGTTCTCCTCATCTTAAATGAGGAGGACGGAGAGCAAATTTAAGACTAAATTCTCTGCATACATACTGGACTGTTAGGCAAGAAAAAGCATTTTTCAGATAATATCAAAACTAATGTCAAAGCAGGCTGGAAAGCAAGACCTTGGCAGGAGCATTAGCCTTCACTCTGCTCTGGAAGCAACTGCTGCATTTCACCTGAGACTCCACAGCACCTGCATGGTAACAGCACCCCAGCAAACAATCTCTAAATTGAAAACTGAAAAGAAAATGTATCTTAAAACTTTACTCCAGCCAGAAATCTGCAAGGCAGCTTTTCATCAACAGCCAACATCACTTTGGTTTGCAATGTGGTTTAATGTGAACCAGCAGTAAAATTTACCGCCTGTGGAGAAACTCAGGTCCTCCCATTAAAGCTGAGATTCAAGTGTTAAGTATCATTCCACACACAGAGTATCAAAAGCAAGTTTACACAATAACTGTAATATAACTACTAGTATTAATGTCAACAAAAAGATCATTGACATTAATAGTAGAGAGTTTAAGTTATCAATCAGGGAAGTGTTTGATGATGCATCAAACCCTTCTGTACTACTGAGAGGAATACACAAGCATATGGGAAAAGAAAACAGATATACTGTTACAGATGCATGTTTTGGCTTTATCCTTCCTTCACAACTAAGAATAGCCTTTGCCAGGGCACACACCAGAGCTGTATTCGCTATACAGAGCTAAAACAAAAGAAAGCTAGAGATGCTGAGACTGATGGGAAGCTCCTCTTTATCCTCCTGCATGGACTGGGAAAAAAGAGAAGGTGCACCTACGCACTGAGTGGTCCCATGGCTCAGTTCAACATCGTATCCTGCAGACCATGACAGCAGCAGAACAAGGACACTGCCTGAACGGAGATGAGATCCAGCAGTGTTCTGAGGGTGCAATAACAGCTAAAGGAAAACACAGGGGAAGATGGACTCTTCTGGGGAAGAGTCAATGGTTTTGACATGCTAGAAATGAGGATTACACCTGCCTGAGGAGATCTCCATATAAGCAGGTCATCTCCATTATTACTTACCCTTCACATAAGATTAAAAACCTAATGCAGTTGTCACATTACCCAAATGCTGGCATGGAGGCAGAATTCAATCAGAGATACAGATGAACCCAGTTACACCTCTTCCCTCATCTTTTTTTCTTTTTTTTCAATTTTAAAATTATAGCAGATACCACAGTCCAGGTTAACATTATCCTAAACCTGACCTGACTAAACTCTTATTAATTGTACATTATCAGGTATTTTACAAAAGCAACTGTTCTATGGTCTTATTTAAAAGAAGCAAAAATTAAGCATGAAGCATATCTGTACTCTTTTTAAGACAAAAAACCCACACAACTGATCACACCCAAATACTGGGAAGCTGAAACTAGTTGTGTTTCCCCACTTTGGATTCCAATACTCTGTGCTGTCACCACCAAAACAACTTTTTAAATAATGAAGACAGACTATGAATATGTCAGTTGGTTATTCACTACAGGGCATGGCTTGGTTTGTAAAATGCTTGGATTTTAGCCATCACTAGTTAGAAAATATTTATGGACTGGGCTTTGAGGAACCTTGTCTGGTGAAGACATCCCTGCACGTGACCATGGCAGGGGGGTTGGAACTAGATGATCCTTGAGATTCTTTCCAACCCAAACCGTTCCAGGATTCTATGATCCAAAAGAATAATCCAGGCTAATAGGAACAAAACTGCTCCACTGGAAGAAGGATGCTCATGCTCTTGTTTCTCACTGACTGCTTCTTGTGCCTATGTCAGAACTGCAAGGGAGAGCACGAAGACAGGATCTTAAATCCCACCAAATTCATTCTGTATTTCAGAAAAGTGAACTCATGTGCCAACACTGAGTTTCAGAATACAGTGGGATTATGTGATTAGAATCCCACTGGCTTGCTGGGAGGATTCAGCAAGATAACTACAAATTACTTAGAGGGCTAGTGTCAAAAGGACCTCTGTACTTATTTAGCCTCTGCTCTAGATTACTGACCCACTTATGAAGAGCTAAGCACCCCTGCTGTGCAATGCCAACACCCACTCCATCTGTTTGCTTCTGCTTTCTCAGAACCTCTATTAGTCTCATAAGAAGTTGTGTTAATTACCACATGAGCAGCTTCTGTGTAGTACACACAGGATCAGCCTCCCTTAGTGTGTAGTCACCTTGACAAACCACAGAGAAGCAGCACAACCCTAACTCAGCAGGATTATGGATGACATACAGTAAGAAATGCAGACTCCTGAAGAAGTGATTTAATACAATTTCTGTTCAAGCTGCTCTCAGTTTTGAGAAAAGGTTGTAGGAGTTTAGTTGCTTAAGGCTTCAACGATGAAAAAAGTATAGTACAGTTTAATGCTGCACCAAACCCTGGAAATCTCCAAGGGGACCAGAAACTTGCAAAACCACAACTGAAACTTCTGTTGAGGGAATAATGCGCGAGTGGCAAAGAGAAGCATCCCACAACACTTGTCAGTATCTACACCAGATTAAACAGATTCAGTGAGTAAAACCAAAGCTAGCTAAAAAAACCCAACACACACAAAACCCCTCCTCAAGCAGAACAACATTTGGAAAGCTAGCCCAGCTGTCACATCAGAACTGTGTCTCAGCAGCTTGGCACCACAAACTTCCTGCTGACTAGGAAGGAAAAAAAGTTTCAAATTCAGCATTTTATTATTTATCCCTGCTGATCTGCAGATCTTTAAGACATTCATTAAAGTGGGACTCAAGCAGTGGTTTCATTAACTTACTAAATCCAAGAACAAGAATCTCCAAGAAGTCATTACAGTACCAAGTTGACATTCGTTACTTCTTGGGAACCCAGACTACTGCTGTCAAATTGAAATAATATCAAGAGTTCAAAAGCCAGCTATGAAACTCAAAAATTCTGTACAGCACTGCTGGCAACCCTGCTATCATCTCACCCATTAACACCAAAGCCATTTCCTAGTTTAAAATTCAACCTTGTGTAACAGCCAACATCACCCAAAGAGCTCTTCCTGGTTTATTCCTAAGGTACTCAATGAGAGTGAAACCCAGTTCAGTCCTTTTTACAGCTGACTGGAGGATAAAGGAGAACAGAACATCACATCCCAGCAAGAAATGCTGGTCACAGAGTACAGCACAGCTTCTTATTCCATTTTAAGGAACTATTTACTATGTCTACTTTAATACAAGGCCATGCAGGCATACTACTACTCAAAAATAGTGATCTATTAGCCTATTGTTTGGATCTTCTAAAAATAAAATTCCATGTAGACAACTACTCTTCTGAAGTAGCAGTATGTACTGCCCCAGTATCCCTGTGGGATGGCTCTAGAAAGTCAAAGAGCCCCAGAACCTAGAGGCACATTTTGTATCAAGTGAATCTCTGTGAGGCAGATTTAATTTCTGTCACATGAAACACCTTCCAATTAAACATCTGGTCTTTGTCATGGTAAAGACTTGCTAAATACAGAGTCATCTCAATAAATATATATCCCTACAGGTTCAAATCTTAGTCTGCTGACATACACTAAGACAAGAATGCACTAATGTTTTATTATTGATTGTTTTTCACATGGCAAAAGGAAGAAAGCAGAAGGGAAACCCAGAGGATTTTGGGACTACTCTAGAGAAGAAAATACAAGCAGAGGGCAGCATTAGAAACAAAAGGTGAACAGAAGAGAAAAAGAACAGAATTAAAGTAGCCATTCATTCAGAGCATACTCATGAATTTCCCAGACAGCTGTGTCAAATCTAAAAGAGAATGCTGAAACGATTATCAGATAACAGCTATAACACATTTGATATATGGAAATCATTACTGACACCAGTCAGATCTAGTTTGCACTATGATTAGTACTAAGTATAAAAGTAGCTGGGATGAATGCACTCATACAGAAATGAAGTTCATAAACCAGACACAGTTTGTCTCCCCTAGAAATCATTTAAGTGTCGAGTGGCTAAGTGCCCAGAATACTCCTGTGCCACCAGATCCTCCAACTCTTTCACAGAAAAACACACCTGTGAAGTGACTTGATATTTCTGTCACACATAACGAGCTTGCCTGGGCACCTCAGTGGGATTTCTGTCCAACATGAATCGAGAGCAGACTGCATTATACTTACAAACACAACCCTTGCCTCTCGCACAGCAGTTGCTATGAATTAAGCTGAGAAAGTCAAAGGGGTAAAATGCAAGTCGTTCACCTAAATGTTTATACATACAGGAGCAGAAGAGCAATTCTAGAAATACCCCAGGTTATTAAACAAAAAGCATTTTCATTAAACAATTACAATAATTACAGTAAACAAACTGGTCTTCAGACAACCTGCCTCCAAAGATAAAATTCCCCTTCAAAAGGGGGAATGGAGGCAGAATGTACAATTTAAATGAAACTACCAGATACAACTGAAAGTAATTAGATGACTGAAGTGTTGACCAAGGAAAAACTAGTCTTTTTTTTTTTTTTTTTAAGTGAAACTGTTGGTTCAGGTATGCCCCCCTACCCGATTATAGATAAGGTTACTAAATAACAGCATAAGGCAGTGCTACAAACTAAGAGCTGTGTTAGGCACCACTAGAACACACAGAAACAAAAATATACATAGTAATGAAAAGTGAAATGAAAAGAAATTGTGACTTCACAAAAAAAATGAGATTCAGTTATAAGCAAGCACTACGTAAATCCAATACAGGTTTTAAATCATTTTTAAAGAATCAAAAGCATGCAACTGATTTTTTAGTAATTTGTTCACAGATAGCCTAAATATATATTTAGTCATTTCTTAAGTGGCTGTAACAATTTCAAACACAACAGCACTTACCTTGGTATTGTCACACATTTTGTATTGCAATTCTGAGTGGTAATTGCCTTCTCAAGCTCATCCAGCTGTCCAGTTTTCTTCAGCTTCTTGACCAAGCTTTTCACGGCTTTTTCACACCACTTTTCCTCCTGACCATTCTGCTCACCACCACCGGCCCCTCCAGAGCCACCAGCAGATTTCTTCCACCCCAGAAGTCTCTTCACAACTGGTGGAGTGAATGGCAGAATGGATGACATGGCTTTAAGCAGACAGAACACTCAGCACACGATAAACTGAGAGATCTCCGTCCAATGCCTAAAAACACAAACCAAAACAAGACACGTTAGAACTAGGTTTCACATGAAACAAACACCTCCCTCATTATCAAATGCCATAGGGCACTGCATCCTAAAACAAGTCAGATAAATGGTTCAGGAGTATCATCATGGTCAGGAGGTATTTCATCAATAAAGTTCAAGTTTGCTGCAGACTCTTCAAAAGTTGATGCAGACTAAGGTTGCTGTTGGATTAGACATGCAATTTTTCCTCAAGTCCTTCCTGACTAAAGCAAACTGCAGCAAATACACAGAGTAACTTGAGTTCTAGCTTTGCACCTAGGCTGGCTGGTTTTAGTCATTTATTAATATTTTCCACAAGTCACACACAAATTGCATACATATATATGCATGTTCTGCCCAGCTCCAAGTTAATTTAGCAAGTGAAATTGTGTTCAGAATGTCAGTCATTATGGCTTGACAGAACTCACCCAACAGCCAGCCATCTCTCAAACCTTTTTTTTTTCCTATTTTGTTTGTCATGTTTCAAATAACCACCAACTTTTGTTCCACAGGCGATGCCAGTCTCAAACTCACTAATAAGTCTGGTGATAAACTTATTCCCATCTAGAGTCCAGTGGCCTATAATAACGAATTTTCTCAACTGGCAGCACTTTGAATCATCATGTCTTTCAAAATTCATTAAACAACAGATAAAAATCCTAGTTGGCAGGCACCTGAGTAGTAAAACTTTTCAACTCTCATAGCCTTTCATTCAATGTAACTACCTGATCACAATATTTATATAAATGAAATATTAAAAGGAATGCTGAAACTTGGAGCTATGTTTAGCACTCGCTGCAATATGCACTCCAAAACGTTTAGAGGAGAAATTATAGCCACTTGCTTTTGCAGCTTCCATTAGGCCAGTTTTAGGTCTTAAAATGTAATACCTAAAACAAGCAGGCAGCCAGCTGTTAGAAATTGCTTGAGGACATTAATGGTCCTACAGATAGAAGCTGAAGTCAAAAATGACCTTACTTCCAGGCAGAAAATGGGTATCTGAACTCCAGAAAGTTACCTTATTTCCAAGCTGCATAAGTTCGTTCAGTCAGCTGAAAATACCTTGTTTTAGCTAAAAGCTAACACCACCTTCATGGTTCTTGAGTTGAGCTGTGAAGGCAGCTTATGTGCCTCTCCAACCTGTACAGGCGCACTCCCCACACCCATCCCACATATACCAACTTCACCTTACTGAAGTTTCCCATCTCCAAAACAGCATGATTTGTTACTCTTCAGGCTACAGCGCTCATGGCTAATTTATGCCTTGTCACATCCCTGCAGTTTCAGGGAGGACCAAGTCAACAAACACGAGGTTATATTCTACAGGTAACTTTAAATCGTAGCCTCTCAACTTCCACAAAACGGAACATTCAGTAGGACATGACATTTCAGTTTCAAAGAAATTATACCTCCATAAACCAGCTTCTCAGAGCACCTAAAAACGTGGCTGAAGCAGGAAATGTAGTTTTCTGGCGTCAAGGAGACAGAGGTTCCAGTTATCAGGACTCAAGATCAACACTGGTAACTTTATGCAAGTCATTCAAACTACTCTATCCTAAATCACAGAATCACTGAATGGTTTGGGTTTGGAGGGACCATTAGAAAACATCTTGTTCCAACCCCCCTGCCATGGGCAGGGGCACTTTCCCTTAAAACAGGCTGCTCCAAGCCCCATCCAACCTGGCCTTGAACACTTTCAGGGATGGGGCAGCCACAGTTTCTCCAGACCACCTGTGCCAGGGCCTCACCAACCTCACAATAAGAGTTTCTTCCTTACATCCAACCTAAATTGACCCTCTCTCAGTTTAAACTCTTACTCCGTGTCTTGTCAGTAGAGGCCTCGGTAAAAAGTCAAAGCATTTATTTTCACACAAGACTACAAGGAGTTTTTATTCTTTCAATAATATTACATTAACTATAGAATTTGTCCCCAGTATTTTCTACCTGTAAAAGCACTGCACCGCAGCCCTGGCTACAGCAAACAAGAAAAATAAACTCAACAGCCAACATTTTTTAATTAAACACTGATGAGGACAGTAGGGGTACAGTTTCATAGGGAGTCAAGCCAACAGGAAGCCTAGTTCTCCTTCCTTTTTTCCCCATGGCACCATCACCTCAGCACTAATGCCCTTCCACAAAAACTCAGCCAAATAAAGTAAAACAGCTTAATTTTGTGGTTCTCTTTCAAGTTAAGAAGCTGCTCATACACAGTACTGAAGTAGCCCAGGTGATATCAGATGAGTTACAGGAGTGTGGAAGGACTCCAGCCCCAGCCTTCTACTGCAGTGCTGGTGTTGACGGCACCACTGGAAATGTGCTTTAATTTGGACCATTTATTCTGGTGACAAAACCAAATTAAGCAGCCTGACACATTCTGAACTGTTCAAGGGCCTGGCAGTGAAACACATCAGACCCCTAATGAGCACCCTGAGTAGTTCCAGAGATGAAACAGGAGGCTTGTGTGGCCACCACTGGTTTGAGACACACAGCTGGTTTCTAAAACAGGGAGCTGCAGCCACTGAGCTTTGTAAAAAAAAGACTTCAGCCTTTGAGCAAGGACAACACTGGATGCTTCAGAGGCACACACAAGAAACTCAGAAAGACCAAACCAAAAAGGACAGGCTTTAAAGATCACATTCTAAACAGTAGCAATTGATGGTGTAATACCTGAACATAAAATTCAGTGCTGACAGATGTAGGCAACCAAGTACAACAACCACTGCTGATCCACTCATCAGTTATTCTCCTTTCTATGGAGCTCACTGACACATGAGTATTTCCTGTGCTTTAGCTTCAAATCTGACACCCTTCAGTGCCACAGAATACTCCTTTGATTGTCAGCCTTACAAAACACACACTTAAGGAGGATCTCATTTACCACCATGGTGGTAACTGGCCTGTCTTTCAGAGCCTGTTCTTCCAGGCCCTACAAACATTCTCCATGCTTTGATCTAGTTTTTCAGCTTTACTTCACTCCTTGTGATCAAGTGTCCAGTTTTGCAGTATTCTCTCCCTTAAGACTGATTGAGATATATACACACACACAAAATTTTCTGTACTCTGGTGCCTTTTTTTTTTTTTTTAACCAAAATTTGTCTTTCTGCTTCAAATGCACATTGAATGATTTAAGTCTTGGAGCAGGAAAGAATTTAGATATTCTATACATTTCAGTTTTTATTTTATATTTGAACTCTCATACTATTTTGACATACTCAGAGGCAAAAAAACTAAATCCTTCTTTTCCCATTTCGAAAAGAGTGTAAGCTCAGACCTAACTAACCCAAAATTTCCAGATGCTGTATTTAATTGTATCTAGTTGCCTTACAGATGTGTGCTCATCCAGCTTCTGTAGATGTCAGAAAGCAAAAGCAGATCTGCCACCCCAGTGAAAACTACCTTCAAAAAAAAAAAAAAAAAACACAAAAGAACACATTTAAAGAGCCCTTTACAACAATGATTTTTCTGCAGCTTAGCAACTATTTAACAAAAACACAACATACACAGTGGCAGACTAAGAGTCTGGGAGGCTTGAACTAACTTCTTTCTTCTAGCTATTGTTTTGCCATGTCAGGGATTTGCCAAGAGCATCAATAAGAATTTCACCAAGTTATTCCAGCAGTGGCCCTGTATCTTTCCAAGGGTGAGCAGAGAGAGTGTGACACAAGTAGGACAGGACTTCACTCAGCTTAATACT
>JAWWES010000094.1:69247826-69270500 GCA_035583135.1 Lophotriccus pileatus
ACTCCTTCTATGATGAAATTTTGCCCAATATCCAATCTAAACCTCCCCTGGTGCAACCTGAGGCCATTTCCCCTTGTCCTGTTGCCTTTTATTCTGGAGAAGAGACTGACCCCCACTGCACTGTAACATATAATAATTAGGACTGCTCTGGCCTCAGAAAACCCAGATACTGTCGTGTCCAAACATGTGCAACTTGGTTGTGGTCTACATTGGTGCCAAAATGTGCAAACCCAAACTAATTACATCCTGTGGCTAAATGGCCCTCCCAACTCAATGCATCTCCCAGCACACTAGAGATGAAGCCTCCTTGGCTGTTTGACCATCTGTTTTCCAGCTCACTCTGGTCCCACTGTGGTGAACTATTGTGGGGTTGAAAATATCCCGTTACTTATTTAAGCTTTTGCCCAGTGAGGGGATGGATCCAGTGAGTTGTGGATGTCACCCACAACCCACAAAAATCAGTAGGTTCATTTTCTTCCTCCACCCTCCTCCCTTACTCCTCTTTTTTTTTTTTTTTCTTTTCAGTTTGTTGGTTTTTTGTTGTTTGGTTTTTTTTTGTTTTTTCCTGAAGGGATAGAGATCATGCCCTGCTTTCTTTCCTGCTTTTTTTATGGGGAGGGGAGGGGGGAAGAAGCGTAGCTCAGGAACCAGCCATGGGTCATGACATGGCCCCTCCAACCACCACCACCCCGCTCCCCACACATGCCAGAGGTACCCAATGCACACCTGGTAAAGCGAACTTCACAGATATTGCACATATACGGCTTCTCCCCTGTGTGGGTCCTCATGTGCCTGGGCAGCTTGCCGGCTCCCATGATGACTTTGTTGCAGATGGGACACTGCTGGGACGCCTTGGGCTTTATTTTCCTCTCTTCCTCCAGGGGCCATGGAGGAAAAACTCCTCCGAACTGGGTAGCGCTTAAGAAATTCAGATAAGCGCTATAGTCAGTCTCTGCCTTAATATGCCCTAAGGGAGCTGCTGGGGTGTTGGCAAACATGTCCTTGAAGAAGTCATTAGGGAAAGGAGGCGGAGGCAGGTCTTCCTTCTCCTCCTCTTCCTTGATCTTCCTCTTTTTGATCACCAGATCCAAGGGGCCGTTGTCTACTTGTGGTTCCTCGAGCTGGGAAAAGGAGCTAAAGTCTCCGTTCCATAGATGGGGGAAGAAGCTGGGCGCGAAGGGAGAGAGAGCTGGCCTTCTTTCCGGGATGTTTGCCTTAGGGTACAGGTTTTCACTTAACAAGGACTCGATGGAGAAGTCTCGTATCATGCCCAGGTGTCCAGAGGAGTTACTGGCTGGGAAGTGATTTGGAAAATCTTTAGGTGCTTCTGGATACGCTTCTTCGGTAAGATCAGACTCAGAAGGGCTTTGGTGGCAGCTTACTTCTTGTACATCGGTTAGGTTCTCCTGATTGACGAAATCTTCCACTTCCTCCTCCTCCTCCTCCTCCTCCTCATCTTCGTCTTCATCTTCGTCATCATCTTCGTCCTCTTTGTCGTCCTCCTCTTCGGCCTCCCTGTCGGGCTCCATGATTTCAAGGCATACATTGATAATGCTCTGGATCTCCAGCATCTTGGCAGCGCTGAGGATGTGCTTGACATTTGAGGTGGTGATGGTGAGGGTTGAGGTGTAGGCGAACTCCAGGATGGCAGAAAGTGCTTCAGGCTTGACAAAGTCAATCTCGTAAACATAGGGCTGGTCCGTTAAAGTGCCGGTAGTGAAGAGTTTTTTGAAGTACTTGCTGCAGGCGGCCAGGACGGAGCGGTGGGTGCGGTACTCCTGGTCCTGCACGATGAGGATGACATCGCAGAGGAGCCCGTCGTGCCGCTGCTCGTTCAGGCCGCACAACACCTCGCTGCTGTGGTTCGGGAATGGGATCCCGATAAGATCTTCAATGCCATTGGCCATATTCTCATTTAGTGCCCTAGGACAAAGCACAGGCAGTGGAGTGTTAGCAGAGGATTCCCAATCAGCTATGCCAAAATGATGCTGCCTTCTCTCAGTGTCCTTCTCTCCCCCACCTCTCTTGGACCCCTGTAATCACCTCCCACTTGCACTGCCCCACTGCATCTCCATGCCACCTTTAGCTCCTTCCAGGTCCTCTGTGATCTAATCTCTGCTTCCCTCCACATCTTTTCAGCTCCTTCTTTGTCTCCATCCTCCTCTACTCGATTCCCACCCTGTTCACCTTTTCATAACCACCACAAGCTCCCCCCTTCTTTTTCACATCCCTCCCCCAGGAACCTTGTGCAATGACTCCCTCCCATCAGGCTGCTTCTACGTCCTCCCAGAGACAACATTGTTCCAGGCACATGTTGGATTTACCCTGCCAGGAGCTATGTGGGGAAAGTGTGATGCTGTATTACTTCACACTGCCAAGTCCCAGCACCTACACAGCTTAAACAAGACGAGCCAGGGAGTGCCCATCCCATCCACACCATTGTTCTTGGGACTGGTACAACTGGATGTCCCAAATAGGAGGGTCATGGCTGCTTGTTGCAGTAGGAGAGTGATCCTTACGGACCAGCAGGTATCCACTTCTGCTGTTTCATGCCTGGAATTTATCCCATGTCACCTCAGCATGTGGACAACCTCCAAAGGGATGTCTTGCTGAGGGATCTGGGAATGAGGAGGCAAGCAAGGATTTGTGTCACGGTGTACCTAAATGCTCAGAGGAAGAAAAAGAGGGGGCAAGGACCAGGTCAGACACAGATTGCTGTCTGCCATCTTCTCCCATGAGCCAAGCTTGCTTCATTCCCAGTCCTGCTTGGACTTGTCAGCATGGTATCAAATGCCCTATGCATCTGGCAGACATCTTCCACTGCTAGAGCAGCTTTAGCTTCAAAGGAAAACTCGGAAGCAAAAAGCCCACACCCAAGAGGAAAGCCTGATTTCTTTTTGCCATTTTTTAATCTGTAAGATGTTTCCTCTTTCACATGGCTCCAGCAGCCCTTGCACATGAGAAATCCCAGGAAAGGAGAGTGATTTCCTCCAGCAGGCGACGAATACATTAATCCCCTCACACACAGAATACATCAAACAGACAGAATAACTTTGAATACACTAACCCTTTGGAAACCCCCAGGACACAGAGCATGTGTTCATGCAGTGTCACCTCTACCAGCCCCAGCTCGTGGCCCTGCTGCAGGTAGGCAGACACCCGGTTCAGAGACGAGCAGTTCTTCCCCGAGAGAACTCAGGGTACCTGTAAGTGAAACTGCAGCCTCCCCCTCCACATCCTTTCACAAGTCTGAGACCATCAGGTTCCCAATTCCACCCTCTGCACCTCTGTCAGGTTCCCAGTTCCACCCCACACCACCTCCGCATCTCTCCCAGGATCCCTTGCCGTGTCCTGGGTGTCCCTCCCTGCTCAGTGTCTGGCTGCACTCACTCCAAACCCCCTTCCCACCAGCTGTGGGGACCTGGTTTGCCTCATGGTGAGGGGCTGGCTCCCACCCTCCCACCTGCCTCCAGCCCTTGGGGGTGGAAAGAGCCTGGCATGATGGAGGTTGTCCACAAAAATCCACTCTTCACCTTGTCCAGGAAGCCAGCGACCCCTGGCGAAACCTGGGGGGCCCCTAGAGGGGATCAGACTCAGCAGCAAACAATTCCCGTGGGAAAAGGAATGCCGTCTCCTTTCTCCCCCTTGCACAGGGCCATTCTCCAGCTGAGAACTCGCAGATATCTCCCCCGTGCCTCACCAGCACTGCCAAAAACTCGCACGTGGGAGCCGGTGAGCAGAGGAAGGGGGTGCAACCCAGACGGAGCGCACCCGGGCACAGGTGACGGACCACAAAGCCCGGTGGGAGCCACACCGGGAGCTGTCCCTGACCAGTGAAGCCTCCCAGAGGGGGCTGGCACCATGGGAAGCCCTCTGCAGTCACCTGTCCATCATGCCCACAGCTGGGGAGAGGAACAGGGAATTGCAGCCCTGCGGGTCCCCTCAGCCCCAGCCCCCCGGCACTTTCGGCGGAAGGAGGATGCTCCAGTCCCGCGTCCTGCGGTGCTCCCATTACCTCCACGCTAATTATGTCTGTTGTCTGAAACAAATTGATTCATTACGGTGTGCTGTGCTTCGCCACGTTAGCCAGCTACACTCCTCCACGAGCCCCACCAGCCCCCTATCAAATCCCCCTTGAAAATCGCCGATAAATGACAGCAAATCCAATGTGTTCTCCGAGGGGAGCGTAAGATAATAAATAACCCCTGAGCCGGGGAGGAAAAGACAACTTCCTTTTTTTTAGGGCTTTGTATCCCGAATAATAAGCGTGAGCAATTAAATTTCTATTGCTGTTTTCATCTTCTGCTCATTTATTTTTTGTTTGGAAGGAGCATTAGTGTTAAAGGAGCTCCTTGCATGAAGGAACATGTCTTCCTACAAGCCTATTTTGATCTTTTACTGCCAGTTCACCCCAAGTGCCAAAGATCAGAAAATCAGAACATTAGACTATGTTGAGAAGTGTTTTAATAGAAGTTTTTTTTCTGGCCACTAAACTTCTTTATCCCTAATTAGTGAATTATTCAGTACACAGCAAGAAAAAAATTGAATTGGGAGATTGGAGGAGTATGTGATTATATATATATATTTATATACATTTTATATCTATAAAATATACAAAAATAATGTTGCTTTTGGTGGAAATTGACTGGTTTTCCTTTCTTTTCCCTTCCTGGTCCTGTTGAGAAGTGGTTCTGTTAACCACAGTGCTTAGGCAAGCTGATAACTTTACAGGATGCTGGCAAAATTGAAGGTGATTCATGTCATTTAAATGGGGGGGGGGGGTTAGAGGGAGAGAAGCATCCCGCTCATTTGCATACATTTGCAGTTTTTAAACTCGCAGGGTGGCTTGACAGCTCTGGAGCTCAGTGAGCTTGAGAAATGACCTTATGGTTCCCATGCCCCCGGGGAGGTTGATGGCCAGAGGCTGGAAGTGTGCTGAGGCTGACGTTTTCCTTCCTCCCCCTCCCTTCTCTCCCTCCTCCTGCACTCCCCCCTTCCCCTCCCCAAGCCAAGGGTGGGGTCCTCAATAATAACCAGCATAAAAATAGCATCTGATGGTGACAAATGTCACCAGTGCATGCACACACACACATGCAAAAGCTGAGCAGACGACATGGAGTTAAAGAGAAAAATCCCATTTTATAACAGAAAATTACAGCATTGTTAAAATAAACTGGAGGGAAACGGTGGGAAGGGTGGAGGGCACCTAAAATAAATGCATTCTGCAAATGACATCGCGAAACATCGCATTTATGGACGTGCTTAAAACTCATTCATTACTTCCTTGCCAGGAAAAGAACGATTTATTAAAAAAAAAAAAATATGCTGGCAGATGCTATTTGGGTGTCAGACTGCTTCTCCCCACATTCTGCCAACAGATTTAGTCACTTGAGGCTGCAACAGGAAAAAAAGGGGGCAGGGGGAGCTAAGCTTCATCCCCTTTTTGAAAGAAAAATACCAAATACAAGCTGGCGTTCACAGCAATATTATAAACCACCTGCAATGTGTGCTCCCTGGGTGACCCAAAGCTCGTCCAGGCACTCCCCTGCTCAAAAACCCCTTCTATTTAAAAAAAAAAAAAAATTAAATCTTATTACTTCGAGCTCCTCCAGTATAATACAGCATCTGCAAACCAGTAATGTAAAACTGAAATATCAGAGAGAGACAGACAGAGAGGTAAAATGGTAAATTAAAAACATACCCCAGAAGTATACTCAATAGATTCTGGAGATACATGCATTGAAAATAGGTAAAACAAACTAATATTGCCTGTACTCATTTGTGGAATGGGTGGAAATGGAGGATGCAGCTTGGAGGAGCCCTGGGAAAAATGGGACAGGATCCTGCCTCTGGATCTGTGTTGCTGGACACCAGGAGCAGGAGACCTGTGAGGGCTCCTCGCCAGCACTTCCCTTTCCCATCTCCTTCCTCATCCCCGAGGATGAAGCCCTGGGACGCTGAGCCCTTGGAGGAGAGGGGACCCAGGCTTGTGCAACGTGTGGCTCCCGGTTCAGGGCTGTGCCAGGGATGGGGATGCCCCCTTCCCAACTGCTCCCTCCGTGAGGACAACTCTTCATAACCTGAATCTTGGCTGGGAGACGGCAATTTTGGCCTTTAATTGTGTGTTGGCTTGAAACATAATTGCTATAACATGCAGCATTTCAATATTTCAGCACTTTAATAGTCTAACATTTTAATATATTAATATCACAGTACATTAATATTTTATTGTTTGTATGTTGTAGATATTTAAAAATTTACATTACTATTGTAAATATTTATATTTCATGTGGGTTTATTTTATATTTTGGTACCTGTTTAGAGATTTTTGGAACAACTCACCTTGAAATGTGCATTGCTTGGACTTCTCTTTGCTATGATTTTCCTTTCAGGAAGCTGCTGGCTCCTGACTACCTTTCTTTTTGGTGTGCCTACAGTCAGTCTCCATGGGATTGCCACCCCAAAGATATGGGGGTGCCCCAGGGTAAGCTAGGGATGCAAACAAGCTGCCCCCCCCCATGCTGGGCTCATTCTGCATTCAGCACAGCGGGGGAAGGAGCCTGAGGCTCTGGCTGATCTCTGCCTGCTACTGGTGTCAAAATGTCATTTTTCCAGGCAAAACAAGGTGTTTCCAGTTCTTCCCTTCACGCCTCCCCCCCACCCTGGTACATGGAGCCAGCTTTGGAGTGCAAGCTCAGGGGTGAGTCTGGGGCTGGACATCCCTGACCACTGCTCCCCCATCCCATCCAGATCCTTCCCCCCTCCCCCTCCCCAGTCAGTCCTTGCTGACACAAAACCCCTGGAGGAATTTGAGCTTTACACCTCAAGCATGAGGCCGCACAGCAAAGCATCCCAGAGGTGGCAAAACCAGGATTCGGGGTGCTGAGCACCCCAGGCCACCCCAGGCTGCTGCCTGTGTCAGGAGAGGGAGTCAGAGAATCCCAGAATGAATCCCAGAATGGTTTGGGTTGGCCTTAAAGCCCATCTCATTTCGAATCCCTGTCATAGGCAGGGACACCTTCCACTAAACCAGGCTGCTCAGGGCCCCATCCAACCTGGCCTTGAACACTTCCAGGGATGGGAGAGTCAGCGGGAGATCTCATCATCTTTCCCCATCCTGATTTATTTTCCACCACCACCTCCCCTGCCCAGGGCACTGAGCAACCTGAGGCACAGATGCTTTGGCTCTGCTGCATTGCTACCTGCTCCTCTTTCCCAATCCCTGCTCCAGGCTGCAGGAACGGAGGCAGCAGCCAGGGTGGGCTGGCTGCTCTCCCTCTGCATCCACCCGTGGTCCTGCCTGTGTAGCCCTGCCTGCTACATCCATCAACCCATAAATATATGTGGGTTATATTTCCTCCCCCCACCTCCAGTTTTATTTGTGCCTCTTCATAATGAGGCAATTAAGATGTGCATGTGAGATCACCCTAATCTGTCAATATATTACAGCTACTTTCTATGGAATACTCTGGCCAGTGATGGATAGCTCCTGCTCCTGTTATTTGGTGGAAAAACACCGGCACAGGTTTCCCAGAGAAGCTGTGGCTGCCCCATCCCTGGAAGTGTCCAAGGCCAAGCTGGACGGGGCTTGGAGCAACCTGGTCTAGTGGAAAGTGTCCCCAGATTTAAACTAGACGGCCTTTAAAGGTCCCTTCCAACCTAAACCATTCAATGATTTTGGTTTGGGGTCATAGGGATGTTGGGGTTCTGTTCCTGCACCCACTGATTGCTCCATGACCTTGAGCAAGTCCATTGTGCAAACTTCCCTGAGTAAAGCCACCCACATTGACACCCCACTCGAAGTTGGCCCCACAGGGACAACACCACTGCCTCAGCCAAGCCCTTCACTCCACTCTGGAAGACCAAGAATGAGTTGGGACCCCTAAAAGCCTATCTGAAGGCAGGCAAAGCAGCGGGGTTTTTTTTTAATTAAAAAAAAACCCCAACAAAATATTAGGAAGGTGAAAACCTAAAATAGGCAAGTATTTCCTTAAGCACACCTGCCCTCTGAACATCTTGTCTCCAGGAGAACATGTTATTAAGCCACCCACCCCAGTACCAAGCGTTTCTCCCCTCCGGCGGGAAGGCGGGGCGGAGCACTCCTCACCTTTCAATCACTTCCCGGCGAGATGCCTGAAAACGATGAGGAAAACAGCGGCCACACCAGCCACTGCCTCCCTCGCAAGGAAGTGATCGGGTTTTTAAAGGACAGGAGCCGCTCTGCAGACCCAAAGGATGGTGCTGTGGGAGGGGAACCGCCTCGCAGCAACAGCACCAGGGTTTTACTGCCGGGCTGGGCACCCGCCCCAGCCTCCCATAACTGGGACCAGCCTTCCCCTTGGGACCAGTCTGGCTCGGGAAAACATGGGGCTGAGCTGGGAAAGTTGGGGGTGTTTGGGTTTTAAGAGGTGCACAACCAGATCATCCACTCACAATTGAGGATCTCGCCAAAAATCCCATGGATTTTGCTTAGGTCTGGACAAAGGAGAAAAGGGCAGAGGAAGGATGCAGAGAAGGTCAGATTTGCCATGGAAGATGCTTGCTTGCAGCAAGGACAGGGAGGAAGCCCCACAGGTGGCTGCAGAGGTGGCATCACCCCACATGTCTCCTGTAAATGGAATAGGTCAGTACAATTTAAGGAGCTGATCCGTAGGATGCCAGTGGAAAGGCCACCCCGAGTCCAAGCAATGTTGGCACAGATGGAGACATCCCACTGGTGCTGGCAAAAGAGGAATGATGAGGGAGCCATCGAAAGGACAGTCCAACCCTTTTTGTTCAGGCTGCACAGAGCCAAGGATGAGTGAGATGGAAGAGCCCCAGAAGTCGAGCAGAGTTTGATCACATAATTAAATTTTTTAGGCTTCGGGGATTGAGATCACATGGATGACCTTCACCCTCCATTTCCTACTGGACTCTTCAATATTCATACTAAGCTATGAACAAAATCCTTGGGCATACAAGGATTCATCCATGTCAACATCTGGCTGGCAAGTTGAGCCCATGTGAACTATGTATATTTGCACATACTATATAAAAACGGATTTTTTTGGCTGGAACTATTATTTTCCTATAAGCAGGCCACCAAAAAGCCATCTCCACTTAAGTCCCATGAGGGAATCCAAAATAAAAGGTGTTCTAGAACCACCTCCACAGTTTCCAGTGATCCCAACAACAACATATTCCACCCTTTCTCTTCCCAGTTTCCAAAATCCATGCAGAAGTTTAACCAGCCAAGCAGACCTGGGGCGTATCAATACTATAGATCTGCTGGATATCTCTGCTACAGCATCACTCAGGAAAGACTATTTGCTTAAGGAGGTAAATAGTGATTACAGGTGCCACTCATTTGCTCGTCCAGGTGTGGAAGCCCAAGCATCTCCCGTGCCCTTTGTGAATCCATCCCAGTGAATTTTTAAAGACTCTTTATACAGCACAGCAAAATATTAGGCATCTCTCAACAAATCCATCCCTGCAGGTTAACTCCAGCCACCCAGAGCCAACATGAAGCACTCTGTACCTCAGCAACTTTGTGCACAGACACGGTCTGGCAAAATCGCAAATTATGCATTGGGTCATCCCTCAGTGACCTGAACAGTTGGGTGCTCCTGGTCGTACTGGGGATTTGCTCCTCTTCCATGACCACCAGGACCCAGCCCCAGTCCATGGGGTGTTTCAAGTTAAGGCCATATTTTCTGTCCTCAGTTCCTCTATGGGCTTGTTGCTCAGGCTGAGCTCTCGATTGCCATGGGGTGATGAACAGGTTGAGTTCACGGCAGGGGGTTGGAACTGCATGATCTTTAAGGTCCCCTCCAACACAAACCATTCTGTGACTTCCACAATCACATCACCAGGACCATGCCTCCCTCCTATTTCCTTGGAACCAGTTTTTGACCCCCAGGTAAGTGCCAACAGGAGCTTTGGCAGGGACAGAATAGAGTTCAGTGCCTCCTCCTATAATTGAAGGGCCACGTTTTCACTTCGGCTTCCTCTTTCCGGCTCGTTTAAATCACCCAGCACACCTCCCAGTTCCAGAGTTTATATAAAAGCTCCAAAAACCAGCAGCTCTGGGTCACTTCTGGGTGGCAGCTTGATGAAGTCTGCATGCTGCATGACAAGTGCCATCTGATGCGCTGAGCAGGTTTTTGGCAAAAAGGGGGATCCTGGTGATAAATGGTCAAATAAACGTAAACAATTAGCGGAGCTACATCAAAGGCACCGCCTGGCTCCAGATGGTGTTTTGAGGGCTTCATCTACGCACAGAGCAGGGGCAAATTAATTAACCACAGGCAGGCAGGTACCAGAAAGGAGACTTTACAGGATGGTCACACCTGACCACAGCATTTTCTTGCAGCCTTGTTCCCCACTCCCACCCCGCCATTCAAGCAGCTCCTTGGAGATCTGGAGCTTGAGGGGTTGCTCTGGGCATCCCCTCCCTTCTACTCCTCTCTGCTAAGATTTCAGAAGATGCTGCAAGGTTGGAGATGCTCAATATCCCTTTTTTTCTTTTTTTTTAGCTTGAAACCCCCAATGGTCCCTGTCTACACGACTCTGCATAGCCTTGATGCTCTCCTGACCATACTCCAGATGTTGCTGGTGAACATCTCCCCTCCATACGTATCTACACACACACACACACCCACATACACACCTCAAACACACGTGGGAGGGGGGAATACGCTAAATGAAACAGAACAGTTTCCAGTCCTCTTCCACAACCACCCCACTCTCATGCAAACTCATTCACACTTCAAGTGACACAATCCCCCTCCCACACCACCAAAAGGAGGGTCAAAAAACCCCAGCAGTAGGAAAATCCCCAGATTTCCCCAGACATCCACCAGAGATATGCCCATGCCAGAGCTGGCCTGGCTGAGCATCAGCTTGCTGGTCCCTCCAGCAGCTCTGGCATGAGATGGCTGGAGGTCCATGAGGTATCTGACACTGCTGGTGGCTTTTCTGCCCATGTGTTTGCAGCTGCTCTCCTCCACCACCTTCCCCTTGTGCAAGATGCCAAAATTCTGCTATAGGGAGCAATACAGGGGATATAAATATATATATATATACATCCCTATGGACACCCAACATTACAACCCAACGAGCACGTCAGTGGTGGGTACCTCCTTCTAGCACGGCCCTAAAAATAGCCAAAAAAAGCCATTTCCTTCCATTCTGAACTCCCCTGGGAGAACAGGCCAGCCCCTTCCCTCTCTCCCCTCCTGTTCTTCTTCAGAGCCAGAAAAAGGAAAAGAAATTAAAAAAAAAAAGGCTCCTATTGAACGGCGCGCACACACTGGGTGGGTTCGCTTCCTGACACAAAAAGAAAAAGAAAAAAAAACCCACCCAACAAAAAAAAACCCACAACCAACCACGGCGGAAAAATGTGCCCGGCTTAAAACCATGGAAAACTGGTTTGGCTGGCGTCCCTCCGGAGTGGACAGGATTGCGAGGGACTTGGATGCGGATCCGGGTGAGGCTGTCACCAGCCCGCGCGAAAACACCGCTCCAAAATAAAACGCGTTCTTTTTATTTTTTTGGAGGGCTCCAGAAAAGCACAGGGCGAAGGGTGGCGATCCGGCTTTCCCCCCTCCTCTCCTCTCCCCTCGCCCCTCAGAGAGAAAGCCACCGGCGGGGAGGACTTTGGGGATAAAAATAAAAGGGTCAGAGCGCTCGCACGTTAAATGAGAAGCAGATGTGTGCCTGCTCGCCAGCCTGAGTCACCGCGGGAGGGTGGGGAAGGGGAGGGGGGTTATCGCTATTTTGGTGCTGGGTGTGGGGTACAGAAAACAATGTGAGGAGAAGGCGGTGCAGTGTTTGAGCAGGCTTAATATCGGCTTGGGAGCAGGTACAGGCAGGCTCCAGGAGCGCTGGGGTGGGAGGCTCAGCTCAGCGGTGGCACTGGCAGCAGCTGCGCTCCATCCCCTGCCTGGGCAGGACTGCTTCTCCAGACCCTCCCCAGCCTTCCCCACAGCGTCTCCGGGCATCCCCAGGGGCACACATCCCTGTTTCTTGCTGGCCCCCATTATGTCTCCCAGTATCATCCCTCCAGGAGGAGCCCCCAACCATCCCCCATGCATTGGCCAAGACCTGAGGCGTCTCCAGACTCACACCAGCTTTGTCCTACCTCTCACAAGGCCACCTCAGGAGCCAGCACCTCTCCAAAGCCCAGCTTGCTCTGGGCCAAGCCCCATAACCCAAGCTCAGCCTCGCCTTTCAGTTCCCACTGTGCCCTGTGCTGCTGACACCATGTTGCCATTCATTAGGCTCATAATCCCACAGGTATTTAGGAGAGAGGTACCTCAGGTTGGTCTATTTAACCCTGGCATAACCCAAAAATATTATGTTCCTGTTTGACTCTCGTGAGACCCTTTGCAGCCTCATTGATTTATAATTGCCATTTCAGTCCTGGAGCTCCAAGCACACAAGCTCCTGTGCTATGGCTGGGCCAGAACAGCTCCCATACAGACAGGAGGTGGCTTTTGGATAGACCTGCTCACGGAAGGTGCCTCTGCAGAGCACCTCATCCTACAACGGCAACACAGCCTGCAAAGACACAGCCCTTCCAGCACCACCAGCCCATTATCTGTACCACGGGCAGAAGTCTTGGCCCCTGCTGCAGCAGTCAACCCCAACATAGGATGAAAATTCAAGGCCCAGCTGCACAGAAGAGATCAAATCCACCCTGATTTTACCTGAGAGGGTCTCTTCCAAGTGACCTACACCCCTGCCTCATCGAAGAGGGGAGTTAGGCAGAACGGTTGAATATTGCATCTCCCCATCCTCTGCTGTGCTGAGGAGGACTGTCATGGATGCTCCATCCCTGGAAGCAAGGGGTAGTGGCTTTGAACTAATCAGACTAGAGAGGAGGAAGAAGCTTTTCATGATAAAGGTTGTGAGACGCTGCCACAGGTTGCCCATACAGGTGGCGGATGCCCCATCCCTGGAAACATTCAAGGATGGGTTGGATGGGGCTCTGAGCCCTGGAAGGTGAAAGGTGTCCCTGCCCGTGGCAGGGGATTGTAATTGAGATGACCTTCAAAAGTCACTCCCAACCCAAACCATTTGATGATTCTGTGATTCCACGACCGTTCTTTCTGCAAGCCAACACTTCTCTGAATCGTATGCCCTGACCATGCTGAAAGCCCAGAGAGGTGCATCACGTCTCCAAGCCTTGAGCTGGGCCTTTCTCGTGGAATTACTGCCAGGTTTCAGCACAGGATGGTCAGGGAAGGGGGATGAGAGTTTCATCCATATTTTTTATATGTAAACTAACCAGCTAATGAGCTCTCTGAAGACCACAGGTAATATATGAGCATAACCTTATAGTGTGGCCCAAGCACTGAATATCCGGAGGCAACTCCCTGTCTTCTGGGGATGATTTAATCCAGCTCTCAAGGTTGCAGAGCAATTTAACTGAAGATCAGGGGTCAGATTCAGATTTCATTTGTACCTCAGCTCCTTCTGTGTGTGAGAAGTCCCTGGTTTCTCTGCCACCCTGCTTGTAAGCTAAACAGCAGCTGAGTCCTCGGCTCAGCCCTGATCCTGCAAAGCCTCACCCGCCTGAGCAATCCATACGATCCAGTGGGGCCCACCCATGCCCAGCTCAGTAAATATAGTCAAAGCTGGTGGAGAACCAACCCAAAAAAAAAAAAAAAAAAAAGGGGGAAAAAAAATTAACTCTCCCTGGAAGAAGAAAAAGAAAAATATCTACTGCTTAGATGTCTCAGCTCAAACACACGGAAAAAAAAAATAATATTGAAAATCAATAGGATTAGCTTTTCAACCAACGCTTCTGCAGGCAACCAGGGTGTCTGAGGGAGAAGGTCCCCCGGCAAAGCAAGCCCTACGTCCCAGCTGACTCCATGCACATGCCAACTCACAGTCTGATCTGATTTAAACAAGCTGAGTTGTAAATGAGGCTTATAATGGAATTGGCAAATGACCCTTCAATACAGCATCGCAAACCGACGGCACTCAAAAATAACCAGGGTCGAGTCAGGACTCAGCTCTCGGCCCGGGGTGAGTGCAGGATCTGGGGGGCATCACGCCTCAGGCTACAAAAACAGCCCAAGCAAGCAGGGAGAACCCCCAGCCTTGTACCCTCCTTAGAGGGATGACCCTTCTAAAAAAAAAATTTAGGGAAAAGGAGGAGAAAATGCAGCCCTGCCATGCAGAGAGAGAGAGACAGTCTCTCCTGTTTGTCTTGGCCTATCCTGAACTCCAGGCAGCTTCCAACTGGAACCCAGAAATGCTGATGGTGTTTGGAGTCTGTCTGCATCCCTCCCATGACGTGAAGAGGGATTCGGGATGATGGGCTAGGATGCTGGTGTTTTTTTTTCCCCTAACAACTATATTTACTGTTACATTTTGAACTCCCCATGCTGTCATTACAATGTCAGATGAAATTACATGTGTGATAACCATAACATCAACACATGCACAAGTTCACAAAGGCTTTACAAGGAAATATTTTTAAGGGAAGAGGGAAGCTGCTCACATGCCTGAACTCAAAGGGGATGTCCAAAGGAGTCTCTGAATTACAGGGCACTGGCTACAGCCTGAACTTGGCCTTGCTGGAATTGAACAGATGGATTTTACACCTTTTTTGGGCTTTGCTGGGCAGAACGTATTTTTATTTATCCTGGTGTAATTCTGGATTGACTCCAGGGTTTAACTGATGCTGTTCTGGATTCACACCAGCACAAAGAGGGTGAGGGGTGTTGCAGTGGTCTGCAGGACAGAATTGCAGAGCGTTCTGAATTCCACTGAGCTGCTGTGCTGGAACCACCACGACAATCACAGAACCCCAGAATGCTCTGGGTTGGAAGGGACCAAAAAGCTCAGCCTGTTCCACCCCTACCATGGGCAGGGACACCTTCCACTAAATCAGGTTGCTCCAAGCCCCATCCAAGCTGGCCTTGAACATTTCCAAGGATGGGATGGGGAAGTGCAACTGGTTTGTGACTTACAGGAAGACCTGTGTGGGCCTGAGAGCTAGAACAGAGACAGTTAGACCACTGCAAAAGTATCTGATTTCAAGGTGGCTGATTCCCTTTCACATGTATGCCCCTAAACAGCACTTGAAGTCTGAGGACAGATGCTCTTTCCTGATCCAAGATGTGCTAGAGCCATAAGAAAGGAACCCCAGCTTCTCATCCACTACCAGGCCAGAGGCAGTTGCTCCACACAGCTCAGCCAGCCCTCGAGGTTGTTATGAAAATCCCAATTTCTGCTGGGAAAAAAAAGCAGCAATCAGATTTCTTCCAACTGCAGTGGGCAGCTGGGTGAAAGGAACTCGGCTGGTGCTCCTGGAGTGTCGTTCCAGCAGCACAGTCACAGAGGCAGCAACCTCCAGGAGAGAGGCATCATCTCCCACAGGCAGAGCTGGATGCATAAGGCAACATCTGTACAGCTCTGATTGCATCTGCTTAGGGGAAAGTGGTACAAGTGTAACTAGACCAGTCCAGTTAAAGTGCTACAACTCCCAGACAAACCTACAGGATGATACAGATCAACCTGGCAGTGCAGTGTGGCAAATGGAGCCAGGCTGAGAGAGTCAGGGTTGTTCAGCCTGGAGAAGAGGAGGCTCAAGGGAGATCTGAGAGCCCCTTCCAGGGCCTAAAGGGGCTCCAGGAGAGCTGGAGAGGGACTGGGGACAAGAGTCTGGAGTGACAGGACAGAGGGGAATGGCTTCACACTGATAGAGGGTAAATTTGAATATTTGGAAGGAATTCTCCCCTGTGAGGGTGGTGAGGCCTGGCACAGGTTGCCCAGAGAAGCTGTGGCTGCCCCATCCCTGAAGGTGTTCAAAGCCAGGCTGGATGGGGCTTGGAGCAACCTGGGATAGTGGAAGATGTCCCATGCTCCTGTCCATGGCAGGGGGCTTGGAATCAGACCATCTTTAAGGTCCCTCCAACACAAACTGCTCAACGATGTCCATACTTATGGGTGTTTTTGCCTTTACACCAAAAAGAAAAAAAAAAAGAAATTCAAACATCTAACACAACACCAACCCCAAGGATTTGTGGGCTGGGAAAGGGCACTGCACGTGCATAGGGAACACATGGCTGCCTCCCCATACTCTTCCCAGGGAACAGGCTTGATCCACCTCCCGAGTGAAGGACTGGAGGATGCTCTGGGGGTGTGTGTGTGTGTGTTTGGGCAATGACCTGAGGAGCACCAGCAGACACACAGAATCTCTCACAGTATCCTAGGACCTCCTCTTTGTCTTGGGTGGGAAAACATCAGCATTTCAGCCCACTTTCCCCACCACTTCCCCGTCTGCATTTTGCATTTCCTTCCACAGCACAAACATGCCAGCCTTTGGCTGAGTGTGTTACAGTGATTTCTCTCTCAAGGAGAGGAAAATTCATCAGTTAAGGAGCTGCAACAGAAGCAGACACTTTGAAACATCTACCTCTCCCTGCACCCACCTTGCCTCCCACCCTCTGGGCCTTTCTAATCCACACCATTGCTGTTTCACATGTGCAACATCACGAACAAAACACCCCTCCGAAGAGCCTTAATTTCCCTTCCCCGTTTGTCCGTGAAAAAGGGCAAAAAGGAGTGCATTTCATACTGGTTTATACAGATATATTTATTAATTTTTTTTTTTTTTTCCTTCACTCAGCCCTTCCTGGGCCTGGGCAGGACCCCAGCAGCTTGCCAACAACCTCACTTCAAAGCCGCACACCAGCACTGGATGAAACGCCCCCACCGCAGCGCGCCGGGGACTTTCCTCCTCCAAGCCCGTGCTTCAAAATATTTATAAATGCACTTAAGCCCCGTTTTGACCACTGCCTCTGTTTGCAAACCCTGCCCTGAGATTCATGTCAGGTCGCGGGGAGTTCCGCTCGCATTGTTGGCATACCTGAGGAGAGGCAGAGGGACTCGCTCCCTGCACACAGAACAAAGCCCCGAGTTATGGCAGAGCTTTGCCCTCCACCGAGCGCAATTATGGTTAGAGAAAACCCTTGTTTATAGCAGAATCCTTCCAGTTGGGGAAAAAGGGATTTAATTATAAGGTAATGGTGCTGTGGGCGGGTGTGCGAGCGGAGAGAGCAGATGCGGCCACGGGCAGGGCTGCTCCCCCTGCCCAGGTGGTTGCTGATGGCTCCAGCTTTTGGGGATGGTGAAAACGGGGTTTTGGAGTCCTCCTCCATGGCTGCTGAAGGTTGAGCATTGAATCAGGGGATGCAAAGCATGAGGAATTAGAAAAAAAAAACAACAAAAAAGCCAGGAGAGACAACTTGTATCGCCTAACTATGAGCAACAGGAGGGCAGATGGATGGCCAAAATACCCAAACCTTTCCCCCCTTCCCTGAGTTATGGCCTTAGGGACAGGTTTGCCCAGGCAGGTCATGAGAATCCTAGAATGGTTTGTGTTGGAGGGA
Source organism: Lophotriccus pileatus (assembly GCA_035583135.1). Classification (NCBI taxonomy): domain Eukaryota; kingdom Metazoa; phylum Chordata; class Aves; order Passeriformes; family Tyrannidae; genus Lophotriccus; species Lophotriccus pileatus. The sequence continues at coordinate 69,265,217 of JAWWES010000094.1, forward strand.
CCATAAAGCTCATCTTGTTCCACTCTGCTGCCGTGGGCAGGGACACCTTCCACTATCCCAGGTTGCTCCAAACCCTGTCCACCCTCGCCTTGAACACTTCCAGAGATGGGCCAGCCACAGCTTCTCTGGGCAACCTGTGCCAGGGCCTCACCACCCTCATAGCCAAGAATTTCTTCCCAATGTCTAATCCAACCCTGCCCTCTGGCAGTTTTAAGCCATTCTCCCTCAGCCTATCACTATCTGCCAGTGTAAAAAGTTGTCTTCCATCTTTTTTAATAAGTTCCCTGTAAGTACTGAAAGGCTGAGGTTTGGTTTGAGCTGGGTTTGGTTTCCACTCCCCCTTCCAAATGGTATTGCAGAACCCGAGCTCAGTGTGAGCTGTTGTACACACAGAGATGGGCTGTAGGACTTTATAAGCCCAAGAGCTCAATCAGGCCCTTATAAAAAACACCTTTAGACAAAAAGGCACATTCCAGTGACATCCAGAGCTCCTCGATGCTGCCTGTGCCAAAGTACATGCTCATCAACTGCGTGCAGCAGAGAATATTTTTCTAGCCCTGTCTTTTCTTCCACTTATTTTAAGGAACAGAATGTGGTTTCCCCTCCTGTGTTTCTCATATTTTGCTTAAAAATAAAATTTGAACCTATATCAAACCAAACAGCTTCTTGCCCAAGGTGGTGGAAAAAGAAAAAAAAAGAAAAAGAAAAAGAAAAAGAAAAGCCTCTTCTATGGTGAATCCATCAGGAAAAGGGAATATAAATCCCCCTGTGGATTTATTCCACCAGCAGCCTCCAGCCCCCAAAAACCAGTGCAAAATCTGCAGTAGATCCTTCCTACCATGGCACGTGACTTCTATGACTTCTTGGAAACATATAAAGCATCTAATAGAGCATGGTCTGATTTATACATGGAGCAGGGCACCTTTAATGGCAGCAGGAGTGCGGGTGTAAATCTCCAGGCACGGAAAAATCAGACGCATCGCCCCAGTCCTCTGGATTCACTCTGCTCTGAATGCCACTGAATAAAAATGAGGCTTTATGGTAAAAAAAGAGGGACATGTCCTTCTGCTGGATAGGAGACATTTCTAAGGGCACAGTGCTATAAATAATCATTCAAGCCAGTTTGCAAGTGTCTCATGTAACCCGTGATAAGCCGTAGAACAGGTATTGAGAATACCACAGAAACCATCAGAAGGCTGGAGCCCCTCTGCTCTGGAGACTGGCTGGGAGACCAAGGCTCCAGGGAGACCTTAGAGTCCCTTCCAGTGCCTAAAGGGGCTCCAAGAGAGTTGGAGAGGGACTTTGGACAAGGTCATGGAGTGACAGGACAAGAGTTGCTTCCCACTGACCGGGGATTCCACCTAGATAGGATGACAAAATTGCTTATGCTGAAGGTTGTGAGGCCCTGGCACAGGTTGCTCAGAGAAGCTGTGGCTGCCTCATCTCTGGAAATGTCCTAGGCCAGGTTGGAGGGGGCTTGGAGCAACTTGGCATAGTGGAAGGTGTCCCTGCCCATGGCAGGGGGTTGGACTCGAAGGCCTTTAAAAGCTCCTTTCCAGCCCAAACCATTCTGTGACTCTATAAAGACCCAGTGGGTTGAATTAGAAGTGGAGGTGTGTTGCCTTCTCACCCATTACCCCTTTCCAAAACTGTAAGCCTGCCCTGTTCATGTGCACAACCAGACACCTACAGATCCCCCTGGGTGTGTATATACCCCCTGCCATCCCACCCTGCACACGGAGGGACTGCACACCCCAAAGCAGCCTCCTCTCCCTGCCCTTTCCACAGGTGGATCATGGGGACAGTTGTTGTATGAAAAGGGACAATGCCATGCTCACTCCTCCACCCTGCAGACAATCCATCCCGAAGATCTTATGCCCATCCTGACTCCAGAACAACTCAAATAAATAGGAATATGCTTGGGAGTAAGCAGGGATAGGTGGCAGTGAACCACGTGGATGCCTACACAATCCAGTTTAGTAATTTTTCTTTATTGCCAACTCCTTCTGTTCAGACAGTGTCTGTCCCATCTGCAGAGCAGAAACCCACCCACAGAAGGCCTGCTAAAGTCCTAAGTGACCTTCTTTATCCTTTGACCTTCATCAAGGGCAGGTTGCACCTCTGCTCTTTAGGTGCATTTGAGTGTGAAGACATTGGATAAAGACCTGTGTGAGAACAAAGAGGAGGCTGCTTGTGAAAACACACACTGAAATGAGAAAACAAAATAAACAGCCAGTCGTAAAAGAGAAAACTCCTGCCATAAAGCAGATTTTGAGAGGGGAAAAAAAAAAAAAAAAAAGAAATGGTCACGCACTGCCCTGCTTTGCTAAACAGGCAGATGGGACTTGTATTTCTCTTCTGAAACTTTAATGGTGGGATATGATTCTGCTGCAAGCATATTTTATATGCCTGGCGATTAAAGAGGAAGGGAAGGGTATAATTTATAGAATTGTGAAACATAGAGGATAGCTTTCTGGCTGCAATGTTTCATTATTTTCTTGTTATTCCCTTTACTCTTCCTTTTGCTCCTAGGCTTGTGGAAGGTGATGGATGGGCAGCAGTGGAGACAGAAATCTTCCTGTTACACTCGCAGGGCAGGTACTGAATCAGCAACCATGGTGGCTACACAAGCTGCACCTCTCTGAACAAGCCTGAGACAAAAAAGAAGTGTTTAAGTGTATCCTCATTCTCTACAGCACTTTCCAGCTCCTACAGCCACCTCACCTCTCACTGGTTGACGGTCTTCACTCTTCCAAGGAAGAAGGTTGAGCCTTGGTTGGTCCTTCATGCAGATCTGCTCCTCACCCTCTGAGCTCTGCCAAGACCCTGGCACTCCCCACCCACCCCACCTCGGTTGGAAACAATAACCACCTGTGTTTGCCTAGAGAGAGACCCTGTAGGCAAAAGCCTGGCCGACCTGGTGGCCAAGAAGGTGCCCAAAGGTCAGTGGCATGGCCTTGCCGTGAAGGTGGCCAAACGTACACTCAGGAGAATTAACAGAAGTGCTGCCCAGAGGCCCAGGGGAGTGATCTTTCTGCTCTGTTCATCACTTGTGAGGCCACAGATGGAGCACTGTGTCTGGTTTGGGGTCTCCAGGCAGGCACTGTCACTGTGGAGGCACACAGAGGGATGAGGGAGCTGGAGCACAACAAAGGGAGAAGAGAGGTTTGTTCAGCCCAGAGATGAGGGAGTGAAAGGAGAATCTCACTTTTTCATCTAACTACCTAATGAATAACTATAGAGAGGAAGGAGTCAGACTTTTCTCAGAGCACAAAGAGCCATGGACAGAAGTTAAAGCAAAACAAGTTTAGATCAGATGTAAGAAGAACATTTTCAGTAAGAGGTTGGTCAAGCCTTGAACCACGAAGCCAGAGAGATGTTGGGATCTGTATCCTTGGAGATACCCAAAACTCAACCACACAAAGGCACGAGCCTGGCCAAAAGTGGGAACTTGAATCAGGAGTTTTCAAAGGTCTCTGCCACCAAAACCATTCCCTGAATCCATGCTCTGGTTGTGCAGATATGGAGCCAAGGCACCGAGGAGATGAAATAACACAACCACAGGTATGCAGAGAACCTCTACCTGAGGCCATGTCTCCAGAGAGCAACCTAAAGCCCTACCTTCTTTTCTTTTGAGTAAATTAAACCCATTACTACAGTCATGTCTGTGTGTCCTGGGCTTTTGAGGTCATCTGCTCCCCTGCTAGAAGTCTGCGCTTCTCCTCCTGCAAAATTCTTATGATTTTTAGGTTTTTTTCCAACTTCAGGGCCAATTCAGCAACTCATCTCTGTGCTAAGACTGTCAGTGAAAGTGTCAACTGCGCGGCTGGTTTCTGTGATGTGGAATCATGCCCACCAGGACTTGGACCAGGACTGTGCAGCCCATTTCACATAAGCCATCAACCAGCCCACACTTGGCAAAAGACTGAAGACAGTATCAGCCATGCCTGCACGACTCCTGGCTTTGGGCCATTTTTCTCCAGCCCTCTGAGCAGCCACGATATAAATCTTGCTGTCCTTTCACTGGTCTTTGCTGTGACAACACAATCACTTGGCTGCCCATGCCAGCCCCCATTGGGTGTTTGTCAGGGATGCGTCAGTGGAAAAATGAACTCTCTGCCCTGGAGAGCAAGGAGAGCAGTCCTTCACGAAACCAACCACTGCTGCCCTTTCTCAGCTCACACATTTGCTGCAGGAGGAATCTGAGTCCTTGTCAAATCACTGTGAATATTTACCTCCACCAGGAGCAAATCCGTATTCCTCCCTCACGGTGAATAAGCAGGAAAAGCTTGCCCAGATAAATGCAGGGTAAGGGTTCTGCTTCCTCTCCAATGCCAGCACTCCCATGCCTAAATATCTCCATGAAATATGTGTGTGCATGTGTACACATCCTTTATTCAGAGCTATATTTACTCTTTAGAAAGAAGACTGCTTGTCCCACTGAAGCCAGAAAGGAGGAAGAAATTCTTTACACTGAGGGTGGTGAGGCCCTGGCACAGCTTGCTCAGAGTAGCTGTGGGTGCCCCGACCCTGGAAGTGTTCAAGGCCAGGTTGGATAGGATTATAAACAACCTGGTCTAGTGAAAGCTGTCCCTTCCCACGACAGGGGGTTGGACTAGATGAGAGTTAAAAGTTTCTTCCAAACCATTCTTTGATAAGTCAGATGAGTCCTCCTATTCACCCCAGCAAACTACAACTCCTGACAAAACAAGGAAAACCATTCCCTGAATTGGTAAAATTGAAGCTCTGAAGCAATTTTTATATGCTAGCTAAATGAGCTTTTTTTCACTGGCTGAAACCCCTTTAATTGAGTTACTCCAAACCCCTGAGTTTAGAGAACCACTAGAGCCTGGTGATGGGACCCCACTGCGTGTTGGAGAGCATGGGAACACACAACCCCAGCAACCACCCGTGGGGAGACCACGAGGCCAGCAGAGAAGTCAGTGGGGCTGGACACAATGTGGATTCAGCTCAGGAAGCTCACGCAGTTCTAAGACTATTAGCACGGGAGGGTGGAGACCTACTTGTGTCCGGAGAGAGGGAAGAGAGCCCATCCCCTGCTGAAAGCTGTGGGTGGACCTATTGCACTTGGCCAGCCAGAACATTAAGGCAGGTCCCCCAATTTAACATTTCCCAATGGGAGGGAGATGAAAAAAGCAATTGGGGGGTGGGGGGGTGAGGGGGACTGGTGGTAGTGTTGAGAAAGCCCAGGTAAAACACCACCTGGAGAAAACAGGGTGGGCAGGAGAGGCTCCTCACAGAGGGGAGTGGGAGGGAGGCTTGA
>JAWWES010000094.1:69296060-69320804 GCA_035583135.1 Lophotriccus pileatus
GGTTAACAGACAGGTTGAGATGTAGAACTGTCATAGCTTAAAAAAAATCTGAAAGTTTTGAGGGCAAATCTCATTTTCTGTGGTAGGGCTTAAAGGCCTGATGGTTTTGGAGCTCTTTGAGGTGGCTCAGCAAACCAAATGGATGGGCAACGGTGCAGCAAATTCATAACTGCTCCTTAACGAACGCAAAGTGATGGGAGGGCAGGGAAAGGAATTTCTGCCCCTCAGGCACCTCTCAGGGTCCTAAACTGCATCAAACCAGGCAAGGGCCCTCCCAGCAATCGAGGCAGGACTGTGGAGTCCTCTGCTCTGCACAGAGTCACAGAGCAAAGCTCGCAGCGTGTTCGGCTGCATATGGAAAGGGAACGGCGAATAATCCCGGCAATATTATAATGCCTTTGTATAAATCAGGAGCGTGGCCTCAGATGGGGAGAAAAGTAATGATGCAGAAAAGGCAAGAAGTGTTCAATCAATATTTCTGCTCCGCATCTGGAAAGAAGCAGGATGAGATGCTTGTATCACACGAGGAGGATGAAGTACTTTCCAGTCCATTAGCAACCAAGGAGGTTGTTAAACAGCATCTACTAGCGATAAACAATTTTAAATCAGCAGGCCTGGATAGCTTGCTCCCAAGAGCCCTCCAACAGCTGGCTGAGAAGCTCTCTGGCCTGCTGACATTAATTTTTAATAAATCTTGGAATACCAGGGAAGATCCAGACGGCTGGAAGCATGCAAATACTGCTGCTGATCTGCTAAAGGGGAGAGCGGGATGGCCTGGTGAACAGGTTGTCTTGCCCGCCATCAATCACGGGTAAGATAACGGGAACCCCCCTGAGAGTCACCCAGAAGAGGAATTAAAGGATGGGAATTCAGCTAATGCTCGTCAGAAAGGTTCTGCAGCAAACACACCATGTCAAACAAAGCTGATTTTGTTCTTTGAGGAGATTACAAGTTTGGTTAATAAAGATAATTGCTTGGAGATAGCACACATAGGCCTTTGTGCGGCATTTGATTTACTGCGGTGTGGCATGTTGATTATAAAAAGAAAGCTGTATTATGAGAATAAAGCACATGTGCAGGGGACTCAGGAGTGATCTCAACAAATAGCTGCCAGAGGGGAATCAGGCTGTTTCCAGGGGGATTTCTCAAGGCTCGATCCCAGCCCCAGTATTCAGCATTTTCTTATCTGGAAGCAAATATAACATAGCTGCTGACAAATCAGCTCTGTGCTACACAAACAGGCCAAGCCACCTGAGTAGAGCAGAGACAGTGGCAGCCAAGCATCTGGCTGGGGTCATCACTCCACCTCAGAGGGTAGGAAGAAGGGGACAGTCAGTGAAAATAAAAGGGTGGGATGCTCAGAATCAGGGAGGTGATGCTGAAGCAGGTGGTGGAAAAGGAAAAAAATCCTTGGACTCGTTATCAGGAGATAAACTGGAGCCTGGTATGAGAAGGGTCGGGATGGGCGACTCCATAGTGCAGGACTCTGCAGCATCTGGGGTTGGGCACTCCCTAGGACAGGACACGTTACCCAGACCAGCCCTTTCCACACTTAATTCTGACACTGACCTTTGCAACCCAAAGGAAATCAACTAAAGCTTTGAACCAGCTTTTTCTAACAGGAATATCCTACCTGGCCTTAGCTTCTTATCCCCTTATCCCCTGAGCCTTAGCTTCTCCTTGGGAAAACACTTGAGGAAAACAACACTTGATGCGTGGGCAAACACCTCAGCGACACCCCAAAGGGAAGCACAGAGGCACCAGGCATGGAGTGAGCATCTCCAAGGGCAGCCCCACACACTTGGACACGTAGGTCTTGTCCACTGCTCCAAAGCCTAGCAGCTGAAAAAAGGTTTTTAGAAATCTTAGAAATCTTTATGCTCAAACAACCCTCCATGAAGCCACTTCATAGTTACTCCACTATCACTTATACTATTTCCAGCAACATCTTAAGCAACATCTCTTCTACCAACCTTTTTTTTCTGAAGTATCATCAATTCAGTTGAGTTTTATTTTGGTTTATTTTTACTCTCCCATCCTAGAAAACTAGAAGCTATTCATATTCATATTCATATGGGGCACAGGGTGTGTGGGAAAAGCTGCTTATCCTGGGCATGGCCAGCCAACATCCATCCCTTGCTTGGGTGGATTCTGGGGAGGCGATGTGGGGCTTGGCAAATTCATGGGAGACTGCATATCTCTAGGTTCAGAGCAGAAGAGGGCTCTGTGGGAGAGAGAAGGCTGCACGCCCATCAGCTCATGTGCACTCCTTACTCTCAAATCACAAGGGCAGGTCCATGCCTTTGGCCTTCAGGGCACCACAGGAGAAAGTAACAGGCCCCTTTGTGATTTGGACACACCATCCAGTGTCACAGGAACAGGGTTTCTTGCCCAGCCTTCATTTGTGTCTTCTGCTGGGTCTGGAAAGGCCATGTTTGGTACCTTCCCCCTGCTTCTTCTACAGCTGCCTTGGAAGGGACCAGACCTGCTCAGTCATCTCAAACATGAGGGGAAACCTCCCCACCTCAAAAGCCAGGAAAGCCCATGTCAATCTCATGACCACAGCAGGCACATAAAGGTTAGACAACTTTGTGAGACCTCACAGTGGTCACTGGAGCAGTAAGGATGGGGGGGAGGGTGTCATGCAGGACTGACTCTGAGGCATCTCCCAGGGAGGACCCCAATGGCCCCCTGGAGAGTGATCTGGGAGGCTTGTTCCCTAATCCCAGCCTGAGCCAAACTCAAAGGATCACTCAGTTCCAGATGCACCAGTGCAGCAGAGCTGGGCAACAGCCTCTGTGAAGCAGCCTTGCAGAAAAAGCAAGAAATTTTTGTCCTTGTGTCTTTTTTGTCCTCCTGAATTACACTCAAGGAAGAATTTAGCCTCCAACCTATTTTTTTTCTCATCTGTCATGATTTTCAGAGGGCTTCTTAACACTGCACGTGTCCCAAACATTCAGAGTTCCATGTGGGAGCTGGAGATGAAGTCTGGCAAAGGGCACCCCACTCTGCTGGCCTCATGTTTCCATTTGACTTTGCCACTAACCAGTGATGGAGAACTTGATGCTCACAATGTTCCTTAAGGGTTCCTGTGACTGTCCTTCCTCCAGGGAGAGAATGGGGTCAACAATTGAAATCCCAGATGTTTAACCCAAACAAGCCCCACCCATCAACACCTGAGCAGAGGATTAGGATACACTGTTATTGCTGCAGGGCAATTTAAGGAATAAGTCATTAAATCAAAAGTCTTACCTAATGCTAGACATAATAAAATGTTTCAATCTTTGGAAGGAAAAAAAGTAACAAAAAAAAAAAGTGAGTTTGTCTTAAAATCCCTGAATCCCAAAAACCAGCTTTGGTGAGGTGATCCATACCAATGGTGAAGCCTTCTTCAAGAATGCTGCAGCCACCTTGTCGGGCTGCCCAGCAAGGTAAAAAAACAGGTGCTCACCCAAAAAAAGGACCATCTGGGGTCTCATCTGCAAATGCTGCGGGGAAGATGCATCAGGTACCAGGCAAAGGCCTTGGACCCAGGATTTCCTTCCCTGTTGTGGCTCTTACTACCCAACCTGCCAGCAGCTCACCGTAGATTTCATCTCCTCAAAGAACCACCAGTTTTGGGTTGCATCTGCTATCTCACCTGAATTTATTTGCCTCATCCCTGGAAACATTCAAGGCTGGGTTGGATTTGGCTTGAAGCAACCTGTGACAGTGGAAGGTGTCCCCTGCCCATGGCAGGGGGTTGGAGTGAGATGGCCTTCAAGGTCCCTTCCAACCCCAGCCATTCTGTGATTCTATGATTCCATGCACTAGCAGGAGGACAGGATTGCCACAGCACCACTCCTCAGTGTGCCTTTAAACGTCTGTGCCCAGCACAGAGTCCTCAGAGGGTGAGAGCACTGCCAGAGAGTGCCCCCCCTGCTCACCGCCCTGCCTGCCTCCCACCTACTCTTCCTCCCTGGCTCTGCATCCATGAGGAGCGCACCACAACCACAAACACTTCATCCCTCCAAAAAAGATATTACCTCCACTCCCACCTTTCCCCTCAGCTCCAACCCAGCTCCCTGGGCCGGCGTGTTTTTCCTCCACCACAATTAATGCTTGACGAGGCAGAACATCCCCCCCTCCACCCTGCTCCAGTCAAGCCCAAGAGAACAGCACAGCCAGAGTAAATTACTTAGAAGAGAGGAGGGGAAAACAACAAAATTAAATAACCACAGCAGACAAAGACTTCTTGTCTTAAAGCCCTTAGCCAGCCAGCACATCAGGCAGGTTGGCTCGGGGATGCTGCACCAGCAGGAGCTGTGTTGGGGTTGGTCTGAGCACCCCCTTGCAGCCCCCTCCCAAATTCAGCAACAGGGACCCCGAATGCTCACCCAGGCACCCAGCTTTAAGATGATGATTTCACTTTTGGTCAGATGTGTAAGACCTGAAAGGTTTTATTCTGACTGCTCCAGCGGAACTCGATTTTTTTCAACAGGTTGAAACTGTAATTGCATATTTTCACCCCCTTACCCAGGTAAAAAAAAAATAAAAAAATAAAAAAAAAAAAAACAGAGGAGGAGGAGAAGTAAAACAGACTCATTTATCAAGTGCAGCCAAACACTAGGCTGGACTCAGTGAAATGAAAATGAGTCGGTGACACTTTGCATAATGGTGTTCCAGTTTGTTCTCCTAAATAATTCCTGTTTTAATGAGTCCCTTTTGCTCCAGCACTAGTTTGTAGCCCCCACACTTTCTCAGGCCCTTCTGTGCTTTAATTTGATTTTTAAAAATTCCCAGTGTAGTACTTTTATTAACAAAAAAAAAGGAAAAGAAAAGCAGGCTTGCTTCTCTCCTGGCTTACATGGGAGCAGGTAATGAATCTCCGAGCACAGGAGTCATCTCAGCTCTTATTTCCGTGGCCTTGCTGTTTCCAAACCTACTTATTTAAAAAACTCCCCCATCACGAGATAATGGGAACAGAGAAAGCCAATAAAAAAAACCAAAAAAAAGGCAATCAGGAGCTATACAGAAGAAGGGGAGCACCATGATTTCCACCTGATCTTCTCCTGCTGGGACAGGTCTGTAGGTCAAGGTACCGCAGATGAGAAGAAGTCGTTTCAGGGAGTGTAATCTCATGAAACTGAAAGCTGTGGCAGCACTTCCTCTTGCCCACCCCTGAACCCCATCACCACAGGCTCTTGCTCATGCTGAGGACAGTGTGGTGGCCCCCCAGGTGGCCCCACACCTCGATGTGACACCCCCTAAGTCCATGTCCCAGAGCAGACATAACCCCAGCTGAAGGATGGAGCAGAGATGGCTGGAAACGTCAGGAGGAGGGAATTAGAGATTCAGCAGTGCTCCACGTGTCCACTCCCCCATGTGAGCCTAACGAGCCTCATTAACAGGGAGGAATTTGTTCTGGAGCTGGGTGGGATGCAGTGGAAGGGAGAGACAAGGAATCCTGACCCCTTGGGAAAGGAGTCCCTTGAGAAGAGCCCTGGAAGGACGACAGACTCTGGAGCGGCTTACAGCCTAAGTCAGGTCAGGGTTGGGGTGACACTGATGAAGTGGAGGTATCAAGGATGAGGTGATCCAATCGGTCCATCCCCTTTCAGATTCCCTCCCCAACACTCCAGGGCTGTGGAAGAAAAGACACACCAAACATTAAGTGAGAGACCAGCACCTCTGGCCTCCCCAGTTTCACTGGGGGACAGGATAGAGAAGGACAACTTATGGCCAGAACTATCCAAAAGGGAGGCTTGGCTTAAAAACCTGCAAAGCCTCAGCAAACCCAGTTAACATCAGCCTAACCAGGCTCAGCAGCAGCTCTAGACTTCAGACCCAGGAAACAAACATTACAATAAATGTTTATACACCCATTTATTTCTAGCCATTCAGCAAATCAATGTTTCCCTCCCATCCCCCTTCCCCGGAGTAGCAGTCACTGCAGTTCAGAGTTAGTGTTACCAAAGAGTTTCCAAAGCCTTGGAGATACACTTGACCTTCATTATTGCACTGTTTTAATTTCCAGCCTCTCTTTTCTCACCCTCCCTCATGGAGTTCTGCCAGACTTCCTCCCTCCCTGGAGACCATCCCTGCACTATTTTGCTTGGGTTTTAATCACCTTCCACTTTGATGCCTATACTTCAATCTTTCACAGCCTTCCTCGGTGCTGTGCCATCTCACCAGCCTTTTTGGGAGCACCAGATGGACCAGCCAGATTCCTCTTAGGAAATATCTACTCTTTTCTTGGTTTCTTCCCTGCCCTGGGAAAAGCTTCAAAGCTGCTCTCCCTGCTGGCAGGATTCCTGGGAGAAACGCTCCGTGGACAAGGCCAGCAATCACAGAGTCCCAGAATGGTTTGGGTTGGAAGAGACCTTAAAGCTCATCTCATTCCAACATCTGCCATGGGCAGGGGCACCTTCCACCAGCCCAGGCTGCTCCAAGCCCCGTCCAGCCTGGCCTTCAACACTTCCAGGAATCCAGGGGCAGCCACAACTTCTCTGGACAACCTGTGCCACCCTTATAGTGAAGAACTTCTTCACAATCTTTAACATAAACCTACCCTTCCTGGCAGTGGGAAGCCATGTCCTGTCCTTCCAGGACCTTGTCCCAAGTCCCTCTCCAACTCTCTCAGAGCCCCCTGAGGCACTGGAAGGGGCTTTCAGGTCTCCCTGGAACCTTCTCTTCTCCAGGCTGAACAGCCCCCACTCTCTGAAGAGCCCAAGGAGCTGGGCATTATGGCTCTAGGTCACATCCAGGGTTCACCACTTGCCCTAAACAGCCCAACACTGATGCACCAAACCCCAGCTGTGCTTCCTGGAAGGTGCTCTGTCAGCTCCAACAAGATTGTTTTAAACCCCTGGATAGAGTAACCCTGCTTTCAAATCTTATTTTTAGCCCTTGTTTTCATTGCCATTCCCAAACAACAACCAAGCCTTACTTGAGTGTTAAATTTCCAGCTTTGGAGGCACCCCCTGGCACTCAGTTTCACAGACCCAACCTGATGGGAAAGCATTTTCTCATGGACACAGCTGCTTCCTTAAACAGACCTTGTGTTATGAGATAGGGAGATCAAAAACACCCAGTGTACTTTCTCTGGCCACTCATTAGCTTTGAGATCCCCTTTTCCTTGCCTCTGCTTGGCTCTAAGCCTCCCCCACAGCTTTTTCCAGCCTCTCTCTCTCGGTGATTTTTTCCTCTGGCTGGTAATTGTTCTCATTGCCCTTGGCTCACAGATGGTCCTTGGAGAGCTCACTGTTGATGTGGTGCCAGCTCTCCTCCATTCCAGCTGCTAAAGGGCATTAGGAGAGAAGCTACCACTCACCAGAGACCTTTCCTCTGCTCCATCTGCCCTTCCACACCTGGGCAATTGCTGGAAAAGGGTTTGGTCACCAGAGCTGCCACAGCTGGGCATGTCTAAGTCACATCACAGCATCCAGGCCGCCCTCCATCCCCTCTAACCCATTCCAACAAAGACTCACAGTTCTATCTGAATCTCCCTACCCACCCTTCCTCCTTGACATCCCTCCTGCCACAGAGCTGAGTCATTTCCCCTTTCCCAAACCTCTTCTTCAGGCTTTCCCATTCCCTTTGGATTGTGAGAGCCTCTGCAGTCCCAGCCCAGCAAACAGAGGGTGTCCTCTGTGCTCACAGAGCAGCCCCTGGGCTGAAATTCTTTATGCAGAGGGCGATAAAACACCAGCACAGGTTGCCCAGAGAAGCTGCGGCTGCTCCATCCCTGGAAGTGTCTAAGGCCAGATGGGACGAGGCTTGGAGGAACCTGGGATAGTTAAAGGTGTCCCTGCCTGTGGCAGGGAGTTGGACTTGATGGCCTTCAAGGGTTCCTTCCAACCCAAACTGTTCTGTGCTTCTGTGATTCCAGCCCCTGAGCTCCAGCCCCACTCCACAGGGACAACCTGGACTGCCACCCAGGCAGGATGGAAATGAGTGAAAGAAAACAAGGGATGGGGGAGAAAACACAGCAGAGCAGAGAGGAGGTGAAAGGAGGTCCTATTTTTCACCAAGCCAAGTTGTTTTTGGAGGCACAGACACTGGATTCATTCATGAAGCAGCTAAGTGCAGGGTTTTCAACGGAAACAATGAATTAACAAGGATGAGCAGCAACAGGATAAATGACCTTTTTCCTGCCTCCCAAAGTATCTCCCATTTCTTTCCTAACCAAGCAGCCAACAGCTCATCTAGCTTCAAAGCACTCAGTCCCAGCAGCCTGGTGCCTCCAGGGAAGTCCAAGGGGTTTCCACAGAGCTAGGCACCAGGGATGTGAAAGCACAGGCATTGCCATCCAGCAAGGTGACAGCCCCATGGACAAAGCCAAGGCATCACGGAACAAAGTGGAAGTTTAGACTGGACATCAGGAACAGGCTCTTCACCCAGAGGGTGGTCAGTCACTGGAACAGGCTCCTCAGGGATGTGGCTACGGCCCCAAGCCTGACAGAGTTCCAGGAGCATCTGGATGATGCTCTTAGGTTTAGGTAGTTCTGTGAGGAGCAGGGAGTTGGACTCAGTGACCCTTACGGGTCCCTTCCAATTTAGAATCACAGGACTATTTAGGCCCTCTGAGGTCATCAAGTCCCCAGCATTGTCAGGGCCACCACTAACCCATATCCCCCAGTGCCACATCCACATGGCTTTTAAATCCCTCCAGGGGTGGGGACTCCATCACTGCCCTGGGCAGCTGTGCCAATGTGAAACAGCACTTTCCGTGAAGGAATTTACCCAATATCCGATCTAAACCTCCCCTGGCACAACTTGAGGCTGTTCCCTCTCTTCCTGTCCCTTGTTCCCTGGGAGCAGAGACCAACCCCCCCTGACTCCCCCTCCCCACCCCTGTCAGGGAGTTGCAGAGCCAGAAGGTCCCCCCTTGAGCCTCCTTTTCTCCAGGAGGAGTCCCCTCAGCTCCCTCAGCTGCTCCTGCTCCTCCACACCCTTTCCTTCTCCTGGATGTGTAACCTGAGATATTCTAGGGCTCTATGATCAGTGCCCTGAACACCAGCCCAGTGGGACCCAACTAAACCCGTCCACGGAAAAAAAATAAATCCCAGTTCACTGCGAACCCAGTGCCTTTCACCAGCGTGCAATTTGGCCTCAAAGACACAGAAAGAAAGTGGTTTGACTTTCAGTTTCTGCTATCTCAAAATCTATCAGAGGGATATACTGCCTCGCGCTAACGTAACGGATTAGAGCAGAAGATGAAATGCTGTTCCATTATCTATTTATTAAAAGCACCACTTGAACTGCTTTTATTCGGTGTACATCTCCTAGTAAAGAGGTGCTCCTTGACTGTGTAAATCAGCGAGCAATTGTGTTTTAACAGCCGTTAGAATGGCATTTCCCCACGCTTTTAGATGGACTATCAGACAGAAAACCTCTCCCAAAACTCACTTATCGTAACAGGCGCGATCACAGAGCTCTTTACGGCTCCTCTACCACCAAGACAAATACAAAATGGGCTTGTAAAGCTCACAAAGCAGAGATCATTCCCACTCCTGCTGCATGAATATCCCTAATGACAGGTCAAAACAAATAATTTTGTTAGCAGAGGAGGACTGTAGAGCTCTCACTGACGGATGGGGCTTCTGGTAGGCGAAGAAATGCAGGCTGCAGCTCCCAACCCACCCGTCCTGTGGGAACCAGCTCTCACGGAGCCAGAAAGGATGAAGACGCTTTGAGACTACCTCTTCTCTGAGCACGAGGGGAAGAAATCATGACAGACTTTCAGTAAAATATCTCAGGTGTCAATATAGCAATATGTGTGAACTGCACAACAAAAAGGCATATTGTTGGATTCTCTCTGCTCCACCAGAACAAATTGGGCTTTTGCTGTGTTGGGGATATTTTTCCATGCCAAGAAGTACTCCCCCTTATTTTTGCCAGGCTCTTGCTGCTTTGGCATTCCAATTTTATTTACAGACTGTTTCGAAAAAGAAATCTGGAGCAAATCTCAGATCTATTGAGGAAGGTGGAAATGGGTGTATCCACATGCATGGGGAAGGATACCTATGATCTGGAAACTATGTGAGTGGATGGATGGATGGATGGATGGATGGATGGACCCCAACCACTCTGCTGCTGTCAAAAGGATCTCATCACTGTGGCAAACTCATTGCTGGAGTTGATGTCCTTGTTCCCTCCTTTCCTGTGGCCAACTGCACTTTATCACTCGCTGTAGCTGAACTGGAGCACTGTCCTGCTGGAAAAAACCCAGGGCCCAGCTATGTCACCTGGAAGGACACCCATCCTTGGCTGACTGGTTTTCCAACCCCATGCACCCCAAGCTTCTTACACGAGTTAAATTCTGACGGGGCTGACAAACCTAAAAGATCATTTCAAACCACAATTCCTTCAAATTCAGCTTGCTGCAGCCTGTGACCTCCTTGGCAGGATCTCCCTTCAGCACAGCAGCCCCAAACAGGAGCTGACAGTGCTCTGCAACCTTTTGAACCAGCACTCAGGTCCCTTGGGTACTGAGGGAAGGATTTCTCTTAACAGCATGCAAGCTCCTTGGCTCTGACAGCCCTGCTCTTGGGCTGCCTGGGAGGGGACCAGCATCCCACTCCCTCCATTCCATGGTGTGAAAGGTCACTTGGGGAAGGTGCACTTGTCACCAGGAATAAACCATTACACAGAAGTTGTGTCACATCTTCTTTCTGGGAGGATGGAGACAGCTGAACTCAGAGAAAATCTCTCCTGATGCCAGTGGGGTTTGGATCTGTCCCAGAGCAGCGAGCAGAAATGCCAAGTAGCAAGAAGTAAAACCTCTCCTAAATGACATGGGTTATCAGCTGGTGTGGAGTGAGCCCCAGGAGACACCCAGGGCAGGTGTCCCTTCACACTGAGGTGCCAACCAGTCCAATCTGACTGTCTCCTTAACAGAAGTCACCCCATTACCATAAAGTTTGGACAGTGCCAGCTTCCCAGTCAAGCTAAATAAATCCCTTCCCTTTGCTTCCCCTGACAGCACATCTTATCCAGAGCTACTCTGAGACAAGAGTCACCAGTGGACCTGAAAGAACTGGGTTCAAGGGCTTCAGCTCAGGAGAGCGTGGATGACCCCCCGTGCCTCTGAGTTGTTAAAATTTCCCAGATGAACCTCACAGTCCACATTTTGCTACCTCTGTACATCAGAATAATGTTAGAGAAAATTTTATTTCTCTCTGCAGTGGGTAGCAAACCAGAAACAGGACTACAGCAAGGGTGGCACACACAGAAGAGAAGAAAACATCATCTGATCTTCTGGGAGGGAGAAACCAGGGTCAGCCAGCGGCAATGCCTACCTGCTCACCTGGTTCAGCAATGTCCTAGGAAACCAAGCATGGACTCTGAATGAGACCCCCTGAATGAGATGTTCTGCCAGACAAAAGATCATGTCCTGCCATCATGCTTTGCTTGAAGCCCAGGAGAAATCAGCACGAGCCCAGCAGCCACCAATTTTGTGCAGCCTCACCTCAGAAAGGAGACCTAGACCAAGCCCTTCCTCCTGGCTCTGCTGCTGCACATGTTTTGGAGTGGCTCCTTCCCCCAGCTCAAGGCTAAGAGGTTGTCCAGGGGGTCGCCAAGCCAGATGTGGCTGCACTGGAGCTCAGCAGGACCTGCCTCTGAGCTCTCAGCAGTGGCAGGCAGGGGCTGACACAGGCAGGGGTGTCACCACTAAAGGGCTGGCGAGCCCATGTCCCGCCCCTCTGCCCCTCCCTGAAACATGGGTCAAGCCACAAGGTGACAGTTAGTGATGGCAGAGCCGTCCCTGCCCACCGAGCTGCTTCCAGAAGTGTATCAAAAACTAAAGAGAGGCAATAAAAATTAAAAGAGAGGTAATACGGATCATAAAACCCAAGCACAAGACTAAAAAGTCCCCCGGGCACTGATGTGTCATTAAGCCAGGGCATGAACCTCCCCTCACAGTGCTGCCAGGCCCCTTTCCACGAGAAATTATCCTGGTTTATGATTACTGTTTCATCAAAGGCGGGCCAGGTTTTTGCTGCCTGGCTCTCTGGGGTTAAGGAAAAAGGTGGTGGAAAGGCTGGGAGCTGGTGTGTCACCCCTGTGCAGCACCTTTTGTGCCTCATCTGCCGACTGGGTTTTGCGGCTGAGACCACCCGTGCCTTGAACCAAGGATTGCACACACCCCATTCATGAAGGACGCAGTGTAGAAATGATAAACAGACCCACAGAACCACGGAATGGTTTGGGTTGGAAATCAACTTTTAAAGGCCACCCAGTCCAGCCCCCTTTCCGTGGACAGGGACACCTTCCACTAGCCCAGGCTGTTCTGAGCCCTGTCCACCCCGGCCCTGAACACTTCCAGGGGTGGGACATCCCATTACTTTTCTGATAACTGATAACTAAAATAATTTGGCCCAGCCTAACAGAGCTGCTGGTCTGAGCTCTGAGGACAGAAAACATTATTTTGCTAAAGGTTGTCCATCCCCCAGCCTTGCAGTGACTGATAAGTGCTCTTCTCCCACTACAGAAGGTCCCCCTGAAACAGCAGCCACAGTGTCAGGAGGCTGAGAGGCGTGAGGGGACTCCAATTTTAATCCACTTGCACACAAAGCTGAGGTTTTAATCATCCCTGGGGCTGGCAGGAGATTCATTGCCCCCCCTACACTGCCCACCATCTCCCTCCCTCACCGGTCTGGCCCCAGTGACCCATTAACATCCCCTTCTTCTTGTAAATATTGCCTGAGTACTCCTGCCTGCCCTCCTGCCCTCAATTAATCGTGGCCTGGGGGAGAAGCAGGTAAGAGAGCACTCAAATTTAACTGATCTCCACAGATGGTAGAAGTGGAACTCGATGTGACAAATGCAGGCAGCAGGGACGGGCAAGGGCAGGGCAAGGAGGACAGCAGAGCCCTTCGTGCCCAAACACCCTTGTGGATGCCCAGGTATCCTCACCTCCCATCACTTCATGGGATTTGAAGCAAGTTTGCATGCCACAAGGTTTGATTCTCGGGTGGGGAACCTTGCTCTGAAGCAGGTTATCAGTGCAAGCTGAACCCCATGCTCCCAGAGCCATTAGCCCTATGGGCTGGATGTCCCATCAGCCACACTCATCTCATGGTACCAGGCAGAAGCCCACACAAGCTCTGCAGCTCCCAAATCCCATGGGAGCCTTAGACACACCACTGCATTAGGAACCACTGCACCTCAGGAACAAACTGATGGCAAGAAGCTATCTGGAAAGAAGGCCAGGTTGGATGGGGGCCTGGAGCAACCTGGTCTAGTGGAAGGTGTCCCTGTCCATGGAAGAGGGGTTAGAACTGGATAGCCTTTCAGGTCCCTTCCAACTGAAACCATTCTGTGACTCTACAACAAGTATCTCAGGCTTCAAACAGCACCTTCAGCATCCATGGGGATACCAGAGATATAACTGATACCTTCAGCACGGGACCAAGGTCCCAGCTCCTGCTGCAAGGAGCAGCAGGTCACCCACAGAGCAGTCCCAACTGTACCCAAAGGTGGTTGAGCTGGAACAAAAGCTGAGGCCAGAGAAACAGGCTGATTGATTTTTTTTTTCTTTTTTTCCCCTAAGATATGACTAAACTCCATGAGCAGGTAGTGCCTCAGCATCCTGCAAGCATCCTGCAAGCAATGCTTTCAACATGAAGGAACAAAAGGCTGTGACAGGGAGGGGAATGGTGGGAAACCTTAAGGGCTGCCAAGCTTCATTTGAGACCTGGTGTTTGCAGCACAGGCTGTATTTCATCTTTTCATAAGTAACTCTTACCAGGAAACATTACAAAAAAGGGGGCATTTCAAGGCAGAAAAGTTGGTCTCCAAATGTAATTTTATTTTATTTTTTTTAAACTCTTTTGTTAGCAACTCTTCTGGGGAGCGAATCCAGCAGAGGCAATACAGTGCAACGTGCACTCCTAAATTAGTTTCCAGGCACTTGGGATGCTTTATTATTCATTTCCTCCAAATATTAGGCAATGCCTTTCGCCCCTTTCAAAGTCTATACGAGGGGTCTTTGATGCATTTGTGGGACTTGAAAGTTTCAGGTCTAAAGAAGCATTTCTTTCAAGTCCTCCCTTTTATCAAGCATATTCTGTTCTGTTCGCTGTAACGCACACAATGGCATGAGAGTCTTGACCTGCTTCATGTCTGATGAGCTGAAATCTCAGATGCATAGGATAAAACGGCCATTCCTGGCAACACAGCTTAAACACTTAGGGCTCTATTCAGGCAAATATTACCCAGGGGTCTACCACGCCGCTGAAAAGCCGCAGAAATTGGCTCCGTAGACGGCTGACCAATTCAGCGGTGAGGAATGACCCCGCTACATTAACTCCCCTTTTCATTTCACCCTGGGCGAGACGGGGTCTGGAGGCAACCGCTGCAGGAGGCGAGAGCTGGCTGAAGCCAGATTCGTTTTCCTCGTATAAAGTGGTTTTTTTTTTTGTGTGTGTGAGTTTGTGTGTGACCGTGAATGTCATTACGGGGATCTGCAAAAGGCGGAGGGCAACGGCACCGGGGCAGGGGCGCAGGAACCAGCGAGGGTTCTGTCTTAACAGTGACGCCTCTCCTGGAGGAGAAAAACTTGCAGCCCCTAAGATGCTGCGAATGCCTCAGGTAACCAGGTCTCTGCCTCTGCTGAAGGCGTGTGGGGCTCCACACCGCACTGTCTCCTCCATGACTCAGCCAGAGTTGACACCTCTTGCCACACAATAACTTACTCTGTTTGCAGGTGGGGGTTTCCCATCTTTTCCCTGTTTGCTGCAAGCTCACTCAGAGATGGCTCCTGCCCAGTAATATACTGGACTTAGGAGAGGGATGCGAAGTGAAACCTACCCTTGCAAAAGCAAACACATCTCAGTGCAAAAGTCCATGTTTTTGTCCTTCAGACAATCACACCGACATGTTTTTATAGAAGAACCAGGCGGCTATTTCAGGATTTTAATCTTCTCTTATCAATCTCCTCTTGACAGGTTAGAACTGGGAGAGATTTTTTTAAAGGGTGATCTAGAAATGACTGGGCAGAATTTCATGTGTGGGCTGGAGAGCTCCTAAATGGGTTGAAGCTGCTGGAATTCACCTTGCATGTTTTATGCCCTATAAGCAAAAGATGCACCTAGAACAACTCAAAAAAGGAGAGTTCAGACTATGTGGGTAGATGTTTGTAAGAGAGACTGGTCCTTTTTTTATGGTTCTACTTGCCTGCCCCAGTGTTACGTCTTGGTATGCAATCCCAGTCTGTCACCCCAAAACCAGTCTTGATAAGCCCAAAATTTCTCTGGGAAGACCATTTCTTAAGCCATAAAAAGGAAGAATTCAACTCTTCATGAGCAAAACCTAGCTATGTCTTTCCTAATACTGGCAAAACATCCCGCAGCAGCTCCGGAGCCTGTAAAAATGGGAATATGTGCATCTGCAGTAAAAGCAAATCTGATCCACAAGGATACAATCTCCCAACATGCTCATCTCCTTCAGGATGCCGCAGACTCAGAGAGAGGAGCACAAGCCTGATTTTAACAGGATGCTGAGCATTGCTCCCATTGCTGGCATGGCAGTAGCTGCAACAGGTACCAAAAATAATATGATAAAGACTGGACAGGGCTCTGAGCAACCTGGCCTAGTTGACGATGTGCCTGCTTACTACAGTGAGGGTGGACTAGATGCCTTTTAAAGGTCACTTCCAATCCAAACTATTCTATTCTATTCTATTCTATTCTATTCTATTCTATTCTATTCTATTCTATTCTATTCTATTCTACTCTATTCTATTCTATTCTAATTCTATTCTCAGCTCTCACATTGCCCCCCTGGCTAGAAGGGTTTTTAGGAGCCCTCTTAACCATCCTTATTAAAATACAATCAGAACACATGGGGTTTGTGCCCTGTGTGTGAGTGCTGCAGTGCTGGTCTGATGGAGGGCAGCTGACAAGTCATTACTGTGCGTCCTACAAATCCTCTGAGCCAAAAAGGAAGCTCCAACAATGTGATGATTTATCAGTTTGCAGGTTGAAATTCTTTCAATCGAGATAACAATTCTGCTCCTCTGTGGTAAATGAGAGTTTTTGTTTGGGGGCCCTGGCAGGAGCGGAGCCAGCACACGGATGGGACTCATCGCTCACGAGTCAGCAGAAAGATGCTGATGGGAACGTCTGCACAAATTTTAAGGAGCCTGAAATGGCTCCTTTGAGAGGATGAGACAGAAGAAAAAGAGGAAAACTGCAGGAGAAACGAAATCTATTTGTAAACCCCAGGCAGGAGCTGACACAAGGCAGCCAGTGCAGGAGTGGGAAGATGATAATGGAGCATGATGGATAGTTCACAGGATTATTAGATACCCTCCAACTCAAATATGCTGAGGAGCCAATTATTTAACGCTAAAGACAGTGCAAACGGATGTTTAATAAGCTGAATCTCTTCAGGATTGCTGGAGCTCAAGGGACCAAACTCCTGCTGGTGTAAATCAGGAAAGCCAGCATGATAAAGTATCCTGTGCTCCAGATACACACTGGTCCTCCATCTCTGCCAGGAGAGCAGGGGCTGGGGTGCGGGGAAATGCAGCTGGAATTTGGGAGAAGATGGGTGCAAGGGTTCCCTGGGGTGGGGAAGCACAGCCCACGAGCCTCAGGCTGGTGAAGGCACTCAGTTCTGCAGCTGGTGGCCTTCCAGGCTGCCCTGTTTACAGACAAGGGGGTTGCTTCTCCCAGGGAGACAGTCTGGGTTTATTTTCTAGCTGATTGCAGAGAGGCAGCAGGGACGGCAGCAGGGAAGCAGTGGGAGGAGTGGGAGCCAGAGAGGAGTTCGTTTTTTCCTGCAGGCACTGAACAGCACCTTTTTTGGAGTCAGAGATGATTTCTGGGAACAAAAATTCTTCTGCTGAGAGGGTGTTGGGGGAAATCAGGGTCTCAGCACCCTCCCTGATTGCCTTGCCAGGAGGTGACCCCACAAACACACCATCCCCTCACCTGGGCTGCTCCTGCAGTCAGAGGAGAGGGACAGGCTTCTGCTCACCCTAGAGTGCTGCCCAAACTAGACCAGATTTAAAGCGGGGTAAAAACATCTCCACTAACTACAAAGGACCTCTATCTTTTTAACTGTCTGAAGATTGCTTCCTGAAACTATATTGTGTCAACTTCTCTCTTCTAAACTCATGCTTATACTATAGGAGCTGAGGTGTGCCTTAAAATCTGAATCTCCCTGTGATTCACCCACCACCAGCAGTGCTCCTACATGTCCACATAGTCCAGGTGACAGCAGAGACCCAAGAGATAAGGAATAGATTCTTTATGAAGAGGGAGGTGAGGCCCTGGCACAGGTTGCCCAGAGAAGCTGTGGATGCCCCATCCCTGGAAGTGTTCAAAGCCAGGTTGGACAGGTCTTGGAGCAACCTGGAAAACGTCCCTGCCTGTGGAAGGGGTTTGGACTAGATGAGTTTTAAAGGTCCCCTCCAAACCCAAACCGTGGCTCTACAATTCTGTGTTAACCCAGCAGCAAGATGCTCCCCAGCGTCCGTAACGCATGTGCAGTGCAGGGCCTGAAGGGGAGATGTGGGGATTCAGTCCCTGACAGATGGGAACCTGTGGGGGACTCACAGCATGGCTCTGCTGAGGGTTTGGCCACTGCAAACCAGGCAGTTGCTCACGAGAAGATGAGCCTCCTACCTGGCACAGTGCGAAATACCTCAGTTCAGCAACATCAGCTCGGGATCTGGCACATCTGAACCAGCTCAGACGATTTAAAAAAAAAAAGGATTCTCCTTTCTTACTCTTCAAGACCTTTAGGAAGGCATCCAACTCACAGCCTCCTGTGCGACAGCTGCAGAAAATGGGTCTGGAGAGGACCTTGAAATGTCACCCAGAATCGCAGCCCCGTGACTGGGTCTGTGCCGGGGCCAAGCACAACAACGGCCAAAAGCGCTCCAAGCATTAACAAATATTGTTGCTCGGCGCACTCCCGTGCAGCTGCCAGCCTTCTCTGCCGCCTGCTCCCTCCAGCACTGCAGCACTCAGCACACACACGCTCATGAGAGCATCTTCTATGGGTTTACAGGAAGAGCAGTGAGGGTTTCGGTCGCTGACGACAGTAGAGAACCGCGGCGGCGGTGGCGGGAGAGATGCTTTGCGCTGATCCATCAGCATGACAAACCACCTCCTCTGCCCCAGCAAATCCCTTCAGCCAACTGAAGGGCAGGATCAGACCCCCAAGACCCCAGAATGATATCAAGACAACCCCACTTTGTCTCCTGCTTGCCAGGAGCCGCCAGCTGTCCCTGCAAAGCTCACCCAGATGAGTACTCACCAGGACCCTTGGTTTTGTTTCAAATCGGCGACGCTCCCTTCGCTCCTCTGACCATTTCCTAAGGAACAAAGGAGAGAGAAAGAAACAAAACAAAAACCTTCATCAGATCCATGACTGAGTGTCTGGTTAAGAAAGGCCAGCTCTGGAGAAACCTTCTGCTGGTACAGCGAGGAAACACTGAGGCAGGCCTGCTCCTGCTCTCCCACCACAAGTGTTTCCCTGGTCAGTTCATCTGCTCATCACGCTCCCCCGTATAACAAGATCACCTAGCAACACCGTGCCATGCAGGTGCAAACCCACCCCACCCTCCCACTGTATCACATCTCCCGTGGCAGCTGGGAGATGAAAACTCCGGAAACGGATCACATCCAAGCGGCTTTGCCTGCCTCGCCCATCCCACCATCCCCCCAACTAAACATCATGCTTTGGTCCCTCTGGGATTATCAGCTTCCTGGGGCTTTCTACAACCACAGCTCAGTTGTCAGAGATGATGGTACCTACAGGGGTGCCTGAAATAATCCCACATCCCAGAGGTGCTGGGGTGCACAGGGGGAAGGTGTATGACCAGTGCCCTCCCAAGCTCTGCCCGTGAAAGTCTCCTGTCCCTCTTAGCTTGGGAAAAACTTTGGAGAAATGGAGCCCTGCAGAAGCTCCTGGACACCACTTGCACATGATGGAGACAGTGTCTCTGAACAGGTTGGCATTTCCAAACAGGAAGCTGACACCTCCATGTGGGAGGTGTCAGGTGAGTGGGACCGTCACCAGCACGTGCCAGAGGAGATGACAAAACACGCCGATGGTTGATAACACAGATTACCTACAGGGTGGCTGTTGAGGGATGAGGTGGCCCAGCAGCTTGCCTGGAGGTGGGCAGGACTCAGGGCTGATGAAGGAGATCAGCAGGAGGGCTGCTTTGGGGGACTTGACTCCGTTTCAGCACAACCTCAAGGATTGAGACCCCCACCAGCAGGCAGCCATCGTATTAATGGGGTCCTGAGCCCCCCTAGTACAGCCTGGGGGGGTGGCCCAGGTCTCCTCCTGGGTAAGGGCAGAGAGGAAGACCACCATGGCACACATGATATGGGAGTAGACAGCTGGAAATTGCTCATGTGGTGCAGCAGGCAGGTGGGGATGCAGCATTTGCATGGTGTTGTCCCCAAAATGGCACCACCAGCTCACACCCTTGTCCTTAAACCTGGGTTTGCACCTCAGTTTTGGTCAGGGTCAAGGGGTTGCCATCAACCCATGGAAGCTGCAAGGGAAAGGGGATCCCTATGCCAAGGCTTAGTGAGTTTGCAAAGCAAGGGAGCGGCCACTTGTGTGTAGTCTCTCAATTTCCTTCCTTTTCCAGGCAGCCCTTGCAATGGGTTTACCAGGGCAGGGTCCACCAATACTACTTCCCATTACTCATGACACAGGGAAGCAACTGGGATCCCTCTCCCACCCACTCATCACTTTTAGATGGAGCCACTGACCTTGAGTCAGCCTTTATGGGATCCTCACTCTCATTATTTTCAGGGGAGGGTGACAACAACATTTTTCAAGTGAGGCTGACACCCAGATGACCGTCCCAGGATGGAGGAACCGAGGGGTTCTGAGCACCCTACCCAGCCTATTGAACTGGTAAGATAATTGCTGTGCATGCACACCCAAGCAAAGGGGGAAAACCACGAAGGGTAACCTTTGTGGTGGCCTCTAATTTTCCTTCTCATGCTTCTATGAGCACCAGTCTGAGGACATTTAGGCAGCAGGCAATGCAGGGAGCACAGGTGGGAGCATAGAGTGGCTGCAGACCAGCACTAGGGCCACAATCAGCCCCAGGAAGGGGATTTCCCTGCAGCTAATGAGTCCATCTGCTTTCAAGAGCATCCAGCTGCTCTGACCTTGTGCACTCCAGCACGACCTCCTTCCTTAGCCCCAGCCCTGCTCAGATCATTAGCTGACAAGGAACTGCCACTGCTGAGGACTAATGGCTCGTTTGCCACTCAGCAGCCACAAGTGATCAGCAAGGGGGCAAAGAGCTTAGTGCAGGCCACTGTCAGCCTGCCCATGTGGGCCAGCGCCGTCATCTTTGTTTAGGAGACAGAATTCCTGGAGAACGCTGCAAAATTCCTGCAGTGCCCTGGCTTCCTTCCAGAGCTCATCAGCCCTGCTCAGGCTGATGCACGACCTCCTCCCGGCACCAGGGCAGGGGCTGGCTCTGTGTTTCACAGGAGCAATGCTGGGCTTCAGCTTTAACTTCCAGCTAAATTCTCCTTCTCTCTACGGGTCCTTCACTGCAGCTGCTCCCCACGGCAAGGGCAACTCAGGGACACGACAGCTTGCAAACCAACACCTTGCTGTAGGCAGGCAGGGGGGTCGTGTCTTCTCACAAGCGATAGGAAGAGAGGAAGCAGCCTCAAGATGCACTGGGACAAGTTTAGGTTGGACATGAGGAGAAATTTCTTCTCAGAGAGGGTTGTCAAGCCCTACACAGGCTGCCCAGGGCAGTGGTAGAGTCACCATCCCTGGAGAGATTTAAAAGCCATGAAGATGTGCCACCTCAGGATACACTGACATGAAGGACAGAGGCTGTGAACAACCACAGTCACGGTCCACCCTCCAGGAGCTGAGGAGGATGCCCTGGTGCCCTTGTAGCAGTTTCCAAAATAGGATGGGTATTGCTGAGAGCAGCCCAGGCTTCATTCTCCCGTTCCCAGAACACACGTGCAATGAAAAGCTATAGAACAACCAGGCTTGCCTGTGGCTTCCCCCTCAGCCACAAGGTCCCTTTTAGCTTCTTGGGGTGGTTTGTAGATGAATCAAACACACCCTCCTCAACATGACATTGAAGTTTCTAATTACCCTCCTCGACTACATCACTAACATGCCACATCAGCTCACTCGGGTCTGTTCCTCTCACCACGTGTCTCTGGAGATGGAGCTTCTGCCTGTCTTTAGAACACTGACCTCTCCATCCCCCAGCTGGGGTGGGCTGCAGAGCTGGAAAAGACAGCTCCCAAACAAACTGGTGATAGGCCATGCTTGTCCTGATCTTGAGTTCAACCCCGCGTGTGGAAACAGACTTTATCACAGAATCACAGAACAGTTTGGGTTGGAAGGGACCTTTACAGACCAGCCAGTCCAACTCTTCTGCCATCAGCAGGGACACCTTCAACCAGATCAGGTTGCTCAGAACCTTGTCCAGCCTGACCTTGAATGTTTCCAAGACTGGGACATCCACAGCTTCTCTGCGAAAACAGTGTCAATGTTTTACCACAGTCACTGCAAAAACCTTCTTCCTAACAGGTAATCTAATTGATCAATTTAAAAACATCACCCCTTGTTCTATTGTGACAGATTCTTTATAAAAGGTCTGCCCCCTTTAGGCCCTGCAAGGGGCTCTCAGCTCTCCCTGGAGCCTTCTCTTCTCCAGGTGATCCCCCCCGGCTCTCCCAGCCTGGCTCCAGAGCAGAGGGGCTCCAGCCCTGGCAGCATCTCCGTGGCCTCCTCTGGACTCGCTCCAGCAGCTCCATGTCTTTCCTGTGTTGAGGACCCTCAGAACTCCCTCCAAGGTGTCCACACTGGGAACATCCCTGCCCTCAACAGAAGAAGCACTCGCACACTCCCAGTGGAGTCCCACGGATTCCATCCATGCTCCAGCCCTGACCAGCCAGCAGCTGGAATTCAGCTCACCTGAAGCACAGGATAGCCCTGAACTGACAGCCAGCAGCATGGACCACGGCCATGCCCTTCCCTGGTTCCGTGCCAAGGGGGGATCCTCAGGGACAGCCTGATAAACCTGGCATGCCAGGTAGGATTCAGCTCCAGATCCAGATCCAGATCAGTCTCAGCTGGGGTGCCCACATGCAAATCCTGGATTTAGCCAGCATGTTGAATTCCCTAAGCTATCCAAGACCCATGTGTGGCACTTCCAGGTACGACCCTGGACCTCTTGATTCACAGATGGAGGCTAAGCAGTGTGTCTCAAGGTAAAACCAGACACCTGTGTTCAGCAGCTGAATCATGACCTACACGTGTGGTGGCTGCCCCAGCTCTTACTGCAGTCCATGGGGATGCAGCCAGCGTGATCTGGGGTGTCTGGTGAGCCATTCAGCTACTCAAACATCAGTATCTATTTTGGGGGTGTGAAACACCCTCCAGACTCCACTGATCAAACACCCACCGACTCTAACAGGAGATTAGCACCGAGTTAATATTTTTATCTCCCTCTGCAGCCCACCTCCAGCTCCTGGTCCAAGTTTCAACAGCTCCAAAATAAAACCCATTTGCATTGGATGAGGATGCCCTCCAGCTCTGCACTCTCAGGCCCCTGCTGTGATGAGCAGCACAATCCTGGCACATCAACACTTCCAGGATGGCTCCAGTGTTTGTGTGGCTCCTGCATAACAGCACTGAAACAAATAAATTTGAGAAAGAAGGGAAAAGGAACAACTGATATGCAAACCCATGTCATGAATCATTCACCAAGTCTGCTCTCCAGTTTTCCAATAATCTTGGAGGTTGCTTCCAAAGTGCTGTTTGCAAACCCTCTGTTAATCTGGGAAGCAGATGCTGCTGCAGGCTGTGTTACAGCATCTTCAATAAATCCCCAGAAAATACTACTTTAAAATGCCCAGGACTTTTTCAACCAGTTCTTTTTACATCTTCTTGGCATATCTGAAAAACTAACACCACAAAAACCCCCTTTGCTGTGGTTCAGCTTCAACAAACAAGCCTAAGCCTGGCAAAGAGCTCATCTCATATCTCCCCTCATGCCCAGGTAACCCCAAACTCCTGCCAGAGGATTCTTACCATTTCCTTCAAATGCTCTCAACAGTCTTTCACCTCACTGGACACATCAGTGGATCAGGAAGGTGCCAGAACTACTTTCTAGCAGCCTTAATAACACCAAGCAAAATCTGGAGCTGCAGGCAAACGCTGTGGTGTTGTCAGACAGAAATGAGGGTGGACCCTGTTTCCAGTAAAAATTAGGATAAAACAACAAGGTGCTGCCTTCCCATCCCAGCTTGAGCATCTGAGGTGTTCTGACAGCAGTGAAATGACAGACTGGCCCCTTTGCCATCTAAAAAAATGAAGCTACAGCTTCCTTTAGTGACGCTCTCCAGTCAGTGGGCAGAGCAGGGTGAACCCATCCCTTCTGGAGGTGTGTGGAGGGAGATAAGGTGATGTCTGACCACAGTGCAACAGGACCTGCAGTGCAACCACAGAGCCTGTCCACGGTGGGACACCAGAGCAGGCAGCACCAGGTGTGGAAAACCCCAAGATACACCACGTTTTGGGGATAATTCTCCTTCCAGCCACTACTGAAATATGTTGTGGGAAAGAGACACCCGGGGTCACAAACCCCTCACACACCTGAGAAAAATGCCAGTTAGCTAGGAGAGAAGCCCCAGCAAGATCCAGATGATCTCAAGTTATATATCTCCCTCAGGAGAAGGGAAACCACACCACTGAAGCTGTCCTTGCTGCTCACCATGAATGGTGAAGGCAGCCCAGGCAGTGAGGGAAGAGCTGGTGCCATCTGCACACCCAAACGCGGGCAGATGAATCCCACCTCACCAGAAAACACTCCACTCGTCTGGAAACCCCACTGCTGCCAGTTAACAGAGCAACTTGACAGCCTGAGCTTAGCTGAAAGCCTCCAACAGGGCAGTGCCCTGGAGAAATACCCACTGGAATCACGGGAACCAAGTCACCCCTTATCCCTGTGGAAAATCCCACCTGGCAGATGTACTTTGAAAAGGCATTTCTATCATGCCCCTGACACGTGTGGACATTACATTGCCTAGGAGAACGTTTGGGATGATTGGGATGATGTTTTTTGCTGCCAGGGACTGTTTCTTCCATCAAAAAATGAGATAGGTGACGCCTCCCAACCCGGGAAGAACTGAGTGTGTGGATCACGCTCAGAAGGAGGAGCGGCCTGGCTACAACTTTGCTCGGACATCCTTTCCAATCTCCAGTGCTCAGTTTTCCCTGCCCTGTGTGATAATGGAAACAGCAACGTTGGCTGTGGTTAGAAAGGGCTTAAAATCTGCAGGTGAGAAGTGGTAGGTAAAACAGTGCTGCACTCTTCTAGCAACAGAGAAGGAAAGCCAGTAAAGGGGGGAAACCCACACATAATAAATAATGCTCTATAAATTACATTAAATGAATGCATTAAAAACCCAATCCTCCAAGAAGCAGCTGCTTCATTCTTTGCTGTTGATAGCATCAATATAAGAGAGGAAATTACCACCCTGTGTTCTGCAACACATCACACCGACTTTCCTTTACAAACTCTAATGCTCCTGATTGCTGTGTCATTTTAAGATTTACCACAAAACGCAGAATCTCATAAACTTTACAACCTCAATCACGTTTTTTTCACCCAAATCAAATGCACAGCGATGTGCTGCTGACAGCAGATGGGAGAGTCGGCCAGGGCACCACAGCTGAGATCTGCCTGTCCCGGGCAGCCCAGTTCAAAAGAAAAGAAGTCAGGCT
>JAWWES010000094.1:69338794-69356429 GCA_035583135.1 Lophotriccus pileatus
TCTTATTAAAACTGTGTCCCCAACATTCTTACTTTTATTCTACCTTTTAACGACCAAAAGACCACAATAAGGAGCCTTCTCTTCTCCAGGCTGAACATCCCAGCTCTCCCAGACTGTCTCCAGAGCAGAGGAGTTCCAGCCCTCTGGTCCACCAAAGAGCCTGCATTCCTTGGGACCATTTCTTCGGGTTCAACTAAGGAAGCAAGGTTGACTAATTTGAGTGATTAGGCACATATTGAGACATAAAATATTAACATGGGAATGAATCAAAAGCAGCTTGGCTGGCTGGCCTCCTGTTTTGAATTCATTACATACATTGAAAAAGAACAAATAACAACAAAAAGGATGAATTAAAAGAAGGAAAAAAAAAGAAAAAAGAAAAAAGGAGGTTTTATCTCTTCAAATAAGTATGAAAAGGTATAAATTCCTGACTGACTACAGCACTTGGCCTTGCTGTGCTGGTAATTGGAACCAGCGTGCTCTGCTTCCCGGGCGTCCCATTCACAGGAGCGAGAAGGAAGCATCCAATTTTTTTTTTCAATAGGGAATTTCGTCGCTGGAAAACAATCCACCTTCCTCGCCTCCGAAGAGAAGCCAGAGGGCGAGTTCTGTCCTCGACCACAGTTCCATCTCACTGCCAGCCCCACCCAGAGCAGGAGGAAAGGCTGCCACACTGACTGCTCGTGCCACCCCAAAGCCATGAGATTGCCTTCAACACTTCAAGCTCAGTCCTGGTTTGTTCGGGGTTTTTTTCCTTCTTTGAAACACTCTTGAGTTTTTTTTTTTTCTTTTCATTTGGGACTGCTCAGGGGTCCAGTCTGCAACTTTTCTTCCCACAACCATATGGTCTAAACAAGCCTAGATTTTGTCTCAGCAGCTTTCCTTAAGATTTTCAGCTTTCCACCCAGTTCCAGACCTGAGACTACATGGAAAGCACCTGGGTGTATCCAAGGGCCATGCTAACATCAAGGGGATATCTGTGAGACATCCTCAGAGGCAGAGCACACTTTAAGTGGGTTTTTTAATGAGCCCAGGACAACCCCAGCCATATGGGACTGAGCAAAAATCCTGTTACACCAACAGCTTTTTTTTTTTTTTTTTTAAATAGCATTTAAAAACTTATTTTTCATTACTAAAGCTGCTGCCTTAGCACAGAGCTGAATAAGGCTTCAAGGCCACAAAAACCCATCAGACACTCCAGCAGGACTCACGAAAGCCAAGCAGCAGACAAAGGGGCTGAGCAGTGCAATGGGCAGATGAAATGCAGCACCAGTCAACATAAAATCAATGCAAAACAGCCCCTGACAGTGGCTGCTATAAGGATCAAGTTTCAAGATTAAACAGACTCAGAAGCAATCATCCAGTGCTCCTCTATGCACAGCAAAAAATTTAAAAATCAAACTTACTTCTTCTTGTAAAACTTACTTGGAAAGTTGTTTTTCTCCTCGCTATTTATGTATTTTAATGCATGAACTAATAGTTACCACTGTAAAGTCTTATTTCTTTATGCCCTTATAGAAAATCTGAAATAACAGCCTTCTTCACCTGCTTTCTGAGCCATCCCTCTCTCCTTCCATCGTGCAGTCTCGGTGCCTTTCTGTGTCACATCACATCCAGGACCAGAGGGTTGAACGAGGAAGCAATCACAGGCAATGCATGAAGGAGTTCCTCAGAAATACATCAAACTCCATCATCATGCCTTTTTTCTCCCTAAAATCTCTAGGAGAAGGTTATCACAGAGCCGTTCTTGACCAATAAATAGAAACAGTGTTCTAACCCCCAGTGCAGCACTGTTGGGGTACTTTTAGTTGTAATTAGGGTACTTTCAGCTGCCTTGGGCTGATCCCTTGAAAAAGAGAATTTTCCAAGCAGACTGGTGTCTGACTGGGCGGGCAGACCTGGACCAATGGCACAAGGGGCAGGAGAAGGGCAAAGCTGAGGGCAGCAGCACGAGTAGGATAAGGAAAGTTTAGCACTAAATCAGTATGGCACCACATGGAATGACGGCTATTTTGAGATATTTTGGGCAATGGAGCAGGCACTTGCTGTTCTTCCACCTCAGTAGGAGATGGGGATTAAGATACCAGCGTAGAGTCCCCCCAAGTCTCTGCTGAGTTAAGCACGGGATGCCTTACCAAGCCCTGAAGGAAGACATAAAGACTAAAGCACCAAAGTACTGAAATAATCCTCAAGACGCCTTCTGGTTCACCCCCAGCCCAAGGCAGGCATCCCCAGGGACACACAGCAGATGTTTGTCCAGTTCAGGGCTGCCAAGGATGGATCCACAGCACTGACAGGTCCTTGGTGTTCCACCAGCCTTTTCTTTAGTGGATCTGGTATCAGTGTAAAGACCCATCACTGGGTCCTACCAACTCCTCAAAAAGCCAAGGAAGTCAGGCAACACTTATCTCTGCTGGACTTCGTCCTGGCCTTGGCAAACAAGGCTTGGACCTTCCTGTTGGACTCAGACTCCACGTTCTAATGCAGACCTGAACACCAGATCTTATCGTTCTCCTGTAGCACCAAGGATCACGAAGCACCCAACAGATTTTGGAGCAAATTAAATGCAAGCTTCTGTTTTTCCGAGCCAGGGTCACCTTTGTTGAGCTGCCACCAAAGCTTTTCTTAGAAGCCATTAACCATGATGGCCAAAACACAATTCCACCTGTTTGGAGATTTGAGCCACTGCCTCACTGATTGTCTTACTGTTCCACAAAGTGGCACCTCTCCAGAAAATTGAGCACTGAGAGCCGTCAGAGAGTGCCCCAGACAAAGAGACCAGAGAATGTTTCTGGGATTATTGGAGGCAAGTGGAAAGAAGCATCTCACAGGGTCTTTTTGTGGCACTTAATGCTGTCAGCTCAAAATAGTGGATAGGACAAAACAGAGCAAAGATGATTTAAATTAGACAACCCCCAGGAAATGGTGTTTACTCAGGCTTCCCAAAGGAGAATCACCATTTCTTAGAAATACTAACACTCACACCAGTGTGCACTCCCCCTCCACAGCACACACACACAGACACAGCTCTTTTTAGGTGATCTACAGAGCATTTACTCAATTTGCCAGTGGCCAACGCACGCCTTCCCTTAGGAGATGGAAAAGGTGTATGAATGAGCAATATCAGCTGCAGCTCATCAATCCTTCCACAAAATCAGCCTTTAATTTCTATCCATTGCCATGAGTTCAGGGACCTGTAGGAAGGGATTTACCCATCCACGTTCCAGCAATCACTACACAGCTCCCCCAAAGCCACACAGAGGAAAGGGGACTCAGTCCTACTCCAGGGGTTTGACCCCCTCAGAATGACAAAGACTCTGAAGAAGTTTCAGGGCCGTTTCATGCCAGTCCCAGCTCCATGGGATCCATATGGGCCTCATGTTCAGTAACAGGCATCTCCCACCTACACACATCACCTCTCTCTCTCTCTCTTTGAGAGGGCAGCAATCAGAGAGCCACAGAAACAATCAGATTTGGAAAAGACCTCCAAAATCAGAGTCCAACCTGTGATCAACCCCCAGCTTGTTCCCTGGCCCAGAGCACCGAGTGCCACGTCCAGTCGTTCCTTGGACACCTCCAGGGTGGGGACTCCACCACCTCCCTGGGCAGCCTCTTCCAATATTTGATCACCATTTCTGTGAAGAAATTCCTCCTAATGTCCAACCTGAACCTCTCCTGGTGCATCTTGAGACTACGCCCTCTCATCCCTTCCTGGGGAGCAGAACCTGACCCCCCCACCTGGCTCCACCCTCCTGTCAGGGACTTGTAGAGAGCGAGAAGGTCCTCCCTGAGCCTCCTATTTTCCTAAACCACCTCAACTCCCCACAGGACTTTACTTTCAGTGCCCAAGCCATTCTCAGTCTGCCCAGGAAAGCATGAGAGGGATGGAGACAGACACACGTGGTTAATTACCTGGCTGCCTGGCTCCTATAGATTTGCTTACGCTGTGGCAGCAATCTGTCTTCCCAGGCACAGCACTTGGGTTTTATGACCTGAAACACCATCTAAAGCAGCTCCTGAACATCTGAGCACGCAGCCCAGCCATCCCTGCACTCACCCTGCAGCAGATAAAAGCCCGTTTAAAATGAGCCCATGTGCACAGAGCCCTCTGCAAGCACCCTCACAGTGATGGGGGCTTCTCACACCTTTCTTGCAAAAGAAAGGAAGAAAGGAGAGACAGAAAGAAGAAGAGAAATGAAGAACAGAAAAGAAGGAGAGAAAGGGAGGAGGGCAAGGAAAGGGAGGGTGGAAAGGAAGGAGGGGGCAGAAGGAAGGGGAGGAGAAGGCAGAAGGAAGAAGATGAGGAGAAGGAAAAAAAGGAGAGGAGGAGACGGAAAGGAAGCAGAGGAGGAGAAAAAAAGGAAACAGAGGAGGATGAGGAGAAGGAGAGAAAGGACAAGAAACAAATGGGAGGAGGAGAAAGAAGGAAGAGGTCTCTGAATTTATTCTGGAGCAATGCCTGAATCCAACCAACATGAAATGAGGCCACAGTACTGTTTTCTTCCCAGGCAGTCAGCAAAGCAGCTCACCTCCATCTTCTGTTTGGCACAGAAAACCAGCATGGAAAACCCCAGAGAGGGGAAGCACAGATGTGTTATGGGAGAGAGATGCTGCAGAAACGCCAACCAGACGCTCTCTTAACGGGAATGTGCCAGGCAGCAGGGAAGGAGAAAAGCAACCTGCACCCATGGACGTGCCCATCTCTTTCTTTCAGTCCTATTTGTGGAAAAGGTGACTCAGGAAAATTGGAAAGGAAACCCCGGGTGGCGTGAAAGCGGGACAAGACACCATTTGTTCTCGAGCCTCACAGCTGGAAAGGGCATAACCTGTCCTTGCTGGGCTGCAAGGGGCAGTCTGGTCCAGAGAGGGCTTGTGGGAGAGGAGGAAGCTGCCTGCTGGGTTTCCTGTGCTGGGATTCACCCAGCACACACGGACAAACACACACACCCCACTGCTGAGCTTCACCCTGCTCCCACCCCTGCCCATTAGCTCCCATGCAATGTCACACCTGGAAACATCATTCACTATACATACACTGCATAAAAAGACCAACCACGGGTCAGGACATGGGCATGAATCACCTCTGAAAGGCATATCAAATGCTGAATATGCTTGTGATACTGTAGGTATCCCATTTCATCTGTTTCTTACTGTAATTACAGCACCACAGTCCTCGCTTTGGATTCAGAGTGGTATTTCAGAGCTGATGTTAATGAAGCTAAGATTGAAAGGTGAGTAAACCCTCAGTTTGATTTTGTGCTTCATTGGAAAGAATGAAAGAAAAAGAAAAGAGAAAATAAGATAATAATGAATAAAAAAAATAATAAAAAAAATAAAAAAGGGGAAAGGGGAAAATGTGGGTAAAACTAATAAAGAAAGTGAAAAGAAAGAAAATATTAAAAAATGGAAAAAATAAGGCAAGAGAGAAAGAATGAGAGAAAGGGTGAGAAAAGGACCATAAGAAAAACAGAGGAAGGAAAGAAGGGGGACAAAAAAGGAGAAAGGAAAAGGAGGAAAGAAAATTGGGGAAAGAGAAAGAGGGAAAGAAAAAGGGGGAAAGAAAAAGTGGGAAAGAAAAAGGGGGAAGAAAACGGGGGAAAAAAAAGAGAGAAAGAAAAAGGGGGAGAAAAGGGGGCAGAAAAAGTGGAAAGAAAAGAAAAAGGGTGGAGAAAAGAAAGAGTTGAAAGAAAAAAAAAGAAAATGAAAACGGGGGAGAAAAGAAAAAAGGAAAAGAGAAAGCCAGCAAGCAAGAAAATCTGGAGAACTGATAGTTTTACAATGCTAAAAGGAAAATCTCAAGTCATTTTTTAAAAAGTGCGAGTCCTTCCTAATAAGATGCCCAACAGTCTGTGAATTATCCAGCCATAAAACTTCCACTTGCATGTGACATTTGCTGGTAGGAATAAATCAGGGCTCAGAAAAGAGGAGCTGCTTTGGAGTTCAATGGGTATTATCCTAATTCTAAACGTATTAGCAGTGGTCTGAAAGCAGGACATTGTCATCCAGACAGACGGACAATGTTCATAACCAATGGTAATTTGTAGGAGGCATAATTTGCTGCTACCAAAATAGCACAGCATGTGGGTTTTTTTGCCCTTTTTAGTCTATAGCTGTGCCGTTTCTTTTGGCTTGTTGAAAGAAACCTGCTCTGCACACGCGGAGCAAGAGCTCGGACCTTCAGCAGCTCACAGAAAACAGGTGGTCAGGCACCGGGGGGAAACACAGCCCTTTGGAAAAAGCTAATAAAATAAGCAGATGATTACAGAAAACGGAGATGGAACCGACTTCTCTTTCAAAAACAGAAAAGCCCCGGACAAACTCTAAGTTTAGAGTGAGCGAACGCTGATTGAAAACACACCCTGCCACCGCCGCCTCTCTGAGCTTTACCAACACGCGGAGTTTTTGCCTAAAAAAAAGAAAAAAAAAGATTATTTAGGAAATAAATAACGGGCTGACCATGCCCGAACCACCAAGCTCAGCTTCCCCTGGATAACCTGGCTGCTGGCTTAACATCAAGCAGGCCAGGCAGGGAGGGGGTCGGCAAAGCCAGGTTTAAAAACAGACTCGCCGTCCCAAGGCTTCATCCCTGCCATCATCATCTCCCACCGGACAGCAGCGCGCAACACTTACATGGGGGTTGAATTTTGGTCAAATTCCAACCCTCTAACCTTCCACGGGGCAGAATGTTAGGAGCTACCCCTCCTGCATGCTCCGGGGCCACTCTCTTAAACTGCCGGTTATTTTGTGGTGCAGTTTCACCAAAAAAACCCAAATAAAACAGAAGGGATAAAATATAAAGCAAAAAACTCACCCCAGAAAAATAAATGCCTGTATCCCTAACAGAGCAGCAGGGTGGAGCCAGCACACCCTTATATTTAGCTGCAGGCAGAGCCTTAAAGTTGTAGTGCATTTATTTTCCATGAATCACGTAAATGTAGAAGATCAAAAACTCCCCAAAGTCTTGCTATTTGCCCCGCTCTGCCTCTCATGGGGCACACTGGGATTGTTATCACTGTTTAATTTTTATTTTCTGAACTCAGGAGCTTTGGGATGGATCAACAAGCTCAGCTGAAGTTACCTCAAGCTCAAGTAAGAGCAGTTTCCCACAACCCTGGGAAAATAAATTATCAATTTTTTAATTTATTTTTTTTTTTAACAGTGGAAAAAGGTAGTTAATGGGCTTGAATCAGACCTCATCACATTTAGAAAATGCTTAAGGGCTCAGTGCTGGTCTATACCTGCCCCACCAAAGCAAGGCTGGGCAGCAGCCAAGGTCAAAGCCCATCTGCAGAGGGCACGATTTGCTGGGACATCCAACACAAACAGACAAGGAGGAGAAGGGAAAACAGGAGCTACAGAGAGGCGATAGGATCTGCCTCCGAGCCTTCCCGAGGCTGCATCCAGTCTGAGCCACCCCACTGCCTCCCCCCTTGGCCTTACAACTCACTTTCATGCCCTGCCAGCCCCCCCGGGCGCTCCGGCAGATGCCGTGCTTGGAACTGCAGCCTCCTCTGCCAAAGAGTGGGGGCAGCAGAAGGCTCGGCCAGCTCGTAAAAACGAGCATCTGCACTTTGCCACTTGCACAGCTGTACCGTGACAGCAGGGTCTGGAGACAGGGACGTTGTGGGGGAGAGGGAAATGAGTCCTTCACGCTACTGCAGGAGCTGCCACCGACCTTCCAGGGAGCCTTCCCCAAGCTTCAGGGGAAGAACTTGGAGGACTGAATAGGAAATTTCATATCCCTCAGCATTTTCCCTTAAACTGTCCAGCTAAGCCGAATGCAGGAGAGTGTCTGAAAACCCTCAAGAGAAGAAATCAACTGTTTGCT
The DNA here is from genome assembly GCA_035583135.1 of Lophotriccus pileatus. Lineage (NCBI taxonomy): Eukaryota > Metazoa > Chordata > Aves > Passeriformes > Tyrannidae > Lophotriccus > Lophotriccus pileatus. Next base: position 69,346,623 of record JAWWES010000094.1, read on the forward strand.
TTCCGAGCAAGTACCTACAGAACTTGTTTGGAGAGTCATCCTCTAATTTTTTTCTTTACTCCATCAGGAGGGTTATTCCCTCTCAGCAGCCCTAACACCTGAGAGGAGGACAACCCACAACCCCTGCCACGAGGATCCACGTGCTTCAAATGGCAGCCAGCACTGGGTGGGTCTGCCTTGCCTTGGACACCAAAACATAAAAGCAGCAACCAAGCCCATGCTCTCCCATGAAATCCTGCCTCCACTTCCTGCAATGCTCCCTGTCACCGAGACTTCAGCAATATTGACCCTGAAATCTGCTTCTTTCATGTATTTTAAGAGAATTTTGAAAATTACTAGGGACTAGGGACTGCCATCCTTCCCACACCTCTCACTGGGGGACAGCAAAGTCCCCTGAAGAAAGGCAAGATGCTGCTTGGCTTGTTCCCTGTCAGCATCATTCCTTACATGAGATCAGTGGACAGGAGTGAAAAGCCATTTTTCCTCTCCACCTGTGATTTCAAGCTGAGAGGCGATTTGGGATCTCCCCTTCTCCTGCACAGTGCCCCACAACAGGACCTGCCATATGTAAGGAAGGAGCATCATCATGGGCTTAAGACCATCAGATCAGCCTTTGGAATTGTGTAGACCAACCCATCCCCTGGAAGAGGCTGCCCAGAGAAATGGTAGACTCCATCCCTGGAAACATACCAGGTTGGATGGGGCTCTGAGCAACCTGTTTTGCTGAAGATGTCCCTGCCCATGGTAGGGGGGAGGGTTGAACCCAGATGGCCTTGAAGGTCCCTTCCAACCCAAACTATTCTATGACTCTCCTCCAAAGCGCTCCAGAACTGTTTGCAGGAGCTCCTTTAACACAAGAGGAAAGATCATAGAACAGTTTGGGTTGGGAGGGACCCTAAAGATGATCCAGTTCTACCCCCTGCAATGGGCAGGGACACCTTCCACTAGCCCAGGCTGCTCAAAGCTCGGTCCAACCTGGCCTTGGACACCTCCAGGGATGGGGCAGCCACAGCTTCTCTGGGCAACCTGCAAGGATAAGCAGGTTCAGCTTTATCACCAGGTTGCACCACTCCACAGTGACAGCCAAGACATGGCCTGTCAGACAGATACACCAGACCCGATTAGGAGTTGGTAATTAACTCATGACGCACACAGCAGAGCAGCTTCTCTTGCTGCACATCCCATCTCTGGAGGGACACCACGAGAAAAAAAACCAAAACCTTATTGTGTCAATGTGCAGGCATTTGGAGACAACCCAAAAGCAGATCTCTTGACTGAAAGAGGTATTATTGTTTGTTTGTTTTGAACCATTGGTTGCCATTGCAGGACCTCACATCGGGCATTTGTCCTACCATACAATTTGCACGCCAGATGCTCTTTCGTCTTGCTAATTGTTGAAACAAAGTGGGTACTGAATGAGGGCCTTTGAGGCTGGCAGGGGCTTCAAACACAGCCAGTGTCGAGCTAATCCTGCTCCCAGTGAATGAAACAGAGAGTACACGTCACCAAAATGCTCTCCTCTATTTTTAATAATAACACAAAAACAAAAGCACTAGAACAATGGGTGAATACCCTCAAAAATCCCTGCTCTGTTAAGGTCAAACTCCTTGCTGGCCTCGAGCTTGCAGAAAGACCAGCATGGCAGTGAATTCCAGAGACAGGCAAACCATGTCGCTGGATCCATTGGTCACTTTATTCATGCTCATGAAATTTATTCATGCTCATGCATGTCAGCCAGACCACGGCAGTGGGGCTGGACCTTGAAGGTCCCTTCCAACCTGAACCATTCTGTGCTTCTGTGTTCATGCCCAAGTGTGCAGACACTGCTCTCCAGAGGAGGACACTGCAGCCTTTAAATCGCAGTGCTCGACACAGGGCAGGGCATTGCCTCCAGCTTCCTCCATCCCCCTCAATATTTATGTTACAGCCACCCAGATCCATCTTTTGCTGACTGTGCCCTTGCCCTCCCTCTGCCCTCCGCAGAATTTCATTAAGCCTGCTTTGCTGGCTGGGGGGGACAAACACTCTCCTATTTTTATTTTATTCCTCCCCTCTCTCCCCTAGGCTCCAAAACACTTTCAGGGATCTCATCCTGGTATCCACCCATAACCTCCCTCAGTATTACCCAGGGTGAGACAACATTCTGGGGCCAAATGCTGCTGTTAAATCTTAAGTCCTGCAAACCAGCACCGTTGGAGAACACTAAGCATTTGGGACCCAACTGCTGAGGAGCAGGAGCACAACCCAGGACCAGAAGGGATCTCACCATCACCACCACAGTGCAAACCTTTCCCAGGGAAGATGTAGCCCTTGAAGGTAGGAGTGTGAGGAGCCAGAGCTGCCAAAATGGAATTCAAGTCCTGCAGTCACCCTGGAGAAAGCCAGTTATCGAGAAAAGACCGTGACAGACCTCAGTATGCTTCCCATCCAGCACCAGCTCGCCTTGCACAGCACTGGCTGGATCATTTTTCCCAGCACAGGAGCTCTGGGGTGATGCCTAGATGTTCCAGTTGGGAAGCCACCCAAGCTCCAGCTGCCTCATCCTCCCCCCACAATCCACCATCAAGTAGAGACAAACACCAAGGAGTTTTTAAAAAAAAAAAAAGTCTTGGAAAGAATAATGTGCTCAACTGTTATTTACCTGGGTGGGAGTTCAGCACTTCATGCCATCAGTCCTCTCAGAAATTCCAGCTTAACTGCTACAATGAAAAGGAAATATTTTTCTACACGGGGGTTATTAGGTGTTGCCATAGTGGCATGTGTGGGTGTGCACTTCGATATTAGCTAAAGGCCCAGATCTGCAAAGATGCACATAAATCACTTTACTCCCATGAAAACAGCAAGAACAGTCATAAAATGACCCGAGCGCTGAGATCAGACCCACCCAGACATCTTCAGTGTGAGCTACTGAGGTGTAAAAGAGGGAGAAAGAAAAAGAGACAACGCATAAAATTTTTATTCCACCTCATGGTCAGTTTGTTTCTGCATCAAGTATGTTTCTCCTGCGTTGATGTAACACTTTCTAAACTATACTTGACTCCTTGCTGCTGAGATGGAGGGATGCACAGATGCTGGCTGGGGTTCCCTGTGCCTGCCCTTGATGCTCTCCCCTCTCCCCACGGGGCAGCAGCAGGGATCTGAGCTGTCACCCCAACAATCATGACACCTTTCCCAATCCCTTCTCTTTCCTTTGCCCCTTCTCCCACTTTTCCAGGGTAGATAAAAAAGCGGCCACGCAGTCGCAAAGCAAATCAGCGAGTGATGTGCAAGCAAGAGCTGAGCCTTGCAACCAGGAGTGTAAAAAAATGGAAATTTGGGAAGCACAATATGTATTACCATGGGATGGAGTGGTTGAGGAGGGCAGAGAGGAGGTGACACCCTCGCTGAGGCTCTGTTGAGAGATTTGAAGGCTGCCCAGCCTCACCTCTCACCCTTGGGCAGCAGGAAAAGGCTGCTCTGTCACTGCACCCTGTCCTAGGGGAAGGTGTCCCTGCTCACGGGGAGGGAGGGAACTGGATGAGCTTTAAGGTTCCTCCCAACACAAAGGTAAGAAAAGTAGGATTCTAGGATGGCTGGAGAAGACACTCGGAAATCGCTGCAGGGAGGGGGTCATCAGTGCCCATCTGCTCTGTGTCACTGCCCAACTTCCACTGCAGCTCTGAGAACCTCTGGCTTGGTCCATGTGTCCACCAGCACTGAGCTGAAATGGGCCTGCAGGCGCACAGACAAAAGGATGCCCCTTCCACCCATCAGCTCCTGCAGAAGAGGAGCTAGCAGCTAGCTGTGGGGGACAGACAAGTCCCAAAGCATCTCAGGCCAAGCTCCCTGCTGCAGCTGCTTCTGGCACCAACAGCCCTCAAAACAAAAGTTTCTGAGTCTTATATTTCTATTTTCTTGTACCAAGTGACGCTGGCTCAACTACCCCCTTCCAACCCTACAAGCACACAAGTAACACCTTACACGCATCACCTCCGATTGCCTTCATAGCTCCTCCATGTGCTCTTTATGCAGTAACAATTAAGCTTTCCTCAACTTTTCCATTAACCCAAGCAGCCCTTAGTCATGTCTAATGAACTCAGAAGTCGCTGTGTTTTTCAATTTGTCTCAAGGCTCATGTCTGCCCTGCTCAGACACATGCAAAAAAGGCTCGATCCCTCAGTGCCTCACAGTCAAACACCAGCGTGGCTGCTCCTTGTCCCTGCTCTGCAGAAGCTGAGTGACTACATGAGATGCCAGACAGCTCGGAATTAGGCCCAGGATTTATCCTAGGAGTGTCTGGCTGCACAGAGATTGCAGGCACCCTCAGGATTAATTTGTTTAAAAGCATCCACCCATCTGCAGTTGGGTGGTAACCACATCACACGGCTCTGCCATCACCGGATTCACTGGTGTCTCATATCACTGCAGATGTTTCCTCACTCAGGTCACTGGGGTCTCTGGCAAGATATTTATTCTGAAGAATCCTGGTCATTTCAAACTGTTCCTAGCCCTCCAACAGATTGGACCCTCAGCCAGCACAGAAATTACTGATGGGAGATATGTGGACAGAGAAAGAGCCAGGCCTCAGGTTTGTTTACTTGGAAGTCAGGCTGAAAAATGGTATATGCAAACATGGCCTCAATGAAATCAATCAATTGATCATGCAATCTATGCCAGAATGGAAAAGTACAGTTCATACACGCCTTGGGAGATTCAGAATCATAGAATTACAGACTGGTTTGGGCTGGAAGGGACCTGAAGGATCATCTAGTTCCAAACCCCCTGCCATTCCTCAGTCCATTCCCTTCATCAACTAAGAAACCAAGATAACCACCAGGAAAAAAAGTTAGTCTAGACCAGACAAGGCAAAGCCACCAAGCTGAGTGGTAGAAACATTTGGTAAGAGGCAGAGGAGGAGTTTCACCCTTTCTTTTACTGTCTCAGGCTACCTGCAGACTCAGGGAGCTGCTGCTACGCTTGGATTCACAGAGACAATTTTGCAGTCGCGAGGGTTAGGAATTCATTTAGTGCTTGAATTTGTAAACTAGAAAGCTTAACAAAAAAAACCCACATGCAAGCCTCTGCATCTACAGTTTTCAGTACATCACCTGCCCAGGGCACCAGCTCCACTCTAGTTTCAAAGGGAGGAATGCTGATAGGAAGTTATGAAGCTCATAAAAGTCTTCATGAAAACGAGTGACCTCATCGAACGAGAGCAAGTTAAGTGACACCACTGCAAGAAGAGCTGCAACGTGAGCCTGACACCTGACCATTCCAGGCAGAAACTCCTTCCTGAGAGCCCTGAGCCAGCTCCATCCCAACACCTTGCCCGGTATGTCCCTCATGGTACAAACTACCAGGCCACATCTTAAAAGGATTTGCTCCTTCAAGCACTGAACTCAATGCCCATGAGGATGCTTTACAGCAGCAGGCACTGCAGGTCGTCTTAGACAATCCCACTCTCAGCCAGCAGAGCAAAATCCAGCCCTTCATTAATATCCTGAGGCTATATTGGAAAGATCAGGGTATTAACTAGATCAACTCAGGAAGAGATGGCCAAAAAGAGATGAGCAGCAAGTGTTGCACCACACGACCTGCCAAAAAAACAGCATCTGGAGAGAACAGCCTGAATTTCCCCCTTTTCTCTGCCTTACCCCACTCTGATCCTCTCTCCCTTCCTCTCTCTCCACTCTGCAGTATGTGGTGACGGTAATTATGGTTCACCTCGCTGCCATGCAGCCACACCACCTCCAGGTACTTAACTTCTTTTAATTTTGCTTCATGTTTCAGTCCCCGCAGCCCACTCGTGATGTCTGCTACTCTTCTTCCAACACCCTCAATTCATCAATAGCCATGTCAGGCTTTGACCTCCAATTTTCTAACTGCTCAGTTAAACCACTCTGCCACTGGCCCCGCTCCTGCCTTTGTTAAAAACGAGGGGGGAGCCTCATTTGCTTTCTTATTTGATCATCACTTCACTTCTGTGGTGTGCACTCTGCTTCCCCGTCTCAAAAAATCATCAACCAGCCCTGTTCCAGACTGGCACTGGGGCTGTTGCTACCTTTAATGAGAGGAAATTATGGTTAATGCTTAATTTTAATTTTTCCCCCTCCTTTAATTTTTTTTTTTAATGGCTTTCCCAGAAAAAGCAGCTTTGGCAGAACACTGCCACCTGAATGCTAATGAATGCTGAAGGGACCTGACGTGTCTGCCTCCCTGCCAGACATCAAATTGATTTTCAAATTGCTTTGATGACATAAGGTGGTTTCACAGTTTGGACCTGTGTGATTACCTGAGCATTTATCTCAGTGGGCTCTTCCACTTGCTTGCTTTAAAATAACCCAGGCTGCTGGATTGGACCTTTGTGATGGAGGTTATCATCCCCTGGGCTGCTGCCAGATCACGGGAGTCCAGTCTGAATTTGGATTATTTGGATACGGCTCCTGGCTGAGCCTCTGCAAACAAGAGTGTAGAGGCCAGTTTGCAGCTCAAAGTCAACAACATCTTTAGCTTTCCACTTTTGGAGGACACAAAAAAAACCCCAAACAGGTGCTGTCTGCCCCATCCTTGGAAACATTTATGGGCAGGTTGGAGGGGGCTCTGAGCAACCTGATCTAGAGGAAGATGTCCTTGCTCATTACCAGAGGGTTGGGTAGACAGCCTTGAAAAGTCTTTCCCAAACCAAACCATTTTGTGATTTCAAAATGTAGACGGTTCAGTGTTAGGAAAGAGTTTTGGGTGTCTAATGATAATAAAAAACAAATTTCACTTGGGGAATTTTGACTGCTGTGCATGGGCTGGGACAGCATCTGACTTACTGGTTTATGTTCTCTCCTTGGCCAAAAGCATGGGGATAAGGAAGGAAGGGCAATCAGGGAGCTAAAGGACGTACTGAGAAGCCAGGAGGTCCCCATGGAGAAATTTCAGAGCTCAGGCACACTTGTCCCTCCTTCCAAACACTCACCCTCTGAATGGATGTTAGATGGGAAGAAGGTGCAGCTGACAGAAGTGGTAGACAGATTTAGTGGTAGCTGAGACTCTCTTCCATGAGCAAAAACCTAAGCCCAGAAGGGAGGGGAGCACCACTTGCCAAAGGGAAACCTGAGCATCGCATCACACCAGGCGGCAGTTTTGGATCCATGGGAAAAGGCAGCGAAGAAAGGTGGCTAAAAATATCACCCTGCACTTTTCCTAGGACAGGTGAACACCCAGTATTTCACTGAGCCTCAACCCACAGCTTGGTGAGCAAAAAACGGGTCACCAACTTTGCCCTGGCCAGAGGGATGCGAGGCGGCCAAGCTGTGCCAAGCTGGTATGAGGGCTCAGCTGAAATAAAAGGCATAAGCTGCTGCAGGCTGAACTCAGCCTCCAAATCAACATGGATCAGAGACTGGGATAAGGGGGAGTGAAGGGAAACGCAAACCACTCGCACTAACCTGTGGGTAACATGAGCAGTGGCCCCAAAGATAGTATTTCTTTTATTCCCACGCACAGCTGTACCTGGCTACGTGCAACAGCTGGAATGCAAAAGGCTGCAGCGCAATTTATGGAGTGCTCTGTGATGCCAAGGGATGAGGAGAACAGCAGGATAGTATTTATTATCACTATTTTACATTAAAAGGAGCACGGCTCATTGGTAGTTTGAATTTCTGGGGCACCTTTCATCTCAAAAGATAACAGAAGTATCCTGGCTAGAAAGGGGAGGGCGAGAGAGATTAAGCCAAAGTCTCGCCTCACTGACTGTAACCAGGCAAATAAATATATATAAATAAAGAAATATACATATTAGGGACCAGAGCAATTCAAACCACCACCTTTAAGAGCAGCCATTTACAAAATCACAAAACCAACCTTCTCCCCAGACCTCTGAGTGAACTCTTGCCGTGCCCACACGAAGAAATAATCAGCATTTAGCAGCATTTCTCTCCCTGCTCTGTATCACCATGCAGGCACTCCCCATTTGCACTATATAAAATAAAAAAATAAAACACAGACAGCCTAAATAGACTTTGGACAAGGGATGGAGGGACAGGACAACGGGGAATGGCTTCCCAATGCCAGAAGGCAGGGCTAGATGGGATACTGGGAAGGAATTCTTGGCTGTGAGGGAGGTGAGGCCCTGGCACAGGTTGCCCAGGGAAGCTGTGGCTGCCCCTGGATCCCTGGAAGTGTTCAAGGCCAGGCTGGACGGAGCTTGCAGCAACCTGGGATAGTGGAAGGTGTCCCTGCCCACGGCAGGGGGGTGGAATGAGATGATTTTTAAGATGATCTTTTGATCCTTTCCAACTCAAACCCTTCTAGGATTCTTTGATATCTCTCCCCGTTGTGTCAAGTGGAGACATCACCAACAATAGTCACTTACAAACCCAGGTGCAGCAGGGACATGCACAAAATAGCCCAAGGGTGACAACTCAGCCTTTTTTTAGGATTAGGGCCACAGCAGCTAAAGCAAAAGAATAACCACCATGCAGAGCAGGTGTAGTTTAACCAATCAAGCTACACAAATCCCTTCCAGATCCCATCCAAACTCTGCTGCTAACATAGAAAATGAGTTTTGCCTTGCACCCTGTGGCAAAGAGACCTACAAGCTGCCTTTTGCAGAGACAGCTGTTTACAGAGTGAGTAACACAAAACGTCTTTCCCCCACACACGGGCCACCATCTGAAGTCCCTGCTACACCAACACTCAGGCAAATGTTTGGTGACATTTCCCTATTGCCATCTCATTAAATGAGCTCTGAAAAAAAAAATGTTGCTCTGGTGCTAGTTAAATCTATTTTAACAGCAGAAATGTCCACCAGAGCTCAGCTGCAGAGAGCGAAGCGAGTCAGGTAAAAGTAACAGGGGGAAGAGAAAATGCAAACTTGAGCATCTCCCCTCCTCTCCTCCAGCGAGCAGCAATGCCTCGCTGTTAGCAATTAAAGAAACAAAAGCCTCAAGGATGCTGCCACTCCCTCTGCACACACAGCTCTTCCCAAGCCTCGGGTGTGGATGACAGCTACTGGATCCACCACACTGTGCAAAATGTCCCTCCGGGGGTTTGAGACCTCCGCCTTGCAGGCTGTGGTGCTGACAGCTCCGAGCCACCAGCAGGGAATTGGGATTCTCCGGCAATTCCAGTGGGATCGCTCGCCCCTCCACGCATCCCAACCACCCCCAGCTTGTTTTTTGGGATGAATTTGGAAGTTTTGCCCGGTAATTAGGGTAAAGGAAGTCAACCTGCCCAGCCCTGACCTCCAAGCTCCCCAGCCTCTCCACTTGAGGATGCCGCCCTTGCAAAAAGCCTGCCAGTATTTTGGCAGGAACAGGCTGCCGAGCAACTGATAACAGGACAGAGAATTACATCCTCGGAGATTGCAAAGGGATGGTTTAAACAGGGGGAAAAGGCATAAAGGATTTCACACTCTGATTTGGAAATTCAGCAGCTTTTTCAGGGTAATTCCTGGACAACCCCGTGATTTTTATTTTATTTGTTTTCCCATCTCACCCGTTTCCTTCCTACTGAACCTCGCACAGTTTCCTCCAGAACCCAGAATAAAATTAGTAGAGGCTCACTCCAAAGCAAAACTCTTCTCTTACCAGTTCCTCAAACCCAGGGGAACGATTACAGTAGGAAGGAGCTGAAGAGAGAAACGAGCTGGGGGCAGATCCTCAAAGATCAATTAAGCCTCTGGCATCCCTCATTTTGATGATGCTCCTCCCTGGGCTCCAGCAGGCAGCACGATGCATCTCCTGCCCAAAATGCTAAGGAAGGAACACACATTACTGCCTGCAAAGAGGGCACGTCAAGATCAATGGCTTGTTGTGGTCCCCGGTGTGGGAACAGTCT
>JAWWES010000094.1:69361757-69379669 GCA_035583135.1 Lophotriccus pileatus
TTCCAGGGATGGGGCAGCCACAGCTTCTCTGGGCAACCTGTGCCAGGGCCTCCTCACCCCTCCCACCTTATATATCTTGGGTCTCTGCTCTAGCCTTCATATAAGGATGCAGGGAGGAGTTCTTCAATCTCTTGGGGCAAAATAGTCACTAGAATGAAGGTGGGACAGCACTAAGGCAGTTTGGTGAAGAAGAAAATCAAGAAACAGTTATCCTGGATCTTTGTCCCATTGCTTTCCCAGTTTTCCTCTACATCTGCATCCCTTTTCCTGTTTCATCTCACAAGGTGAGCTCTTCAGGTTGCTGCATCCTGGACTTCTCTGAGCCTGGAGTCCTACCTGCTGCCAGGACCTACCTACAGTGAAGAGGCTGGCCTCCCATCTTCTACCTCCTTTCCACCCCAAAATTTAATACGGGGTTTTGCTTCGTGCCAAGATCTGCATCTGAAACACTGTCATAAACAAAGCATAAAAAAAGAGTAGAGAAACAGAGATCAAGACAGAGAGATCCCCCTCCTGGCATGTATCTGAGATGGGAACCACTCATGTGCCTGCAGACCAGCAGAAAGGTATCCGCCAGCTGAAGAAGGGACATCAAAAGGACAGCATGGTAGGTTTTCAGGGACAAAACAGGGGAAAAACACAGCCATGACACAAGCAACTACTTTGCAAGCTACTTAAGGCAGATTAAAACATAGAAACAGCTTCTTGGCTGGCCCCTGCCTGCAGTAGACCAGCTTTGAACAAAACCCTGGTTGCGTTCCAGGTCTGATGCATTTAGGGAAGTTGAGTGTTGTCCCTGAAAGACCCTGCCACCCCAGGCACAGCACACACTCTCACAGACACCCTTTGGCTCTCAGTTACTAAATTTACTAGAAAAACTAAACAAAGCTGTAGTTCCCAGCAATAAAACCCTTTCCTGATGGCACCAGTGCAGATCCCACTCATGGATTAATCCAGAGACTGCCCATTACCTATTAATTAGAGAACATTATTATGCAAATAATGAAAATTGATTAAACCCTCACTTATTAATCTAATACAGTCTCTTCCTTGCTGTTCTCGAATACACCCCAGGCAAGCAGCTACAATTTTTTAATCATAAAAGTGACAATCTATGGGCTGACACTTCCTTAAAGGATGTCTTTAATAACAAAACAAAACAAAGTAAAACTGCTTTGTCCCCCGAGTGCACCAGCAATAACGAGTTGTTAACCCAATCTCCCCCAGCCTGCTGGGTTGAGGGAGATGGGACCTCTCCTTCCCAGAAATCTCATCCCAGGGGAACCCAGGATGCTTCTCCCAGTTGAGCATATCTGGGCACCCACACTCCTGGCCAGATGTATCTCTGGCCTTCACCCAAATCAGCCTTATGGGAAATACACAGACCCTGGGAATCACAGAACCATAGAATCTTTTGAGTTGGAAGGGACTTCCAAAGGTCATCTAGTCCAAATTCCCCTGCCATGGCAGGGACATCTTCAACTAGATCAGGTTCAGAGACGATGTTGAGTATTTTCAGGGATGGGGCATCCCCCACCTCTCTGGGCAACATCAGGAGGCACCATTTCATCCCTCTTCTTTCTCCTCCCAACAGCCACCTATCCACGCTCCCTAACAGCACCCTGTACTGCAGGGAGCAGATGGTACCTCCCAAACCACATCCCTCTCCTGAGACTCAGCATTTCCCCCGACTGCCAGGCAGGTCTCTTGTGTGTGCGCGTTTCACATCACGTCACAGACCTGCGGCTTGTGAGAGCCCCCAGACAGCTTGTGAAAGCCACACTCACTGTCACTGTGGCAAACCGCCCTTTGGCTCACGTTTTTACCCCTTGGACTTCTTTTTTCTAGCAGAGAGGGACCTCGTTTTTCCCTGGGGTGCAGAGGCAGGGCAGGGCGTGCTCTGCGCCGCCGATGTGAGGGACGGAGGCTGGACGCCTTGTTTTGCAGCCCTTGACGTGACTCAGACCAGCCTGGGGATTACACTTGGAATAAGTGATTAAAAAAACCCTGACTACTCCCCCATTACCATGCAGGGATAAACGCTCCCAGCAGAGCCATGGGAGCTGCACCCCTGTAAATGACGGCAGAATCAGGGATGCTGCCCGGCAAGGGTGAATTACACCAGCAGTACTGAGAGCTTGTACTCCTCCAGACCATTCCTTGGGTATGTGGAGACACGAGTAAGAGCTTGGAAAACCCACTGACTGGAGGGGAATCACCCAGCCTGCATTTAATGGCGCTCTGAACCCCAGCACACAGTCACCTCCTGCAAAAAGATCTTCTCCAAGAGGCCAGCTTCCTCCTGGCTGGCATTTGCAGGCTGTAGCTGTTTGGAAAAACCTTCAGAGGCATGGCAGGCATTTTGAAATGCAGGTGCCCAGGCCCTCAATCACATTTTATATCTATCTCAAGCATTAAAATATGCAGCTTGGGCTTTCCTGGTAGGGAGGGAATCCTGGTGAGAAGAAAAAACAGGATTTCAGAGGAATAAATGGAGAGCAGAGGAAGGGTTTGAAAGGGAAGGGAGGAGGCCTTTTGACTAAAAGCAAAAAAAAAACCAGCAAAAATAACTTGCTCAGATGGTCTCCTGGGGATTTGGGGCCCTAAAATTCCAGCCACCTCTCACCCACAAAGAAGCAAAGGAGCCAAAGCATCAGAGAGACCTGAAAGATCTACCTCTGACAGGCTGTGATCACTAGTCCAGAGGCATCAGCTGGTGTTACAAATCACTATCACAAGGAAAATTCCCTCCTATTTTTCTGGAAAGCTCCACACTTTTGCAGCCCCACCTTTCCAGCTGCCCCATAAACCCCTCAGAGCTTGGGAGAAAAGTATCATTTCTGATCCCCCAGGTGGGAAAAAGGACACAGGAATTCAATTACCAGATAAACAAACTTAAGCCCATGTGCCTGGGTAGTCCCCAGATGGCATTAACTCACAGGCTTCATAGCTGAGGACCAGGTGCATGGGGATTCCAGCCCTTATTTAGGTACTCACCAAAATCAGTTTACTGCATCTCCATCTAGAGTGGCTTGGTCAAGGTCATGCATGGAGCCTGAGCACAACTCACACCATGGAAGTCACCAGAAATTCATGGTGAAGAGCCCGCAGGGATATAAAAGGGAAAATAAACCCACTCTCCCTCTCAGATCTGAATCACTTTGCATTAATCAGACCCTGTTCCGTTCTAAAACACCAACCCAGCCAAGCAGCCAGATCTCAAGCCCTGCCCTTTGGTCATTAGCAGAAATTAGCACCACAACAAACATTTCATCTCCAGCCTCCCAGCAGATGGGACTGAGCTGTGTGCTCCTCCCTCGTGCAGCCCATTCCAAGTCCTCCCTTTCTGGAGCCACTCCCCTCCACCAGCAACTACACCGTACACAATCATCCCCCCTCCTGGTGGGATGACAGAATCGTGAGGCTGGAAAAGCCCTCCAAGACCATCAAGTCCACCCTGTGCCTGATCCCCACCTTGTCCCCCAGCCCAGAGCACTGAGTGCCACGTCCAGTCGTTCCTGGGACACCTCCAGGGATGGGGATCCACCACCTGCCTGGGCAACCCCTGCCAATACTTAACAACCCTCTCTGTGAAGATGGACACTCCTTGGCTTAAGTTAAGTCAACTGGATGGCCAGCAGTCCAAGGTTCCCCATCTCTTTCTCACTGCCCCAAAACTCTTTCATTGACCTCTTTCATTCCAGGTGATTACCCCACCCTCGCCCATGCCTTCTACAGATTTTGAAAAGATCAAAATAACAATCTTCAGGGTTCAGAGGAAAATCCAAGCCATCCCTTGTTTTGGACTTTGTGTGTATTTTGCACAAGTTTTACGAAGCAACAATCTGAGAGTCTGGATGGTCATTTCACTGCAGACCTTAACATCTTCCACCTCCTTAAGGAGGGAGACATCAGAAGAACCACAGCTACTGGCTTTGGGCATTGGCTGAAGCTGTGTCATTACAGCCCCACCCATATTGCAGAGAGGCCCACAGACCTTGCCAAGAGGGCATATGATTATGCTAGGCCAGCCACCACTGCTTTACTGGCAACATCAAAGACAATCCCTGCCCTGGAAAAGCAAAGAGATGCTCCACCGACACGGCAGTGGAAACACAAAACCTGGAGGGACCTGTTGTGGTCACACAGGGAGGTGGTGGCCGAAGGAGGGAAACACCCAGGTGTGCCCCCAAGGGGTGCCCCACCTCTTGGGATGAATTCCAGTCCCCAACATCAGCTTTTTGCTGCCTGTCCTCACCCTACTTCCCCCCACAGGGGGGACCTGTCTGTAGATACCTGCTCTGCAGCAAGTGTGGAGATCAGCAGCGTTCCCAACTGCACATAAGAGCTGACTGATGCCAGAGTCCAGGAGGACTCACAGAGGGGTCTGAGTCGGGAGCAACAATTAAAGATCATCTAATTCAACCCCCTGCCATGAACAGGGACATTTTCAATGAGATCAGGTTGCTCAGAGCCCCACCCAACCCGGCCTGGAGTGTTTCCAGGGACAGAGCATCCATCACCTCTCTGGGCAACCTGTGCCAGTGTTTTATCAGCCTTGCTGCAAAAACCTTCATTATTGTACCTAGTTTAAATGGACCATCTTCACCCCTTGTGATACTGGAACAGGCCCTGCTAAGGGCTGTCCTCATCTTTCTCGTAGCCCCTCTAGAACTAGAAGGGGCTCTCAGGTCTCCCTGGAGCCTTCTCTTCTCCAGGCTGAACAACCCCAACTCTCTCAGCCTTTCCTTGTGGGAGAGGTGCTCTGTCTTATCTACAGTTGCCTGCAAGCCAAGGTGATCTCAAAAAGCTCCAGCACATGGCACAGGGACACATAACAGTCTGTGCTGTGGGACAGTGGTCCAGCATGAGTAAAAAAGTGTGTGCAAGTGTGCTTGTGTGTGCCTTTGTGATTGTGTGGGCACCTACTGTGCAACCACCTCCTCCCAGACTCGTACATCCATCTTCCCATCTCCTCCAACACCAAGCACAGCCCTGCCTGGGTGTAAATCCACACCAACTCCAACGCCTTCATCGCCCAGCCCTGCCCTTCTGCCTTCCCTCTTGGGCACCAGAGAATGGGAAATGGCCTCGAAATAATGACTGTAATTACAGCTTTGTAGGTCTTAAATGTAGCAGAGAAAGACAGTCCTCCTTTTCACGACATTCCCAGTATGGCATATCACAACAAACGGCCCAAGGGAAATCTGTGGAGCTGGACATAAATGTTTTAATGTGCTCGTAATAAAGCTTCTCAGTACTTACTGTCCACTGCCAAGAAACTGGGCTGCTCCCCACACTTGCATCACTACCCAGGCATGCATCCTCACCTGTTGTACACGAGGAGTCCTACAAAATCCACCTGCTCTCAGGAGTATTTATGACTTCACACTAAAAGAGGGCTATGTTCTTTTTTGGTTGCATTTAAAATAAAATAAAAAATTAGAGAGTGGACAGACAGCTGCGAATTTCTGAGGTTTGACAGCCCATAATCAGAGACGAACTTGCCTGAAATAGAAGGAAACAACCAGGAAACAAGCCCCTGAACTGTTTCACATTCATTTTTAGCAAGCAAACCAGGTGAGCACAGCAACTGCTATTTACCCTCTGAGTCACGGGAAAGAGCACCCAAAACAGATGCCTTGCCTCCAAAAAAAAAAAAAAGAATTACACAGACAATTTGAGGCGAGTCTCAGGCCTTGCAAGTTCCCTGTGAAACCCAGGCTTGGGATAAAGAAGAGCTCCAGGGCTGAGGTCAGGCTGCTGCTGGAGCACCTGCACTTAGCAATGCATCATTGACCGAATTCTGCCCCGGGGCATCAAAGCCCCGCAGACGTCACCGGCTGCACAGTCTGGCCCAGTAACCCGTAATTTCTCTGTAATCAGAAGCAACAGGGTGAGAGTTTTAGTGGCCATGCATAATTCATGCCTCCTGGCACGGCTGGGAAAGCGGGAGATGAACAACTGCAGCCGGCAGCGGCGGCCGCACCGCCGAGGAACTGGACGCCCCCATAACCAAAGGCGAGCTCCAAGAGCCCTGCGGCGCCCCAGAGGAAACCGGGAGAGCATCCTCCCCTCTCTCCCTGCTCCCTATCCCCCGCAGTGTTTCCCAGCTTTTCCCCCTCGGTCCCCACGCAGCAGTAACACAGTTTCACCAAGGCTGGTTACCTACATGCTCCTGGGTGTCTGCTGCTCCTCTGGGCTGAGCATCTTGGTCCCACACAGCCCCCCTCTGTCAGGGAGCATGAAAGAAGGCAGGTGAGTAGTTGATCAGCTGTAAGCACCGTTCAGTACTCCACGTATGACACGCCCCACACCCTCAAGGTCTCTGTGGTGGTTTGAGAATACCCTAGGTAATTGCTCCCTTGCAGCCTACTGCTGCTATTTATTTTCCCACTCCTATTGCCAGTGCACCATCGGCCTCATCATGATCATCCCAGCTTGTTTCCTGCTATTTAGCTTCCAGTAGGCACCCCTAGACACCAGATCCAGCCCTCACCCCAGCTGTGACACCCCCAACCCCTCATCCCCAATACCCAGGGAAGTTGCTTTCATTCAACTTTTCCATTTATTCTCCCTTGTGTGCTCTTCCCCAACCCACTCTGACCTTTCCCTTCCTCTACTCTTGGTTTCAGACATCCCTGGAAACTCCTGAGAGCAAAACTTATACCAAGTTCTACACTATTCCAAAACACTCTTCTCCCTGAAACTATAATAAACTCACTCTACAAAGGGCAATCACACCCTTCAGCCCCCGTGGCTTTCCAGAAAGAGATTTCCTCACCTGGACACCCATGGGTGGGTTTCACACCAGGGCCAAAGCTCTGCCAGGTCCCTTCCATATGCAGAGTCTCAACTCCACTGTCACGGGAGCTAAACTGGAAGCACCTACCAGGGACTCCTTCCCCTGTTTTATATCAAAAAGACACAGGACTGAGAATAGAAATAATCCAGGTCCACCTACCCAGGACACTGACCACGATGCCACCAGGTCACACTCGGTGAAGCAGAAGCTGCTCCTTCAAAAGGTCCCTGTTCCTTGTAAGCCAAGGGATGCTCGTTGTGGCAGCTGCAACCCAAGCACCAGCAGCAGGAATCTCCTGCTCGAAAAGGGCAGCCAACAGAACTTCCCAGAAACGGGGGTTAGGTCCCCCTGCAGCCAAAATACCTGGGTTTCTCTGGGAGGAGGGCTCTCCACCCGGCACGGTGGAGCACGATCACATAAATATCAGCCCTGATTGAGCTGCACAGGGCCATGACATTTACCACCAGGATGTAACCTTTGCATACATCTCCTTCAAGTGATTAGTGCTGAGCACACCCCGTGCCATTTAGCCATCACTGCTGAATGATGATCAGATTAAGTCATGACAGAGCTGACAAAAAATGTGTGAACAGAGTACGTGGAGAGCACCAGCCAGTGCTCCCCAGCCCGACCACGAGCCAAGAGCAGCGGTGGGAGCAAGGAGAGCATCAAGATTTGAGGTGGCCTAAACAGGGAAGACCAGGCAGTCAACACAGTGACAATTGCCACTGCAAATCCTGCCAGTAAAGTAAGAGAAAGCTCTTCTGACAAGCACCTGGGGCTGTAAACCTCAGCACATCTGGGGAAGGGCGACAGCCAGCACGAGGAAGAGACGAGGGCAGAAGGCACAAATTGGGAGCCGCTGGAAAATCTCTGCGAGAACTGGTTTCCCACAGAAAACAGGATCTCTGCCAAGAGTCCTCTCTGCACAGAGAGCTTAAAGTGCTGCTCAGGAGATCTGTTTTCACAGATTTCACTCAAAAATTGAGGTTTGCTGTCAGAGAGGAAGACTAATGCACCTGCAGCCTTGCTAAGGCTACATCCATCTGCTCAGAGGGCAGGAAATGAGGGCCTTCCCAGGCCTCCAACAGCATCACTTACTTTCTCCCTCTCTCTGTTCTGAACCTGTGCAACCTGGCAGTTGTCACACACTTCTTCAGTCCCCCTCCCACCCACCCAAGGTGCAGCAAAGGGTGAGCCCCACACACTGACTGGGGTGCAAGACCCTGGAATTATCTTGGTCAGACCATGTGTCATTCCTCATGTCATTTGCATACATGATTGATGGGGACCCAAGGAGAGGAAGAGGATTTCAGAGGGGAAAAAACACAGTGACAGCTCCTCAGCTTGAATAATCTTCACTGTCACCAGCCATGGGGCCACCACTGGCTCTTCCCTTACATGCTCCTCCTCAGTCTCAAGACCAGGCAGGCACAAACATCTCCGGCTCCCCAGCAAACACAGGACTTTTGGGAAGTGCATCACACAGCAACACCTCCAAAAGACCTGTGTCCTTCACCCCACTCCATGTCCTGGGATGCCAGCACCCAAACATGCACAAAATACAGCCCCACGTCCAAAAAGACACTCTGTTACCTGAACCCTGAATCCCCTCCCCACACACCGAGCAGATCACAGGCATCACTCTCCAGGGCATGTCTGGTATCGGGCTATAGGGGGGTTAAACTTCATGTGCTCAAACCCAACATTTTAAACCCAAAAAAGGAGGTGGAGGGGCGGGAGCACGTGCCATACCCCAAGCTCTGCACTCCTATATTCGGGGAGATCTCACCTGAACTCTTACATAAACCTGCCCAAGCCCCCAGGCGCGCCAAGAAAATTAAAATAAAAACTAAGCAAGTTAAAATAAAACCCGAGAAAAATAAAATTAAATCTAATAAAAAAAAAAAACCCACACAATTAAAAATAAAACCTAAAAAAATTAAAATAAAAACTACCTCCTGCAATCTGACGGTCCCTGGATCAGTTGCTGTACGTCCTCGGGAGTTTTTGGGGAGGACACCTCCACACCAGGAAATAATAATCAACTGTGTCCAAATGACTGCACCCCATCTTCTGCCTGCAAAGAGCTCCGGCTGGTGGGATTTTTTTTCCTACAGCAGTTTGACTCAGAGGTCTGGCCAGACTCGCAGCTCTCAAATTCGTTTAATAAATCATCTCCTAACCCCGCCCAGAAGCAAAAGGCAAATCTGTGTCTCCCAGGCACCTCCTCATTGGACTAACGTGCCTCTTGCTAATGACCCTGCGAGGAATAGCACGGCTCGAGTGACGTATTTATGAAGATAAATATTTTAACTTCACAGTTAGCGCTGTAAACTCGTTCCAGACGGAGAGTCTCTTAAGTTGGTTCCAGGAGAAAATGCCTCGATAATTAATTTTTCTCCCTTTTTTTTTTTTTTTTTTAATTTTTTTTTTCTTTTTTTTAAAGGCTATGAAATATTAATTGCAGTGAAACACGTAGCAGTGTCTTTCAGGTGCAATTAGTAGCTGCCGCTGGATGAAAAAACACTGGCTGGTGAAGCCCAGGGAAGGGATGAGAGTGATTTCTCCCCTCGGCAGAGGGAACGCAGCGCTCTGCCCTATCTAATCTCACTATAGCAACGGGAAGACCTTGGCAACCCTGATCTTTACAGTTATTAAGATGGGAGCGGGAAGAGTCGGGAGCACAGTGCCGAGGGATGCTCAGCCAAGAGGCTGTCTGCCGAGGAAATACAGCATCCTCTCTCACTCAGGGGTGAGGGGGGGTGGTGAAGGGTCTGCCAAGCTCTCAGGGAGGTGGAGACAGTAGCCCAAGGCTGGCTCCCCAAAACTTTCTTGGGGTGGCTTTTTATGCCAAAGGGGAGACATGCCTTTCCCCACCACACCCTGGAGAAGGATCTCTGGGTCCTGTTGCTCCTGTAGCAGAGGAGGCCATGGAGATGCTCTGAAGGCTGGAGCTCCTCTGCTCTGGAGACAGGCTGGGAGAACTGGGGGTGTTCAGCCTGCAGAGGAGAAGGCTCCAGGGAGAACTCAGAGCCCCTTCCAGTGCCTAAAAGGGGCTTATAAGAAAGACGGGGACAAACTTTTTAGCAGGGCCAATTGCACAAGGAAAAAGGGGTGATGGTTTTAAACTTAGAAAGGGTAGGTTTAGACCAAACAGAAGAATGGATTTTTCTATGCTGAGGGTGGTAAGGCACTGGCACAGGTTACCCAGAGAAGTCATGGATGCCCCATTCCTGGAAACATTCAAAGTCAGGCTGGATGGGGCTCTAAGCAACCTGGTCTAGTTGAAGATGTCCCTCCTCACAGCTGGGGGTTGGAGTAGATGACCTCCCAACCCAAACCACTCTGTAATTCCCCAAGTGCCCAAAAGTTCCGAGAAGAAGATGCTGCTCTCAGGACCAGCAACTAGTTCCTCTCCCTCAGCCCCCAGATTCAGCCTTGAGGACGTGCCCAGACAGGATGGGGACAAGGAGGCTCCCCCATAACTGTCACCCAGCCTGGGGCTGGCAGGGACCTGCCCCGCTGCCACCTCGGCACTGCCTCCAGAGATTGCTCGCTCTCGGCTCCCGCCAGGATGATTCACCCACAAATGCAAAAGGCATGAAGTGCTCAGATCAGTTTATTGCAAAATACTACATCTTGGGGACTGCCTGGCCCAGAGCCACTTCAGTCCCAGGCTCCCAGACAGCGGGGACAGCCCCAGGGTTAACCTGGATGCCCCTCCAGCTCCTGGACATAGATTGGTCCCACTTGCCCAGAGCAGAGAGCTGTAAGACTTCTCCCCTATCACAGAGGGGCAGAGGTCACTAAGACCTCATTAGAAGTTCTGCACCACCCTTTAAAAGGGTGCTAGGCTCTGCAAAGCCAGACCCTAGAGCTCACAGACCAGGCCTGAACATCGCCCACCCACTCTGTTCCACCATCTCACCATGACAGACACTCACCAGAACAGGCTACTGACTCAGCAGGACTGACTGGGGACCCTCCAAGGATAAACTGCTCCTACTACCACCCACATTGCTATTAGAATAATAAAAAGAATCCACAATGAACTTCAAGGTAGCATGAGTCAGTCTTTTCGGTGGCAGAAGATGTTTTTCTCCCTAGCACTGCTCTTCTTGGCACCTCAAAGTCCTGGGACCACGTTCCTCCTGCTGCCTGCTGTACTACCAATTTCCACACAAATTCAGCTGTTTCTTTCCTTCCAGCACCTGGATTAGCCCAAAGTTTCTTCATCAGCCTCTGAAACGCTGCCCCACAATCCAACCCTACATAGGTGCACATCCCCAACTCACAGTGCTTGCTGTGCACGTTCTGCCTACTCCCCACCAAGACCATCCTCACCACCAAAGTCCCCAGCTGACCCTCAACCACACCCCTCATGATCCCAGTGTTAACTTGTCCAGAACTTTACCAGCACTACAAATGTAAAGTAGACAACTGGGTCAATTCCAGATGGAATTGGATGCTGATGGACATTCATTTCCTCCCGAGAGGAAGCCACCACCACTTCACTTAGCTCTGTTGGGTGGAAAACATCAGAGTAGACAGTGTTAAAATATCATTATGAATGGAGGAGCACCAGGAAAAAAGGTTAGATTAGACAAAGTAATTGCAATTACATTGAAGAAGGGAAGGTATGTAAAACTTAGATCTATGATCCCCACCCTTCAGCCAGCTCTTCAGATCCTGTATATTAGCCAAGCTACATGGAACTCTGCTGACAAGCCCTTTAGATCCAAGCCCTTAGGACCCTTCTGAGTGTTCAACAGCGGTTTTGCTTGCTTCTGCCTTTTTATTTTTTGACTGGGCTGGAAAGTACCTCAATCAAAGCACACACGGTGCCCTTTAGCGCACGTTAAAACCGAAAGCTATGGGAGGCAAATGTCAAGATTTCAATAAATTGACCTCATCTGGTCAAAACCAGCGCACAGCCACCCTCCCTGTGTCCCCTCTGCCCAGGCAGAGCTGCCAGACCCCGTGCCAGCTGCCCCAGCAGTGGGAATTCGGGGGATGCCGCCGGGCGGAACGGCGGCGGAAAAATCAAAATACAGCGAGACGGTGTGTCATCCCAAGAGCCCGTTTCAGCCTCAGACACCCGCCAGCACTAGATACCAGGAGGCTCTTTATCTTGTCACCGGTGACTAAGAGCATCCACGGCATGACGGTGCCACAAAAATACAGGTGACGGGAAATGGCCCTTTTCCAAGGGGGATGGACCTTTCTCTGCGTTGCGTTTGTCTCCCACGTTGCTAAAGAGAAAGCCACGAAGCATGCGATCCTTTCAGGTTCCCTGAATCCACTTAGATTTTATCTCTGGAGCTGGAGCTTTCCAGGAATGAAATAGCTGCAAGACACAGCGTGGATGAAACGAAATCAAATAGAGAGTCTCCAACATGAAAGGCAAACTAAAAGGATGACAGCGCTAGTTATACGGAAGGAGAAATGAGGAGGAAAGGAAATTAAAAGCAATTAAAGGGAATTAATTAGAAGGCATGATGGAAATATGAAAGAGGAAAAACAGCTATGCAGAGTTCACTAAATACCCCCAAACTTTTAATTGTCGCACTTGGAACTGCAAGCCCTGGAGGTTCAAAACCCCTCTGGCAGTTTCCAAATTAAAAAAAAAAAAAAAAAAATTTCCCATGGCTTAAACAAATCATTTCTTTGCCTCTAAGTCTGAATGGCAGACAAGATCCTGAGCTTCTCCTCCAAACCATGAAGGCAGAAGTGCGTCCTGCTCTCCCCTCCAGTCCACCAACCAAAGTGGACAGCCCACGCCAGCACGTGACACCAGGAGCTTCAGGCAGAGTTGATGCTGTTGTCCCAAGCACTGGGCTGCAGTATTTCCATCTACCCAATGTTCCTGGTGTTTTCACGGGGCCCTGGGGGTTGTGGGGCCACCGTCTGTGCTTGAAGTCTCCAGGATGAGACAAGCTGCTGGGTTAGTCCTGGCGGGGAGATTGCTGTCAGATGGAGCATCTCACCTTTATTGAAATGCACTGCCTGCACTTCCCACTAAAATCTAACAGTCCTTTTTATAAGATCTCAGAATGCTTTGGGTTGGAAGGGACCTTAAAGCTCATCTCATTCCACCCCTCTGCCACGAGCAGGGACACCTTCCACTACAAGAGGTTGCTCCAAGCCCTGTCCAACTTGGCCTTCCAGGGATCCACTTCCAGGGATCCAGGGGCAGCCACAGCTTCTCTGGGCAACCCGTGCCAGGGCCTCACAACCCCCACAGACAAGAATTTCTTCCTAATCTCTAACCTAAATTTCCCGTCCATCAGTTTAAAACCTGCTCATCTTCCCCAGTTCCCCAGAACCCGAATGAGGTTCTAAATCAAAACATTGCCACGAAAAGGGCTGCAGAAAGCAGGAGCCCCTGGTCTTTCCTGACCTTCCCTTTGCCAACTGCCTTTGTTTTAGCCCTGGGAAGTAAGAAAGTTTCCCCTGGAGATCAAAAAGTCCTTTATTAAGGGAATAGTGTTGATGGCTGGGAGGAACGACAAGAGGTCATAAAAAAAGCGGGCCGACACTGTTTGTCTTGGCCTCCTGGATATGTATTATTTTCCTGGGATACAAGCTCCAGCCCCACGCTGAAAGCAAGGATGCATGAAACAGAGACAGGGCTGCCTTGCCAACGTGGAGTTTGTTTCGGAAGAAACTCACCCGGCATTTCCGTGCAGGAAGGAGACAGTGGGGCTGCAAAGCCAGAGCTGCTGGATGGTGCTTGGGGAAGCACCAGCCAAACCCCTCAAGCTTGGGGTGTGCGCACCGGGTCCATGCAGCACCCCAAAAAATCCAGATGGGCAAAGTCTAAAGCTTCCCATGGTCTTCCCGTGTTCTCCATCCATCCACCCATGCTCGACTCCATCAGCTGGAAGGCAGGTCGTGTGCAGGGATATAGGGGCTGTGCAAAAGGCTCTGCCTCCATCCCCTGCACCAGCCCTGCCCCCCCCCCCCTGCTCTGGCCACTACTCCACTCTGCTGTCTTCAGAAACCCACAAAGCCCTGATTGTGTTTAATTAAGTGACCTCACGCTGATTTACACAACAATAACCGTGTTTCCAAACATGCCAGCTTCAAGCAGCTTGCTCCAGCAATGAAACCACACCGCTCCTATGAAAGAAGCTTCATTATCAGTTACCCAAAACAACTCAGAATTAAAAAGATATCTTCTCTGTATTAAAGGCACAGCTAATGTGACACAAAAATCCACCCATTTTCAACCCCAGTCCAGGGAGAAATTTTTTTCTTTTTCTTTTTTTTCTTTTCTTTTTTCTTTTCTTTTTTCTTTTTTTTTTTTTTCTGCTTGCAAGACACACTGTTCCATGCTTTTGAAGTCAACTGCAACTATTTTGCTTTATACACCACTTGCTCAGGAAGTTACGAGCCTCCCAGATCTCCCCGGTTTATTTGGGACCAAGGTTTGAAAGTCACAGCTGTCTCAGGCCCAGCTTCCATTAGGGAGATTAATCTTCCCCGAGATGTGTCTGTGGGAAGGTCTGAATCACAGGGTTGGATCCTGCTGTCGGTTACGCGGCGTTAAAGGAATTGCAAGAAGGGGAGGAAAAGCAAAGCCGGGCAGGACTGGTGAGCATCAAACCTCCCGCTGTGGGGCTGGACAGGGACGTTTGGGACATTTGGGCAGAGTATTTATGCCCCATGCCCTGCTCCAGTGCTGGATCCGCCAGGCACCAGGGCAAGCCAATAAAGTTAATAGCAGTAATCGGGCTGTGTTTGGAAAAGTCAAAGGGGCATCAACCAGCGGCCGTGCCTACGTGATGGGATGGGAAGATTCAGCTGCTGGTCCCTGGCGATGCTCACGGAGACCCACTGCCACTCTGAGGTGTGGCATGGCATGTATGCCAGCCTCCAGCCCTAAATTAGCGGAACCTCTTATTCCCCAGCGCTAAACGAACCCAAATAACGAAGCAACGAGGGAACAGCCCATCCCATGGCAAACACCAGGCACTGCTGGGACAAGCAGCTTGTGAACAAACCCCTGCAAACAGGCCTACACCTCCTTCCCCTGCCAGCCCTCCCAGCTTGCCATCCATCCACAGGAGCAAAACAATTTAGCTTTGGGCTTTTAGTTAAAAGAAAAAACCACTGAACCAGGTCTTGCCATCCTTCCCAAGCACCACATTGAGAACAGGCAGCACCTACACGGGAGAAATACATTTAAGCCACCAGATCACAGGCCAATTCAAAGCAAACCCTGAATAGTCACCAGGTAGTTCTTAGATACTCTTATACACACAGACACCAAAGGGACAGAAGGAACTGCCTGGCAGGGAAAGAACTGGAACAGCTCCAAGTGAAGGGCTGCACTCGTGGGGGAGTTGGTGCTAAGAGGTACCAGAATAAAAAAGCCTTCTGCCTGGCTCTGCTGCCTGCAACACACAGGTAAATACAAACCAAGAGCAGGTTTTGTGCTGCTGCAGAATCTGCTGAATGGGGTTTTTTTTTTTTGGGTGCATCTCAAAGGTAGAGGACTTTCAGCACTGGCCAACCTGAAAATAGAGGAAAGAATTGTGTGTGCTGAGGTTCTGCTGCAGGAAAGTGCAAGGAGAGCATCACCACTGCAACACCTCGTCTGGAACCAGGCATAGAATGGGCTGGTGGTCTTCAATCAGCTGCAAGCCCCTGCAACAAGGCTCTGGGGGCTGTAACACTCATTTTGGTTTGGGCTTTCTGCCTGCCAAGTCAGGGTGCTTTGTGAATTAGCCCATCTCCCACAACTGCACCTGCAGCAAACACTGCTGGAGTCGGAAATTTAGGGAACCTGCAATGGACCAACATCAGTTTTTCCTTATAAAAGCAGCAGAAATCAGCTTACAAATTAGAAGGCTGCAGCCAATAAGTGATTAGCATACAGTTCCCACTGCATGAGACTAGCATGGCCAAAATAACTATAAACCTCTTTTTTAAAAGCACAGCCTCCACAGAATTATTCTGCCTCGGGCTCCATTGAGTTTGCAGGGCCCTGTATTTGTTTCCCAGCTGAGACAGTTGCAAGTTAAGCGTTCGATGGTGTTGTTGCTGCTACAGGGGTTGTGCAGCTAAATAATTCAGTAACCAATTACTGTTTAACAATATCCCTCCCCATCATTCCAGCGTTGATCCATCATCCCAGGCCAAGAGACTCCAGCAAAAAGGAGTCATCGAGAAGCCCCCACGTGATGTGAAGACATTGACTCGTGCACTTCTGTGTAATATACCACTTATTGATCAAAAGACAAGGCGTACGACGCATTTTATTGCATGCTAAATGAGGTCTGTAATGAATTGCTGCTTGCCTCCAGGTCATTTGTTTGATTGCCTCCTAAGCAAACTGGTGAGGGCAAAAGGTCCTGCCTATGGGATGGGTCCTTGGTGACATGAGCTGCTGATCAGCTCAAGAAAAACAGAAAGTGGGACATTCTAATGCTCACCCAGGAAACGTGGATTTCTTCCTCATCCTCCAAAATCCCACAAGATGCAACTCTGTTTGATGTTTTCACCAAGAGCATCAGGGCCACCACACTCCAGCAAGGGCAACCAGTGCTCTCTAGCTCAGATTCGCCCCACTCAGGACCTCATCTTCCCAGTCTGCCACTGTGCCTGGACTGAGACTTAAAAATACAGCTGATTTCTCTTTTCAAGACTCACAGATACACAGCACACATGACCAGCTGCCCTTCTGGCTACAGGGCAAGGGCTGAACCTGTTCTTCATGCAGGGCATCCCCAGAGCTCACCCAGTCCTCCATCACCGTGGCTCTGCATAAAAACACGCCTGGTTTTTAAAGATACCCCTCCTGCCTACTTTGGTTCCTCCTTCGCACGGCTTTCTCCTGCACAGCTATAAAAGGGTGTGAGACAACTTGGAAAGGAAACCCTGGGTGGTACAGACAACTGGAACAAGGAGCAATCTGTGCCCGGGGCAGGGGAGGGGGTGGCAGAGCCCACACAGTGCCAGGCTGAATGGCTGCCGGGGAGGAAATGACACACCACACTATCCTGCTTTTGTCCAGGGGCGAGACCAAAACGCTCCAGAGGAAAAAAAAAAAAACAAAAAAAAAAAGAAAAACCAAAAAGGGATTATTCTGGCTCGTGCTTCTCCCTCCTCTGCCCTCCCCACCACCCCCACGCAGGCTACAGGTGACTGCCTCCGTGTCCTCGCTCCACTGGACCGTGGGGCACCGTGATCCCAGCGGCATCTGGTTTGGTTTAGCATCGGGCTTATACTTCTATGCTTCTCGGGTTTCTCCCTGCTTTTTAATTAGGAATCACGGCCACGAACCCGCCCGGCCCTGGGTTTGGCTGGCTGGCGGTGCCCGGGCGCAGGAACACCCCGCTCCGCTGCTCCCGCGGAGAGCTGCCAGGGAAAGGCTGTGGGCAGGGAGGAGCAGGCAGCGTCCTCCAGCTCTGCCAGCACACCAGCCCACGCTGGTGTCTCTCCTCAGACCCCATCTCCCAAAGGGATGTGACTCCAGCAGCATTCTGGCTGCGCTACCCTAAAAAAAAAAACAGCCTGAAAAGGTTTTTGTCCTCGTCGTTCCAAAGAAAAGCTCGAAAACGTGGTGTTTTCCAACCCTCCCCAGTCTTACCTGTCCTGTGCCCCATGTGCAGGTGTGGTCCCTCCTGCTCCTCCATCACAACAGCCACATGCTGTAGTGTTTCCCTAGAGTCCAACACTGGGATGATCCCTTTCCCAAGGCCTTGTCTCCTTCGTCCCAACAGCTGAGGCTCATTCTCAGGTCAGGTTTTTCACCTGCAGCTGGTGAACCATCTCCCAAATGCCCCACCCCACAGTATTACACCTTTTATTTTCAGTCTCTCTCTGCTTCCTGTTGTTTCAGTATCTCATCCATCGTAAAAGGACCAGAACTGACACTTTATTCCTCAGCCAAAACTGCCTCTGTATCTGGGCCACTCCTCACTTCAGGCATAATAAAAATAAGCAAGGCACAAATGTTATTCTCTTACTAATTAAAAAGCCCGCCCTGGAAGGAACCCAAAATCTCTATCATAGATACACATAGTGATGTGTATCTGTGTGTATCAGTTCTCCTCCTACATCACACAGGCACTTCAAAATATCAATACTAGGAGGA
>JAWWES010000094.1:69454499-69491983 GCA_035583135.1 Lophotriccus pileatus
CGTGGCAGAGGGGGTGGGATGATGGTCTTTAGTATCCCTTCCAAACCAAACCATTCCATGCTACCATATGAAGGATCCCATCTTTATCTGATATCAGCAGGATTTCTCTGATTTATCTGGGCTGTGGAGGTTTGCTGGAACTGAGTGTCTGACCCAGAGCTCTGGACCTGGTTCGCTTCATCTCAGTGTAAAGAAACTGCCAATCAGAGGAACCTTTTCAAGAATAGGTTTTGCTGAAGAGGTCTTTTACAATTTGAGGATTGAAGCTGCTGAAAGTGTGAGAAAATAAATTGGAGAATCTAGTGATCTGAAGAACTTCGTAGTGCGGGTTTTTTAACCCAAGGCTGGAAAATTTCTGTGTTTGAAGTGACACTTCGGAGGGGCTTCATGTCAAACAGACAAGCTCTGCTTATTAGCATGTCAAGACTGGAAATAGTATTGAATTAGAACTAATTTAACAGACGAAGTTTTACAACCTCTTCCAGCCTGTCCACAGGTCTGCCAATAAGCCTGGTCTCCCTCTGCATCTTGAGGACAAAAATTGCTAATTCTTGTGGCAACCCATGTACAATTTTTGCATTAAGATCCTTGATTGCAACAAGCAAATCCATCTTCCAATTGTGGAAATGGGATTTTAGCTTGTTTTCCTGGTCTGCACTGAAAAAAAAGGAGGTTCTGGGCTTCTAATGTCAGTTCTGAGAGTGTTCCCTTTCAAGATGGCTAGGTTTTACTTTAGAAGAAAAAAACGTAATAATGAAAGATCTAAACAGGGAACCTTTTAATTAAATCATGTTTAGAGGCACCTCAAAGGAAGCAGCTAAATGTGGCTGTACCCCAGATCGTTGGTGTAGAAGTTTAATTAAGATTTATATATGAAGCTTCATCAAAATTGTGGTATTTCATATTTCTAGGGCTGTGTGTGGGAAAGGAAGTGAGGATGGGCCTTTACACAGATCACCTGCATTTATCAAGCCATGTCTTAATGGATGCATTAAGAAGGAATTATCTCGTCTCTCAAAGATTTTAATTTTTACTGCCCTGTACCCCAAGTTTGTGTAGGAAATAATCAGGAACCTTTATTTCTGATTTTCTCTCCCTGATCACTAGGGATAGCAAAGCAAGGAATAAACACACACATATCCTGCAGCTGCCTGGAGTAATCCTAGTGGAAGCTATCCTGATAGAAGGTAGCATGTTCCCTCTTAATGAGAGCTAGAGGAAGAAGGATGGGTTTAGGGGAAAGGCATTGGACTGAGACCAAGAAATTTGGTTTTAACTGCAAGGATCTGCCAGCAACTAAATCTTTAATGCTGGGCAAGTTATTTAATCTCTCTGTTGTTTGTTTCCTGCGTTATTGGCTGCAATAATGTTTTCCCTGCCTGAGAGAGGATAAATCCACTTGCCTGTGTGTGTGAGTTGCTTGGATGGTACCATGTCCATGGACAACTGCTCTCTGTGCTGGGGGAGGGAGGGAGAGGCACACTGTACTCTGCTCCATCCTTCACCCCACTCCCAGGGGAGCTGAACCCCATCACCAGTTTAGAGAATGGCAAAGTGTGGTGTCTTTGATCTCGCTCCCACTAGGGAAAAGAGGAGAGTCAGAGAGAAAATAGAGTTTTATTTTGGTTGTGGACATAATAATGAGTGAGCTGTACCTAGAGAGAGCTTTGTACCTGCCCCCATCTGTGAGCTAGAACAGGCTCTCTGGTAAAAGCAGGAATCATGGGCAGTTCTAGTGGTGACTTATTTTGTGGCCTCATCCATAGCTGTCAAGGAGCTCTCAGGTAGTTGCTGTTTGTGTGGAATTGACTTCCATTTTCTTGGAGCATTGCCCTTGGTGGTGGTGCCAGGCACTGAGTGTCTTACGGAGCAGCGAAGTCGTTCCAAGAAGAAGGACCTCAGAAATGGACCTGGCCAGTTCCAATTTTGTTGGGGTAGTGACAAAATGTCTTTAGGATTAAGCAGCATCTCTCTTGCTTGTCCAGTGAAAGTTTTGTTTGTTTGTTTGTTTGTTTGTGGTTTTTTGGTTAGTTTGTTTGGTGGGTTTGTTTGTTTGTTTGTGGTTTTTTTGTTTGGTTTTTTTTTATTTTTTTTCCCCAGTAGGAAATGCTGCCCTTTATCTCTTTGGGGAAAAAAAAATCAAAACCTAACAAATGACCCCAAATTTGATTACTTTGTTGGAGTCACCTTGCTGTCAAAGCCTGGGGGAAGCTGGCCTAAGGAGCTGGTGATCCTCTATGGCCGCACGTGGCAATGGCCAAACTACAGCTTTGATCCTCATTTTTTGTTTTGTTTAAAATAAAAACACAGGGGTTTGACAGCTCAGGACTCATGTCTGTCCCTGAAGCAAACAGAGTTAGGAAAAGCAGGAGTTTCCCAACTTCCCATGGAAGAACTCCATGGAAAAAGAGCAATTAAGTCAAGCCTCCCCGGTGTGTACCACCTGAGATTCCAAACACCGTCGGAGTCTGCAAGGAAGCGTCGGGGAGGGGTTTTATTGCAGACTGTCATTTTCAGGTGCTTCCCTGCCGCTTTTTCCTGTGTCTTCCCTCTGTGTGCTGGTGGCGGGTGGAGTATTTCCAAGCCAAAGCCTTTGGGATCATCCCCAAAAAGGAGGGGGTGCCACACGCGCACAGCGATGCCCGCGGCTGCACCGTGTTTTCTGTGCACTCTGGACTGACACAGCAGTTTTCCCCAGCCCGGCTATTATTTTACACAATCCCCTTTTTTATCCCCTCTGCAGTGGACGGCGGATTGCAGCGAGCAGCTCGATGGCAGCTGTTCCCCATCCCGAGGGAAGGGCTCGTCGTCTCACGAACACAACCAGGTAGGGCTTGTGTTTAGTTCTTTCCTCCCCAGACCTTTGCTTGTATTCCTGCACTGCCTCGTCGTGCAGCACGGAGCCTGCCCGTGCTGCCAGCTTTCCCTCTCCCGTGGAAGGGGAGACGTGTCCCTCTGTTTGGCATCCAAAAGCTCGTTCCTGCCAAAACCATGGGAGGTGGGCGACATCCTGATGTGTGAATGGATGCTTTGATCAGATTACTGCTCTGCCATAAAGAGGAAAAAATACAGTGTCCCATTTATTCCTGAAGAGCTTCTTTTTGCCACCTGTGTGAGGGACGGATTTGGAGCATCAGAGCTGACTCTTAATTATGAGATGTAGCTGGAAGGAGGGATCTCTGTGTAGCTGGGCATCTTGGTTATGTGCTGCAGCACAAGGACGGTGTTACAGGGAAGAGAAATAGGTGAGAGGATGAACTGGGAGAAGAAGCAGAACTGCATGTCCTGAGAGGCTGTGTTGGGCATGTGGTAACAGAAGCCAGGCATGAGTCGTTTTTGGGGGTTGTACGTGGTGTAAACATCAGTGAAGAGTATTTACCAAGCACTGCTGGAGGTTGACTGTCCCTCCTCTACGTGAGCACCCACTTGGGAAAGGGTTGGGAGGGGTAGAGGCGTGGGTTTGACCATTGTCACCTGGCTGAGAGGCTACTGTGTCACCACGAGACCATCAACTCTGTGAGAGCAGCATTTGCCCGAGGAGATATGAAAGACAGGTGTCTGAGGAAGGGCAAAACAGCATTTCTAGTTGCTCTTGTTGATGGATGTCCCACTTGGAGAAGGGGCTTCAAGCTGGTGGGTTTTGTGTTCTTGCCCTGCTTGATGTCCTCCGGGTTCATCCCCATAGGTGGGATCCATGAGAAGGAACCTGGGAGCCCCTTGCAGGGTGTACAAGAGGCTCTGCCTGTCTGAGCAGTGTGTGTCACAACTCTCAGTTTGGGCACAGAGTCTTCCCACATTGAGCCATGCTGGAACTCCTTGGATTTGGGATGGGGGCTCATGCATCCCCTCCCTGCCACAGGCCTGGATGCAGGGATGCTGAGAGCATCTATACCAACACCTGCACCCAGCAAAGACAAGATCTTGGGTAGGAATGTTGTACTGAATGGAGACACTGCTTGAGATGAGCCTCTGAAGGTGCCAGATGGAACTGTGGATTTATTTTACTATGGCTTTGACCTGCTCCGAAATATTCAGCAGCAAAACCTCATCCAGGCTCCCTCCCAGCGTTGCAGACAGATGCCTGATACTCAGCTGGGACGTTGGCCTTGTCCATCGAGCCTCCTTGGGTGGCTCGGGGTGTTGGCAGGACCAGTTGCTTTCCCTGGGGAAGAATCCAATCCTGGTTCTTCACCCATGGGTTCTGTTAGTGTGGGTACCACAGGAGGATGCAGGAGTCGGGCACGGGTGATACTTCTCTGGCATCTTCCATCTGCCTGGTGCTATGGGCTCTTTTGTTTCCACTTAGTGGTTTTGGGGGGGGTTTCATGCTGGATTTTTAATTTTTTTTTTTTGCTGGGAATTAAACCTATTTGATCTGCTCCAACACGGAGCTGCTTTTCCACACGCAAATGCCATTTGCTGATGCCGAAGCTGCTAACCCGGTGTTTGGGCTGCCTCCCAGCCTGCAGCAGAGCTAGTAATTATCTCTCTCCGTATTTGGCTTCCTTTAACTGTGAGTAACAAATTTTCCTTGGCACCAAAGAGGAGCTGGAAGCTATTGTTCTTCTGTCCAGGCAAGCATTTCTCTTGCTGTTACTGATATATGAGTGAGACGCTGCTGGTGAGGACCAGGTGCAGTTTATTACCATTTCTGGCTGTTGAGTTTTTACCAGTAGCTTTCAACATTAAAAAAAAAAAAAATTAATCATTAATAAGATGCTTGTCTTGAATGAAAATTATCAATCACTCTTCAAACCTCCCAAGGAAAAAGCCGACTAATTATTTCCCAATGGATGTAGGGGGTGGAGGGTTTTTTTTGTTACGGTTTTTTATGGATTTCGAGGGGTTTGGGCAGAAGATTGAATTCCTAATTTTCCTATTGTGTTTCCAGCTGATATTTCTGCACTGCTGGTCTTAGTTGAAAAATACTTGGATGTGAGATTTCTGCTGGCTTCAGCTACTGTGGAAATGTGGGTTATGTGTCGGTGACCGTGATATGCCTCACGTGGTTCTAACCTGGCCATCAGAAAGGGCATTTATATGGAAATCTAGGTTAGTCCTGGAAATATATTCAGCATCTGGTTCATTTTCTGTGAAGGCAGAGTAGTCCAGGGCTGCATTTTCAAAAGTAATTGGCTTCCTAAAGGTTATAGGGGAGCTTAGAGAGAAGCAGACTTTCCCGTGCCTGAAAATCCCCCTGTACATTCTTAAGTACCTGATGCCTTTGAAATTCTCTTCTGTAGGATCCAGCAAGGTTAAGACAAATAAAGGAAGATTTTTTCTTTTTTTTTTTTTAGTGTGTATAGTTGTGTTATGTATTTATATAGACAT
This sequence comes from Lophotriccus pileatus, assembly GCA_035583135.1. NCBI lineage: Eukaryota > Metazoa > Chordata > Aves > Passeriformes > Tyrannidae > Lophotriccus > Lophotriccus pileatus. The sequence continues at coordinate 69,459,831 of JAWWES010000094.1, forward strand.
TTATATTGAGGATGTTTGTATATAAGCATCTACGGGTTGTTGTACAGATGTGGGGCTTAGAGCAATTTCTGAATAACATTCAGTTTAGGGGTAAAAATTAGGTGTCTTGATGCAACCTGCAGTCCAGGATATTCCTAAATTCCTGGTTTTCTGATGTCATTGGGTATCTCTGGGAAAGAGCATCCCAGACTTGTCCTGCTCTTGCACTACTTGGTGAGACATCATTTAGCACCTGTGGGAGACTATATGGATGTCGGTTCCCAGAGTCTGGCAACTAAGCAGTGGCTTAAAAATGGAGGAAATCCCCCTTGGAAAACCTTTTACTCTGGTCTTTCCAGTCCTCTGGGCAGGTGGCTGTGAGAAGATGGTCTGCTTATGGTGGAGTGCCCTGAGGCTCATTTTGTGGACTCCTGGTGTGCTGAGAACCTCCTGGTCCCACAGTTACATTCAGCTCATCGTAACCCCCGCTGTGTTTGAGAGATACGCCCCCCAGAAGCTCTGCTGGGTCTCACTCGGTGTGAGACCACTCCATAGAGCTACTTCAGATGTTATCTGAGCTCCTTTATAAATGAGGAAAGTTTAGGTAATGGAACCATTTTAAACCCTTTTATGTTTGGATTTTTTTTTCCCCCCCCAAAAAGAGCCAGTGGGAAGATTTTATATAATACTTTATTTGCATTCCCCTTGTGAGGCTGTGACAAGTAGGAAGCTCTTTGATATATTTCTGAGAGCAATTCATTAAGTAAAAGACTTCTGGTATGGTACGTATTTAGGGAGCCAGCAGAGCTCTTGGTACATGAAAGGCCTGGCAGCAGCTCCATCCCAGGCTCCCCTTGTGTAAAGGTCATTAACAAAAAACAGGGCAACTCTGCAGGTTTGTCCCATTTCTCCAGGCAGTGGGAGAGGGAGAGATGCAAATCCTCCTTCCTGGCCAAGTCCATCCCTTCCCCCACGGTGGCTGTCACCCACCATCACCAAGAAAAAAACCTGTGTTGTTGGCAGTAAATGGAACTGGCTTTTATTCTGCTGCTTGCTTGTTTGCCTGTGTGTCCACATCCCACCACGTGCAGCAGGGACTTAGTGCATGACTGGGGACCTCAGAGGCTTCTCCAGCTGGTGGTCGTGTTGCCAGTCCACTGAGCAGAGGAGGAGCAGGCTGGGTGTGTGGATCACATCTGGATTATCCTACACCTCACTTGCAGCACACTTCTGTCCTCTCTGAGGAGCTGGTGGTGGAGGAGATGACTTGGTTTGCCATTTAATAGGAATATTAAACCAGTAGAAACAGAAACACTCTGGTGGCAGGATGAGGTTGTGGGTTTCCACTCTTGGGCCTTGGTTGGAGTTGATTAGCTGGCTGGAATCAAGAGCATCCCAAGGGCTGTGCTGTCATAAGACTTCTGACAAGGGCCTGGGGTAACAGGATAAGGGGGCTTGACTTCACACTGAGAGAGGGAGGAGTCAGTTTGGATATTAGGAAGAGATTCTTGGTTGTGAGGGTTGGAAGACCCTGGCGGAGGTTGCCCAGAGAAGCTGTGGCTGCCCCATCCCTGGAAGTGTCCAAGGCCAGATTGGACAGGGCTTGGAACAACCTGGGATAGTGGAAGCTGTCCCTGCCTGTGGAAGGGATTGCAGTGAGATATCATGAAGGTCCTGTCTCTCCATACCCTAGCCATGTAGTCATGGCTACATGAAAAAGCTGCTGTGTTGCCAAAGCAAAGGCAGTGGTAGGTGTGGGGGGGATGTGTGAAGGTTGTCTCTTGGGAAACAGCAGTTTTCAATGCACAGTGGGACTTAGTTTTATGGAGAGTGAAAAAACCCAAATTATCAGTGTGGATTTCTCTTGCAATTCCAGAGAATTTTTTTTTTTTTGCAGGCATTAGTGCTGCCTGACTTCCTGGATTCAAACACCAGGAAATCCTCCCTGATGGATGCTCAAGAGGCAGGTGGCAAGGAATCGTGGTCTTGGATAGGTGCCACGTCACCAGGTTCAGGGTTGGACTGAGGCTCCTGCAATGAGCTGTGCTGTCACATTAACTTCTGAAGTCAGCAGGGAGCTTGTCTTGCTGGCTTAAATCCACTGACATCAGCAGGCAGCATGTAATGCCCCAAATCCTTGGGCTACCCAGACCAGCCCTGGAAAGTGAGTGGGCTGGCAGGACCTCTATGAACAAAGATGTTATTCATTTTCCCCTGCTGGTAGACAGCCTGTGTCTGACTTGAGTTGCCCATCCTTGGGTCTAGATCCAAAACAGAAATCAAGAGGGATGATCCCGGGGTCAGTTTGGAGTTCTCCATCACATTGACATGCTCATATCACAGCCCAGAGCCAGTTTGTACAATGAGTTTGCTTGAGGTTGGCCACCACACTGAAGACCTGTTGGGAAGGTGGGTGCTGGCAGATGCTGCAGCTGCTGTTGACTTGTTTCCAAAAGAAAAAGGGAAAGCAAAAGACATACACTGGCTTTGTCAGACAATACATGTTGGTGTATCCCTGCCTGATGGAGGAAGAAATTAAAGCCCTGAGTGGGGTGACCTGCTCATGATCAAAGAGCAGCTCTGAGAAAACCAGTTGCTTAATGGTTTTCTGCCTGTAATTGCTGGGTGACGTTCCCTCCCTGTACTGAACGGAGCCCTGCTCAATTACAGTTGGAGAGGACTACTGAGAAAGAAATCAAGTCCTTTAGCTAATGTATAGGCTTAACTTTCTCTGGGACTTCTGTTTGGGATACACCTCATGAAGCAGCACCACCCCACAGGCAACTGCCACCTGTTTGGGTGCCTGAAGGTCTGGGAGGGAAAAGCATCACTGCTTTGCTGCCTGATTTAGGAGAAGTGATGCTGCCCCTTCTGATGTGGTGATCAGGAACTGTACCAGACTGGAGAGAGCTGGGGAAGGTGGACATGGATCTGGGGAGGGAAGGAGCAGAGCTCAAATGGTTGTGTTTTCTGCATGATGTTTTTATAAGAGTAAGCTTTCTAATGTTCTTGTAGCTTTATGCAATGCACTGAGAAGAAAGGAACTGGAAATTTTTTCCCTGCTAAAATGTTTAAAGTAACCTTAGTGGGGTTTTTCTTAAGAGATGCATTTTAAATTATTAAAATAATTAAATAATTGATTTTCTGGAGAAAAATTAAAGTGGTTGTTCTTGAATAAGTCTAGAAGAGCAGGGACGTGCTTGGAGTCTGGTGTAAAAATTCTGCATAACTGGAAGATTTGGCAGAAGCACAAAGTGGGTGTATGAAAACCTCTGCTGCAGAAAAGCCCCCAAAAGAACCTTTTACATGATAGCTGTCTTCTGCTCTGACCAGGGTTCAGACCAAAGTTTAAGAGTCATTTGAAGGACACCCCACACCTTGATCTGGGGAGATCCTTGTAGGTGCAGTGGTGAGATTGTTGTTAGGCTGGGGGATATCTCAGAGGCTTTTGGATCCTGAGAAGTCCTGTAGCTTTCTGTTGTTTTTTCTCTTTCCCACCTTAAGCTGTGAATGCTGTACACTGAATATTGAATTTTTTACATGCTACTGAACATGAATCCCCTCCAGAATCCACTGATATCTTTGGGACACTTAAAGCTTGTGATGTTGCCAGGATTGATCTACGTCTCTACCAGCACAGCCCACTTCACCCATACTTATCATCACTGAGAGCAACCACGTAGGTGATCACTGTGTTTCCATTTATTGCTTGGGCATTGGGGAAAGTTATCTTCTTTTTTCTGCAAATAGGATTTTCAAACTTGCACTGAAGCAGTAGCAAGTATTAACTCTTGAGCTGGCGAAGGCAGAGGGATTAATTAGTTCGTGCCTCAAAGAGCTCGCTGTGGAGGTGAAAATTGCAGTGTAAGTGAAACATATGATTATTGCTAATTAAAATGCAAATGTTAGGTTTGACAGCTAGTTTCCAAAGGAGGGTGGCTGGCAGTGTTTGTGTGCACGAGCCTCGCTGTTCCCAAGAAGGTGCAGAGCTTGGCCAGAAGGATTGGCGTGGATGAGAGCAGCTGCTGGGAATCCATCTCTGGAGAGGGTGATGTTTTTCCTCCAAGTACCAAAGTGTGGCTCGGAGATCCCATCTCCTGATGGTGAGTGTAGAACACGAGTGGCAGGTGGAGGAGCCCAAATGAAAGCTGAGAGCAAGAGTTCAAGGGTTGACTGAGGTCTTGGAAGAAAGACGGGGAGAGTCTTGGTCTTTTGAGGGTAGGGCAGGGAGTAAAAGGGCCAGGTGATGGGCAAAAGGCAAGGGATGGAGAGCTTCATGGCATTACAGCTGTTTCTTCAGCTTCTCTCAGCTTTGGCAAACAATCCTGTTCCTGCAACATGCTGAATTTATTTAGCAAGAGCACTGTGTGGGAGACACATCCCGTGCTTTGGGATGGAGGAAGAGCAGTGCCACATCTCACCATTGCCAAGCCCTGGCTTTCTGCTGAAGTCCAGCTGCCTGCATGGGTTTGGGAATGGTTTTTTATAGGCTTTGCAGTGATGCTGGTGAAGGGGTTTTTGTTGCTTAGTTGTGTTTTTTAAGGAATGATCGTTACTTGAATACTCTCACCCACCCCTTGAGCATCACCCATGAGGTCGGTGTGAGCTTCCCTGATCCTGCAGAAAGAAGATCTCCAGAGAGGGCCCGTTTTAGTGTGAAATGGCTTTATTGAAGGACACAAAGCCACCAGAAATGCCTGGCAGAGTTTCTGGTGGACGTTTGTTTTTTTTTTTTTATCTCAAGTTTTGAATCCCTGTCAGTATGGTATCAGTGAAAAGTTGTTCATCTCTAGCATGTAGTTGGAAATTTGCTGGAAATATTGAGTGCAGCTGTGCTGGTGAGTTTGAACATGAGTGTATTTAGGCCATACTCATTTGGACTGTTTCAGCTTGAACAGAAATTTCAGCAATTTTTAGCTTAAACGTTTTTACTTTAAAAATCATTTTCCAACATAGATATTAATAGTGCATGACAAAGATAAGCAGCATGAACAGGAAAAAAAAAAAAGCCCCAGGTCATGATTTAGAGCCAGGAGACAAATGATTTAGTAAAAGGGTACCTGTGATTGTGATCTCACTGGTTTGTGCTGTATCCACGGGCTTTCTTGGTGGATGTTGATGCATGGTGGTACCAACCTCCCTGTTTCTCACATGGGTTTTATCACAGTGAAATGCCAGCTGCGCTTCTGGCATTTGCAAAACCTCAGTCTTTCTTCAGAAAGCCACGACTAAAAGTTGGGTCCACTGAATGTGATTGGTATAAGTGTTTATTGTGTTTATTTTCAGTGTGACCTGCTCCCACTGCAGCATTTGGCACCAAAATTTTGTATATGTGGATGAACAGGGTGTTCAGAGTGTAGGATACACACTGGTGGTAACTAGTCCTTCAAACATCTAGGCAGTGAAGGTGCCTTTCTCCTGACCACCTTTTCAGTTGGTGCACCTCTTTCCCTCATCAGATGAGGTATTCCTCACTTCTCAGGATGTCTGCAAGCTTGGCTCTTCCCCAGGGCTTCCCAAAATGGCCACCTGCCTGTGTCTCACAAGTGACATTGGTCCAGTGTTTTTATTCCCTGTGCCAATGTAACAAAACTCTCTCAGCTTTGTGCCATTTTGGTATTTCTCAGACGCCGGGAGGTTCGAGTCAGGGCGTGCTCAGAAGGGGAGAAGGCACTTTCAGCTGTCGTAACATCTGGTGGGAATAACCACAACCTTTCAGGTTTCATTTATATACAGCTTGAAAACCGGTTGGTGTCCTCTTTTGAAGCCAGTACTGATTTTAGGCTATAGCAACCACAATGTATTTGAGCGTGCTTGAAACTTACTAGGTTTGAGGATGGAGAAGGTGCAGCTGGAACAAAGCAGAAACCAGCACTAGTGTGTTTTGCTTCCAATGCCTCGTGTTGGGTAAATATTTACGTGTTTCCTGTGCATGAAGGTCCATGCTGGACCACTGGGTAGCATCACCTTGGGTAGTTTAGGGACTCTCTCCATGCTCCATCCAACCCAGGTGGCACTGGTGGAGCTGGGACCTGATCTGTGCCTTTAAATTAGTGGCCTGGCTGTTGTGTTCAACAGGAGTCCTTTTGGCTTTTGAAGGCCAAGATGGCCCTGCCCTTGCCTTAGCCCATGGCATGTCTGCAGGATCTCATGTAGCCTGATAAGGATGTCTGAGACATGAGAAACCCCTTTTAAGTGTCAGCTCTCACACCAGTCCTAAAACATATGCTTCCCTTTGTATTTCCCAGATCTTCAGAGAACTTGAAAGAGTTTAATATTCTTCACTCTGTGATTCATGGGTTTCTGATCATTTTAGGCCACTTCAAAAGTCTTTCCCAAGCCTCTGAGCAAAGCTTTTGGAGTAATTACCCTGACAATATCCACCTTTCTCCCCAAGCACCTTGTGGGATGTTTGTATAGGGCTGATCAGGTGAGTTATTCTGGTTTCCAGATGAGTCATTATGCCCTCAGGGCTGAACAAGAAACCTGCAGGTTGCTTGACAGCCCAGCAAGTAAGAGAATAAAGGAGAACATTAGGCACAGCTCCTTAACAGGCAAAAATAGTTATTTTTGTGGTGTGTCTTCTGGTGAACTACAAGTGTTTTCAGGTGTGTGAGTAACTGGATTCCAACGCTGGGCTAAGCAGTGGGAAAAACTTACTGAAGTATTGATTTGGGCCTGGGAGGGGAATTAAGAAAGTAGAATAGAATAGAATAGAATAGAATAGAATAGAATAGAATAGAATAGAATAGAATAGAATAGAATAGAATAGAATAATTTTAGTTGGGAAGGACCTACAACCATCATCCACTCCAGCTGCCTATTCAATTCAGGGCAGACCCAGAGTTAAAGCCTGGTGTTAGGGACATTGTCCAAATGCCCTTAAACACCTTCAGGGGATGTGGGGATGATGAATAAGCATAATTAATTCTCGTGAAGACAGAGAAGGTAAGTATTATTTTTCCCCAGGCGTCACTAGAGACAAGTTGTATCTTCATCGAAGCCTCCCACAGTGTCACCCCTTTGCAATGTGTAAAGAGAACATGCTAAAGGATTCATGAGAAAGCCCCAAAATCAGGGTGTTGGGCATGAGGCATAGTTTTTTAGGTGCTGGCAGGTGTGGTCTGGGAGCTGGAGCTCTCCTGTCAGGCCAGGTCAGTGGTTTCTGAGTGTGCAGGATGGAGCTGCCCTTGACTAAAGCAACCTGTTTGTTGTTTCCAGGAAGAGTGGGATCACAGCAGCAGTGGGAGCACAGGATCCCAGCCGGGGTCGGGCTCCAGGCAGGGGTCTGGATCCAGGTCTGGCAGCCACAGGAGAAGCAGCCAGTTCAGGCAATCGACCAAGGTATATCTGGTAGTGCTGTGCTGAAGTTGTGTCCTTTGCTTGCTGCTTATTGGAGGCATCCTCCCCACGACGTGTTTGTTGTGTGTGTCACACGTAGGTGTGGGTGCATGTCACTTTTGAAGGGCACTTCAAAGACCTAATTAATTCAGTCATAATGTGCGACCTGTTGAGGTGTGCTGAGTGCCTTAGTGTTGGGAAAGAAGTTCTTTAGTCAGCTGGTTTAGTGCAAACGAAGACAGGGGTTTTCTTCTTTATTTGAAGTCATGGAGTATTTAAATTCTGGGAAATTAAGAGATGTCTGTAATTATTTGCTGGCAAGCCTTCATTAGAAGCTGATAGATGAGTGGATACCACATAGATGGTGCTAAAGGGTGACCTTGAGTGCAGCTGCTTCCTGCGTGAGCTGTCTGCAGGGGTAGATGGGGAGTTCCCTTCCTACTTACCCTGCAAAAGAATGTAAAAATTCACTTTTATGGTTTTAGGCTCATCCTTGAACTCGTACCCTGACCATTCCTGTTTGTTTCAATCAGCCTCTGTCCTTTTTTCTCTTGGAGTTGCTCTACTTGTGCACATGGGAGCACTGCTTGCGCCAGAAGTGAAGGGCAGACTCTGGGAGGTTTGGAACTGATGGTCAAAGTCCTGGTCTATTCATCCATTTCATCCTCCTGGATAGCTTAAGGAAAACAGGCTGTCCTCCTGCCGTTGTGGTGGGAGAGGACCCACAGAACCAGATTGCTGCTGGAAAGTGGTGGTCCTTTCTGGTGGGAAGGAGTGAGACTCAGCATATCCTTCCTTTTTGGAGCAGGAATAATGCTGTCTTCCTCAAAATGCCTGTGTTTTTATCTGTATTTTTCTCATGAAAGCTTGACGTTTTCATTGGAGCTTTTTCAAGACAGTTCAGTATCTATCCATCTTTTTTTGTTTCCTACCCAAGTCCAGCCCAGGGGTTGTAGGCAGCAAAAAAGCAGGAAGGGTGGGGGAAGCTCCTCAAACTTAGGACTGAAAAACGCGTAAGAAGTAGCACATGGCGCAGGATAATCCCTGGTTTATACCACGGACTCAGGCGACCACCTGATGCCGTTCTGTAGCGATGGGCACGGTTTTGTGTTTGTTTTCTGGAGGACGGCGATGAGGTGCAGCGAGAGGTGGGACGCTGAGCTGGGCTTTGGGAAGCTGCTGCGTGCATGCAAATGCTGACTTTGTGGGGAATTTGCTGAAGCTGCATGCAGGGTAAACAGGCCAGAGTCCACGTGGGTCCGTCCCCTGTTTGTGTGGGCAGCTGGGCGGCGGTGGATGGAGGTGACGTGAGCTCGCAGGGGCCGGAGGGCAGAGGCTGTGGACGTGCGTTTAAACCTCACCTCCTGTAGGGTCTGCCTCACGGGATCCCTCATCTCTCTGCAGTAGTGTTGGTGTTATTCTTGTCAGTGTGTCTCTCATTCATCATTCCTGGTTGGTTAATTTTCAGTGGCACTAAACTCCTCCGTGGTGAAAATGATGATCTAAAGCTGAGTGTTGGGTCATGGGGAGCTTCACGTTAAAACTGCTGATGGTTGTAATTGCGGTCCTCGGGGGACTGACAGCAAGTCACTTCTTTTCATAAATACATGCAGGGGTTTTTTTTTTTTTCCTCTTTTTCTGTACCTGGATGTGAGAATTGGCTTTTAGAAGTCTTGTTATTAAGTCTTGGCGCTGCCATGAGCATTTTAGTAAATGCCCTTGCCCAGCAAGGGTGCTGCCTGTCCTGTGAGTCGAGACTGGAGCTGGTTCTAGAGACAGGCTGTCGAAGACCTAAGGGGTGTCTCGAAATGGCCATAGTGACTCAGGACTTAATGACACGGTGTGTTATTATTGGGCCCCGGCGCCGTCTTCAAGGAGTCTGGCTAATGCTTGGAGTGCCTCTGAGAGGTTATGGGGACATCTTCTAGGAGGAAGGTTTGGGTGAGAGCACCAACTGCTGCCTAGAAGCTTGGACCTGTCTGACCTCCTCATCACCTGAGACAGATTTGTCTGCAAGAAGAGGTATCTCTTCTTTGCGTGACAGCTAGGAAGGCCTGCACATGTGTATTTTCATTATACTGCGTTTGGATGCTTGGTAAGGATTTAGAAAACTAATTTCTCTCCTTGGTGGGAGAAAATCGTGCTTACATTTTCCTAAAATAAAAAGCTCGGCTTCCGGAACGGATCACGAGAGTTTGATGTATTTCTGGCGGTTTGTTTCTGAGCAGAGACATGTCAACTTGCAGACCCACAGAGGTTAAAATCGTAATCCATAAACCGCTTGGGGGAGACTAAAAAAGGGAGCAGTTTGGCCGTGTTTGGAGTATCTGGTGTCTAAATTGGTTGTTGTGCTGGGAATGGCTGCAAAGTGCGACCATCTGTAGTGTTCCCTGAGGATGTGTGTCCTGACATTGGTTGGGAAATTGTTGCTCATTTTGTGGGTAGATTGAGGTCTGTGACTTTATTAAGAAATTATCAAATTTTTATGAGGTTTCAGTGCCTTGGTTATTACTAACAATGTTTGAGAATGACAGAAATTATACAATGGGGAATGTATGGAATCCATCTTCTCTAGCATGAGGGTTTTTTTATCAGAGTGGGACCATTTGGGACAAAATACTTAAACAATCTCAATATGTGCCTGTTCTTAGAGCAAAGAGAACCATGTCACCACAAACCCTTGAAGAACAAGGATGGCTTTCCCCATCCTTACTGGTGACAGCAGGCTCTGGTAGAGCTGCTGCTGACGAGTATCTCCATCCTTGGAGATATTCAAAAGCCATCTGGATGTGATCTTGGGCACCTGATTGAACTAAAAGACCTTTAAAAATCCCTTCCAACCTGAACTATTCTGAGACATTAGGTGGGCCTGCTTGAGCAGGTGGGTTGGACCAGATGAGCTTCAGAGGTCCCTTGCCACCTCACAAGGTCTGTGTCTGTGAAGCTGAGTGACTTCATGGCTGACATTTTATGAGGAATTGTGATTTGTGATTTTTCTTTTTTTATGAAGTTCAACAAGGCGAAGTGCCGGGTCCTGCCCTTGGGTCACAACAACCGCCAGGCTGGGACAGAGGGGCTGGAAGGGTCCTGTGGGTGCTGGTGGCAGGGGCTGGACACGATCCCGGGTGAGCCGGAGGGGGATCGGGCTCTGCTCCCATGGAACAAGGGACAGGACAAGGAGAAACGGCCTCAAGCTGTGCCAGGAGAGGGTCAGGTTGTACCTGAGGAGGAATTTCTTCCTGGAAAGGGCCGTCAGGCCTTGGCAGGGGCTGCCCAGGGAGGTGGTGGAGTCCCCATCCCTGGAGGTGTCCAAGGAACGACCGGACTTGGCACTCGGTGCTCTGGGCTGGGGGACAAGGTGGAGGTTGGGCACTGGTTTGACTCGATGATTTTGGAGGTCTTTTCCATCCTAATTGATTCTGTGATTCTGTGGATCTCAACCTGCCCAGGGGACCTTGGTGGGTCATGGTGGTCGCGGACGGTGGGGCAGGACGACAGGGCTGGACTCAGAGCTGAGCCTACGTGTTTCCTGCTCTGTCTTGTCCTCAGCTTTGTGTTCCCAAGGCTGAAACTGTTTCACTCCTTGCCTTCACGGTGCACTTTTGCGGGGTGTGAGGGATCTCTGTGTTGAAGTGACTGTGGATTCACACAGAAGTGTAGGAGCCCCTGTGCAGAGCTGGGACACCTTTGTGGCTGCTGTTGGGAGAGGCTGTGCTGGGCTGTGCCCTGGTCCAGATGGCTCCATGTGCCTTCCAGCGAGTAACCACCTTTCCCTCTCTCCTAGAATGGCAACAAGGAGAGCAACCTTGACATGCTGGGCACAGACATCTGGGCTGCCAACACCTTTGACTCCTTCAGGTAAGCTGGTGTTAAAATGCTTTAAGAGAGAGATGAACTCTTAGGTGGATTGTGCCTTCTCTTATCCTTCGCCCACAGGCCCCTCCTGCTGGTACCCAGGCACCAGTGAGTACCCTGTTAGTACTCACATCGCTGCTCCTTCTCCTCCCCATCCCCATTTAGCCCGTGGCAGTAAGCCCAGTTGATCTGCATAAATCATCTTTTGTGCTTTGGAGAGGCCACTGGATGGGTTTGCAATCCAAACACCTGAAACCAGTACCGATACAATTCCTTCTAATCATCTGAGAGCTGCCCAGGCAAGACTTGAGTCAGCTCTGAGCTACTGCTCCAGGACTTTACTTTTCCATTAGTTGGAGGTACAGTCATGTGTTGGCTTCTTAGCTGCTGGGAAGAACCCTTTACCTCATGTTTGAGCATGGGGAAAGTGGTGAAACATGCTTTCTGTCCAGTTTTATGCATCTCCCTGTGCCTGGAGCACTGCAAGAATCTCCAGGGGCTGAGTTATCACCTGCCTGCTCCAGGCCATTGGAGCAGACAGGTTGTGCAGGGCCAGAGAGAACATCTCCATTGCATGGACCACACCATGGCCTGTCATGGTACCCCCTTGATAGAGAGCAAGTATAGCTTGCAAGGTGTTTGCTGTATCAAAATTAGGGGTTTAGATCAAGTAACAGGAGCTCAGCGTATCCAAAAAACGAGAAAAAGATGAAAAGAAAGGAGGTGCAGCAGTGTTGAGGTTGGAGGCCCGCATCCATGTGCTCTGCAGCAGGGAGTGGTGCTTCCAAAGGTACCAGCTTTCCTCGTCTGCAGGCTCTAGTGTGCCTTCTGCTCTTCAGCTCAGTGGTGTTTAATCGGTACTGGACTTTCTTTCTTTGTTTTTTCCCTGTTTTTCTCACCTAGTGGTGCGACGTGGGACCTGCAGCCTGAAAAACTAGATTTCACCCAATTTCACAGGAAGCTGAGAAACACCTCCAAACACCCGTTGCCTCACATAGACAGAGAAGGGTGAGTGCCCTGCGTGCAATGCTGTGCTCTCCAGGAAGATCTCTTAACTTCTCCCTTCCTGTAGGAACTCTAGCTTGGTGGCAGACCTCATGGGGAGGACATGGGGAAAAGGTGCTGGAAAGACATACGGGGTTTGAGGATGCCACAGTCAGTCTGTCTGGCTCCTCTGTCATCCAGTGCTGGGCTGGAGCAGGGTTGTTCTCTGTATTTTTGCGCTGTTTGGTAGATTCCAGTCTTTAAATAACTCTGGATCCAAGTCTTTTAGATGCACATCTCCTAGATTTAAGCATCTCCGGATACTGGGAGAAATATCCTGGTTTAGCGCTGATCCTGGTTACAGTTACTGTTCCCTCCAGCAAGATTCCAGTGAAGAAATGAGCATCAGTGTGATTCATGTAGATCCAAGTGCTCATTCCCCATCTGCTACACATAAAACTGGGGAAACATTCAGCAGCTCCTGTTGCTGGTAGCAGCATCCACGGACTTTCATGGTATTGCTGGGGATTCCTCATCAGTTGTTGGCTGGTCAGGCCAAATAAATGTGTACTGGCACCAAGTGGATCACCAGTGCTGCTTAAATGGGTATCACTTTTTCTCTGGGGTTTCTCTGTGGATGGAGAAACAATCACTACCTGAAAGGAGACTCTGGCCAGGTGGGGGTCGGTGTCTTCTCCCAGGTAACAAGTGGCAGGACAAGAGGAAAAGGCCTCAAGTTGCACCAGGGGAGGTTTAGATTGGAAATTAGAACAGTTTCTTCATAGAAAGGGTCGTCCAGCCCTGGCACAGCTGCCCAGGGCAGTGGTGGAGTCCCCATCCCCAGAGGGATTTAAAAGCTTTGCCCTGTCATATATAGGGATGGAAATCCTCTCTTGGACAAGTTTTTCTGTTGATAAGTTGGTTTTGCCAAAGTCCTGGCCAACGCCGTGTGCCTGATCTACACATCTTGTTTAGAAGACAAGATTAGAATTATTATTAGAATAATTGATTAGAAACAATTAGAAACATCTTGATGTTTCTGACCAGGCCATCAATCCCACCCCAGCACAGGCTCAGCATCTGCAGGAGGCCCTTGTACTGCAGAGTGACACACACAACTCAGTTTATTTCTGAAGTGTAAGTAAGGTATAATGCAGGTACACGAAGAGCAATTCTCAGAACATTGGAACAGTGGAACACTACATTTCTAAGTCACTGAGTGGCTTAGTCATGTTTTCTCCCATTTCTTTTGATGGGTTTGGAAAACGAGATGGAGAGGCCCTCTGTAAAATAAGATCTAATATGCTCAGGGGATGATGGCACTTGCCAAATGATCCTGTCAGTGACATCTGCTACATACAGGGAGGATGCAGCAGGGTCTGCATTGTGGTTTTCCTCCATTCCCAGTGTAGTGCAAATGCCCAGGATGCAGATGGGTAGAGAAGGCAGTGTGGAGGTGAGATATTTATTCACTCCTAAATATTACAACCGTAAAACTTGTATAAGACTTAGCGTATCTGCAGGAAAGTTAAACAGATGCTGTCAGCACAAGCAGTGCATCTCCCAAAAATGCAGGTCATATAAGTAACTTGGCTAAAGTAGAGGAAGCACAGACAAAATTGGTTTTGTTTTTTAGCTCCTAGTTGGCTGTGTTGTGCATTCATCAGCGCTCTGTGCCAAATCTGTGCTGTGATTCAGCTTGCTGAACCTCCAAGAATCTCCACCTGCTAGCTAGGCATTTTCTCTCTGGCTTGAATGGGAAGCTTTTTTAACAATGTAGCTGTGCAGTGAAAAAAATAATAGGAAAAAAAAAGGCATATGCTGTTCAGCTATGTTTTCAACACTGTAAGTACCGAAAGGACCATTTTATTCCTTAGTCTGATCTCTTACCCAAGGTTGGTCACGTAGCTGCTTCCAGTTATTTGACGTCAGTGGACTTTTGCTTGGATGAAGTGTTTTCCTCCAGAAAGACATTGGTTTTATTGGAAGATTCTGTTTGGTTGTCTGCTGAATAATCAATGTGGAGTGGTTAAGCAAAACTGGGGAACTGTACTGACCCGACTTGTTTCTGACCTGAAATTGTCTGACTTTAATTTCCAGTGCTAGCTCTTCCTCTGCTTTTACTCTTCCAGATCAAACAACCTTTTGTAGCTGGTATTTTGTCTTCATTCCAGATATCTCCCAAGCATATGTATCACATTTTAGTTTTTCTGGTACTCTAAGAAATTGCTCCACCACCTCTTTGAAACCTGACTGCTGGCGCTTCCTGTGGTCCTGTAGATCAGGCTCAGCTGTGCTGTCTGTAGAGGAAAGCTGCCTTCAACCCCCTAAGCCCTACCTCCTCCTCATCCTCTGCCTTTATGCCACAGTTTAGCATCAGAAATTCAGCCTGGAACAGTCCCCATCCTTTTCAGATAATCCTTTCCTACGATACACTTGCCCATTCTATACTTGCAATTGGTATTACTTGTCCCCAAAACTTTGACATTTTTCCCTTATATATAAATATATATATATATCTCAATACTTATTCATATGTATGTATTTGTATATGTAGGCACACTGCATTTTTCCCTTTGTAGCTCAGAGTCAGGATTTCATCTATGGTGGAAAGTCAGTTGTTGAACAGCTCTGATTTCCTATAACTATAGAATCATAGAATGGTTTGGGTTGGAAGGGACCTTCAAGATCACCTTGTCCAACCCCTCTGCCATAGGCAGGAACACCTTCAATTAGACCGATTTGCTGAAATCAGTCAAGGTTGATTAAATTGTTTGCCTTCAGCTTGCTGTTTCTTGAGCCTGGCACTTCAGCACGTGCCCATTTTTTTTTTTAAATTTTGCTCCAAGTCCACAAGATCTGTTTTTCTCTCACTTCTAAGCACTGATTACCTGCATCTGCTGCTACCAAGGTTCCTATTGTACTTTATTCAATGATACCTTGTCACTAATTGACAAAAAAATACGTTATTATTGTTGCATAACAAAAAATATCTTCTCAGTTGTTTATAAATGCAGAAGGATAATATTTACCATTTTTTCTTTTTCTGTATCATCACAAACTCTCTGCATCCATCTAGTAATTATCTTTGGATTGGTTTTTTTTTTCCTCTATTGATACAAGGAAGTCCTTCAGCTGCCAGCTCTGTATTTGGTGTGTGAGTGCTTGGCTTCTCACCCCAATTTTTTTTGTCTTTCAAATTGTCTGTTTATGTTTATATCGATTGCTGTTTGCTGCCTGAGATGTATGTTTGTGCTTGCTCTCTGACACCTTTCTCAGCAGGGAAACTGGAGCTCCTGTGAAGACCAACAAATGAGCAGTGCTTCAAAGGAAACATCTTCCATTACCTTTTTATGTCCTCATTTTTTCTGTCCAGGTGGGCAGTGCTTTCCGTTTTGCTTGCTCTGGGAATCGAGTAACCTGCTCAGGACCGCCTTTGGTTTTTCTCACTGCTGCCACTACCAAGAGCGTCTGAGTGCTGTGGCAGATGGTGCAGGTGGAGAGGACTGGGAAAAGCATTTAATTTTGTATTAACAGCTTTACGCCCGCGTGGGAGTGTTTCGGAGGCGCAGCACACTCGCCTCAGAGAGCCTCTTTGTTTTCATGAGGGTCCCTTGCAGTAAGAACTGATCTTCCCCATGTGCCGTAATAGAAAATTAGCTGTGTTCTCCAGCGAGTTTTCACGTGGTTTTGTTTGTTTTCCTCTTGCCACAGGCTTGGAAAAGGGAAATACGAAGATGGTGACAGCATCAACTTGAACGACATAGAGAAAGTCCTCCCAGTGTGGCAGGTAGGTGACAAGGACATCTGCCTGGGCTGCAGTGGAGACCAGCAGCGCCTTCCCTGCCTTGTGTTTCCTTAGGAAACCCCCCTCAGGAGTGGGAAAGCTGCTGAACTATGGTCCTTTGGGGGCTGGGATGGAAATTAGTGCCTGTGGTTCCAAGTGTTAGTGCTGGGCAAGGGCAGTTGCCATGTAGACTTTGCTGGGAGGTGATACACTGGGGACAGTCTATATAAATACATATATATATGTACATGTACACAGGACTCGTATGCTTTAGGAAGGGAGATTCTGAAAAGCATCAACCCTCCCGAGAGCTCCAAAGTAAACTGCTGCCAGGAAGCCAGCAGCGCTGGTGTGCTGGCCCAGGTGTTTCCCTTTTGGAGTGTGTCTGTGTTTACATGCAGTGATAATCCATGTGTGTGTTTTCTCCAGCCTGTTCCTTCTCCAGATCTCTCTTTACACTTGGATGCTTGTTGGGGAATGGCAGGATGAGACCCTCAGTTAAAAAGTCAGGTTGAATAAGTCCGTTTGTCAGCATTGTATAATTTTTCATTTTACAGAGCCCTAGTCCTCAAAGAGTGTCCTGGGCTAGGCAAGTTCTGAGGATGTTCAGTGTTCTTTTGCTGATACCTCTGCCTCCAGAGGGAAGGACAGAGACATCTCGTGTGCTGTGGTGGCATTACCCTTTTCAGTGCTGAGCCAAGGGCTCACCAGGCTTCTTGCTCATGCATCATGTGAGGAATGGCTTTGCTCATCCTGCAAACCATGTGATGATCTGCCTTACTGTTTCTTTTGGGTGAGCTATTTGGCACTAAATACACGAAGCAGTGGAGAAGTGCTGCTGACTTTGGCAGGGAGGAGCACTCCCTGCAGCTGCTTCCTGCTCAGTCTTTTCCATGTTTGGTATGTCTGGACTTTAGGTCACAGGGAGAAAACATCAGGTCCAGCTGGTGCAAACCCCAGTAATTCTGCAAAATAAGGTTAGTTTTCCCAAGGGAATAATTGGGAAATGAGGAATCAAACCACCTTTGGTGCGAGGAGCTGATTTTCTTCAGGAGGATTTTAATCAACAGCTGTTAAATAAGCCAAGTCCTCCTTGTATGGTTATCATCTCACTGTGCCCTAACACCAGGTTGAGTCCATTGGCTCCAGTGAATTAATTGCAAAATATACCTTAATATTTAGCTTAACTGTTAGTGTGACATTTCTAAGCTGGAATACCTAATGGGAATGCTGGATCCGATGTTCTGTTTATGCCTCTGGGCAGACTTGTGCAATGCTGCATTATTTTGGAGACTTGCTTACCTTGGCATATGTGTCTGTGGGAACCAGGAGCCAGGTAGTTCTGGGTGAGGATTTGTCTTTTTTAGTGCCAACAAGTGAAATACTTGCAGACAGCTGGTCTGATCCTCACACGTCATTGTTAACTGGATTTGAATGCAACCGTGCAACGCTGACAGTGATTTTTCTGGTCTTTATCCTCTGTTTTAAATGGCTCTGTGGAGCAGCGTGTGAGGGCATAAGGGAAAGTATTTGTGTGAGACTGTGGAAGGAAAATCATTAACCTTCCACGGAGTTGTCCCGTGATGGGGCTTTGTTTGTTACGTATCATGAAGAAGAGGCTTTTCAGGTTGGAGATACGTGAGCTCTTACTCTGTCTGTGTTTAAGAGCTCCTGACTTGTTTACAGCAGCCACGCACAGACAGGGGGGCCAGTCTGAGCATCCTCCAGTGCCACTGGGGTGGTCTGAGAACCCTCCAGTGAGACTGAACCAGTCCAAGCATCCTCCATCACAACTGGGGTGGTCCAAGCATCCCCCAGCACAACTCAGACGCAAATGTTTTGCTGCTGAGTGTACTTCAGCAGCTGTAGAAGGGTTAAAAGCTGCATATTTGAGAGAAGTAGCAGGTCTTACTTGCGGGCTGCTTGGAGATTTGGGTGCCTTTGATTTTAAGGTATGATAGACGTAGGATGTGGGTCTTGAACTGCTCTCAGGTATACATCCAGGTGTGTAGGTATATCTCCACAGAGAGATGCAGTGACATCCCTAAAGGGTTAAACAGAATGTTCTGGGTATCTAGGGGCTTAGCAGGCTATTCTGCATATCTGGATATTCATGTGTCTATACATAAGTTTTGCTGCTCAAATCCATCAGCATTTTAACAAAATATTGCAAGGAAAGCCTCTGACTGTTTGGCAGTTAAGGGGTGAAAAAATAAACAAAAAAACCCCGAAAACAACGTCCCCAAAATGGTCTTCTTTTGTTTGGAAATCGGAGAGTGTTCCTCGGGGTTGCTCTCATGACACAGCCCACTCTGCCATCTCGTGGACATGCACAGGCAGGTGAATCCGGCTCCACAATTCCTTCACCACAGCTGGTATTTTGAAGCTTTCTCCTGCTCTTCTTCTGTCTTTTCAAAACTCATCTGACATGCTGATTATTACTGATAAATAGGTTTTATTTTTGAAAGCTTCGTCGCTAGGAGCTCATGAGGTCATTGCTTTGGCTCAGCTTGTGAGCTGTAACCTCTTCATCTCTCCTTACTTGTAAAAGTCTGTATTTGGATTTGGGCACTAATTCACCAAACTGCTGCCAAGAGGCTACTCTTTTGAAGATAAGTACTCCTCGTTCACAAGAACTGCTCTTTATTGCACACCAGGGAAGATCAATTTGCTGCATTAGAGAGGCACAGCTCAAGTGTGGAGATGCTCGTCATCATCTTCTCCATTTTCACCTCAGCTGGCTTGTTGAAGGAGACCACATAACCACCTTGACGTCATGAAGACGTCACAGGCAGGGCTGACTCAGTGCCTTTTGCTTTTGCTCCCCTTTGGCAAACGCTTGGAAAGGCTTTCAGGCTTGAATGCGTCACAGCCGAGTGTTCCAGTCCTACGTACAGGCTTCGGACTGAAAGCCCTGGGCAGGCTCTATTCTTACCTGAATAAACGACCTAAGGAGTCATGTCCTGCAAGATCACAGGATCATGGTATGGCTTGGGTTGAAAGGGACCTTAAAGCTCATCTCATTGCACCCCTGGTATGGGCAGGGACACTTTCCACTAGCCCAGGTGGATTCAAGCCCTGTCCAACCTGGCCTTGGACCCTTCCAGGGATGGGGCAGCCACAGCTTCTCTGGGCAAGATCCAACTCTCTCCTTTCTGTAAAACTGATGAAGGATACAGGAGGCTACATGTCATGGGGACGTGCTCTGAATGCTGCTAGACACGAGCAGAGAGTTTTGGGGCATATCCCAGGTGGTTTCTGGGCTGGCATCTCGCAGTGTTTGGCTTTCAGTTTGCTGGACTGCTGCCTTTGGGATGGGCTTGCCCTTCTCAGAACTCTGGGGATGTGCCTTTGCTGCCCAGCTGCTCCTTTTGCCTTGTGTTTTAGGAGGTAGAAGTTGTGTGGCACTTTGGAAAGCCATGGTGGGCTTTGCTGTTGTAATGGGATAAACTTGGAAGACAGCATTGATATAATTTGGTTTGGCACCTTACTGCCTTGCAGCTCATCTCCTTCCATTTCCTTACTGATTTTTGACCCTTTTTGTCATATGCTTGCAGTTACAATAAACTGCTTGTTTCTCTTCTGGCTGTGGTCGTCATCCAGCTTCCTTGTTGGATGAGAACCAAGGGAGCAGCTCCTTAGGAGAAATTTAGAATCTGTAAGTTGTTTGTTTTCCTCTTAGCACCGCTGTATTCCTGATTTTGTCCAAACAGGCTTAGAAACACCACGATTCCCAATCGTGCTGGGATCCCACCTGAATTTAGGCACCTACAGGCATCTCTGCCCACTTTCCTTGGGACCCCTCCTCACTGACAAGTATTTTCAAGTCGGACCCTAAAATTCTGGGGGGGCCGAGATCCTGTGAGTAAAGGTGGGACCTGTGCATGGGGCGGTCGCTTGGGGTTCCTGCCCATGCTGAGGCACGCTGGGACATGATTTGTGGCACCTCAGTGTAGAGGTCTAGGAAAGTCTGGATGATTGGCCACCATTATCCATGTCCTTTCCCTGTCAGGGTGCCTAGATGGACCAGCTCACACGTGGACTTGGTCAGATATGGGTATCTCTCCCTGAGAGAGATGAAGCCAACCCAGGTGTCCGGGGAGGGAAGGGTTGCTGTCACTCTGCGTGTGAGGAGGTGGGATCACTGTCCAGCACTGGTGTGAGGGCTCATTCCTGGAGCCTGCAGATCCCTGTACCTCCCAGGGTGGTGGCAGCAGGGCAACAGGTCTCTCTGGAGCTCGGAGATACCTCTTTGGTGGGGTGGTATTATTTACTATCACCATATGGAATCATTCTCTCTTTCCGCACTACAAGGTCGGGCAGCTCTCATTTTACCCAGCGTGTTGGGCAGCTCAGATCCTTCCTCTCCCGGTAGGCTGTTCCACACTGGTGGAGGTGGGTTGGGCTCATCCCTCTGGCATCCCCTCCCACTGGGAATGACCTGGTCATTGTGGTGTGTGCCCCTTGTGTTCTGTGTCTCTGCTGTCACTCATCAGGTCTAACCCTGATGTCATTTATGGGTGCATCAAACCCTTATGAAGAAGTTGGGGTTCCTCCCTAGGAGCCCCAAACCAGGGATTTCTTCTCCCCACCCTCAGTTCTTGGCTGGACTCTGTCCTGAACGTGTCGGCATGGCACTGCTTGCAGAGAAGGTTTCTTGTCTGAAAAGCCTGTATCCCAAGGGTCTTTCCAATACTGTAATGGCTAAAACCACTGTGGAAAGTCCCTGTCAAAGAGCCAGGGTTTACTTGAGTATAGGTCACAACATATTGGGAGTTAAGAGTTCTACTGCTGAATAAAAAGCTTTTGGTTTGCCATGGCTTCCAGTAAGTCATGATCTTTCTGTGGCCTTTCTGTTTTATGTTGTTTTTAACCCAACTGACAGTGCCCATCGCCTTGGCTTTCCGTTTGGAGAGGGAAAACTGCCATGGGTCACCTGTAACCCCTTCAGCCTCACTCCCATGTCAGAGTTAAGCCACTGTTATCCAAGCATGGCAGATGAGGCCACTGGAGAGGAGAGGTCTGGATCAAGGCTGGCTTGTCTCCCACCCAGTTCATCACCTCCCAGGTTCCAGCAACATTGAAGCCTGGACTGTGGCAGTCACTCTGAGCCCTGAACCAGGTTGTAAACCCCATGGGTTTTACTGGACATGCAGGAAAGGGAAGACCTTCCAGTGGCTGTATCACATTATGATCATCTTCCGTATCACAGATTCATTGAAACATTTAGGTTCAAAAAGACCCTTAAGACCATTAAGTCCAGCTGTTTCCCAGCACTGCCACCACTAGCCCATGTCCCCAAGTGCCACATCCACACAGCTTTTAAATCCCTCCAGGAATGGTGACTCCATCACTGCCCTGGGGAGCCTCTGCTGGGGCTTGACAGCTCTTTCCATGAAGAAATTTTTCCTAATATCCAATTTCCTGATATTATACGATAGCCTTATTCAGTGCACAAAGGAAATACGAGAGAAATGGCCAAGAGCTTTGGTGTTTCTATTATCATTATTATTATTATTACTGCTACTATTATGGTTCAGAGCTGGTTCATGATTTTAGGAAATGAAATGGGTTTTCACTTCTCAGGACTAATGTTATCTTTCTGGCTGTCATTTAAGTCAGGCAGACTTAGCAATACTGTCTCATAATTCCTGGGGGTGTCTTCCCAGCCTGGTGGGCAGGGAGATGCCTGTTTTATAGGTTCCTGGAGCTGGTGCTGGTCAGCTAGGCAGGGTTAGGGCCAGGCTGCCATGCCTGCAGGATGGGAGGCACTGGGGTGCTGTCACACCCTGGCTGGATCATCTGGTGAGGGACATGGGTTTGGAATAAGCAAGGGGGGGACAGTGGAAGGGGCAAGGATGGTTTATGCTGCAGCTCTGATGGTTGGCTGCGTGTTTGGTGGCCGAGAGGACAGGGCTGGTGGCAGAGGGGAGCCCTGCAGCACTAGAGGGCACTGCAGCCTCGCTGCATGGCCCCGAAACACGGCTCTGTGCAGAGGAAACCAGGCTTTTTCCGAAGGCTTTTTCCAAGCAGAAACCTCACTTTGCAGTGGCTGTGCCTCTCACCCCCTGGTGCCAGGTCATGCTGCTCTCCATCCCCCTGTGGCTACCTGGGGCCTGAGGTGCATGTCCAGCATGGGGAACCCTGGGGCTGAATTTGGGTAGTACTGTACATCCTCGTGAGCCTCATGGCATCCCTGAGCAGAGCAGGGCTAAAACTGAAGGTGTCTGTGAACCTCCCTGAGTATCACAGCCCTGAGGGGAGCTGGGGCATCAGATATACCCCACAGCCCAGGTTGCCCTTGCTGGCATCATGACACCTGCCCAGTTTCTCTTGGAAATCCTGCCTTTCAAGTGTAATCCTCAGCTTCTCAGTACATTTCCCGTGGGATGCTCCGGCAGGGCTCAGTCTGAAGCCATGGTTCTTGCACCAAGGTGTGCTGAGGGGTCCTCCCTTCCTCTGGAAGTGCTGCTGCCCCATCAAGTGTAGGATGTTCCCCTGAACACCCACATTCCCATTTGTCCATCTGTCCCTGTCCCCCACCTCCTCTGGACTGTGCCCAACTCCCTTTGAAGGACATGACAGCCTCAAGAGGAGGGAGATGTCCACTGCTGAGCCATCTCTGTTCCTTAGATCCCAGTTTGCCAGGCACTGGTTTCTGCTGCAAACTGAGATTCATAATGGGATTTTGGCTGCTTTGCAGCTTTTCCTTGGGCCAGGCTGAGGGAAGGGCAGACACGAAGAGATGGCAGGATGAGTCTGGGCTTAACAATAAGGGGCTGGTGGGTTTTGAGTTCATGACCAGGGACCACAGAGAGATAGGGAGATGGGAGAGCTGGATGGATAAGTCTGTTCTTGGGAGGATGATGAAGAAAGATCCTCTGTTTTGCTTTTAGGGAGCTCACAAGTAGTTTTAGACCTGTGAACTGCAGTTTTCTGGGGAATTAGCTGGTTTGGGTACGGGAAATTGTAGAGAGGTATAAATAGAAACTCGATAGGCATTTAAAGCTCAAAAATGGCACCACATTATGCTCTGTCTTAAACAGAACAGAGAGCAGCACAGATTTCTCCCAGCCCTACAGATGACTTCCTTTTCAGAAAGGTTTGCTTTTATGCAACTATATAATATCGAAAGCAAGCCTGAAAGGTTTTGTTTTGGTTTTTCCCAGTCCTTTTTATAGACTCCAAAACACACCCCCCACCAAATCCTGCCTGAATTTTAACTTCTCAGTAATGTTACGTCTTTTTCTCCCTTGTTTTCCCAGAGGATTCATTAGAAATCTGAGAGGGTTTTTGCTGCACTCCCTAGAATTTGCTGAATATTCTCCTGAAATGTGGAAGTAATATGGAGTAATGATTAAGTTAAAGAAAAAGGTTATTAAAAGTAGCAGAGAAAAAAAAAATCCAGATTTCTAAGGATCTTAAATAAAAACTCAATGTCTCTTTGGTCAAGCAGCTATTTCTCCTGGCTTGACTATTTCCACATCCTAATCCCATTCCCCGCTCTCCCTGAAAGACGTGAATTTTTAATAAAATAAGGGAAAAGAAGGAATTTTCTCTCTGAAAAAAAAGCAGGCATACCACAGGACCAGAGAAGACAGACGTGCACACATCCCCGTTGGTGGAGGAACCTGCAGAGCCTAGAAACACATCACTCTCTAAAAATCCTGCTAATGGGGGTTGTCCTCGTCCCTTGTCCGACAAAATAGGAGGTTAATGTTTCCTGTCACATTTATAAATTTCTTCTTAAGCAGAAGATGCTCCCCCACCCTTTTCTGCTGCCTTTCCTCTGATGTTGTGGGAATAGAAACCAATACAATAAATGAGACCAGAAGTTCTTAAAATGTGAATTTCCTGCCCGGAGGCAGCAGGTAAGTGAATCCCATCCAGCTTGGGGAGATGTATATATAGCTATGGGTGTAAATATAGGTATTTAGTGGCTGGATAAGTGTTTATTGCAATCCAAGGTGGTTTGGTCAAAGATTGTCATTTAAGTGGGAAATTTATTGCTGCACATGACGCCTGGATGTCTCTTCCACGGGGAAAATAAAGACTGTTTATGAAGGGATTAAATGATGTCCTTTCTGTGGTAGCAGACCAAACTCTACCTCAGAGGTCCTTTCTAGTCTTACATTCATATTGTCCCTCATTTTATGCTTTTAAAAATACTTTTGGGAGCTGAGTTTGTTGCAGATCACAGAATCATAAAATGTTTTGGGCTGGAAGGAACCTTAAAGATAATCTTGTTCCAAACCCTCTGCCGTGAGCAGGGACACTGTCCACTAGTCCAGATTGCTCAGAGCCCCATCCAGCCTGGCCTTGAGCACTTCCAGGGATACTCCATGAACTCCTCTGCTGGCTCCAGGCATGGCTCCAATGTACGTGTGCTGGCAAGGCCAGTGAAAGAAAACTCTATGGCATCTCCCCAAAATGCCTTTGCTGGATGGTGGGTTTGAAGGATTTCTTTGGGGCTAATGGGAACAGTGAGTGGAGTGTGGTCTGCACACCTTTGATCAAACAGTGCTGCTCCAGTGCCCATGTCTCCCAGGGTTATTCCTCTTCGCCCTTCACCTGCTTGTACCGCTGTGGAGAAACTCCTCATTGTTGGCTTGCTTTCTTTTTAATTCTTTTTCTTTTATAATTCCTGTAATGTATGAGCAGAGAAACCGCTGGAGAATGATAAAGCTTCATTTCTTCCTGCTTTTGTGACCCGCTTCATTATTTCGTTTCTCATTGTATATTCTTCTGGGGCATCCAAACGGAAAGAAAATATGTGTGCTTGTAGGAGCTGTTTGTTTCCCTTTGGCTGAGAAAAATAGGACCCCTTGGCTGGGCAAAATAAGCAGGTATCACAGAAGATATGGATTGCTTTTGCTTGTTAGTTCTGGGGAGGGAAATGCTGACATTTGCTCCATCACGCATCTGTGATCAACATTATTCCTTCAAGTTGGTGGGCTGTGTACACCTTCATTTGGCCAGGCTTCCTCTAAGGGCTATGCACAAATACAATAGAAAAATATATATTCCTTGCGTTTGGGTTGCTACGTGATTTCTGGATAAGAATGAGAAGATTTGGGGTCGGTCGCTGCATGGGCATGGTCTGAAGGAGCAGCAGAAATTTTTCATTGCTGTTCCACAACAATAATCCAGACCAAAGCCAGTTTGTGACATTGAAATGTGAAGCACAGATTTGCCTTTGTTGTAATTCAAAAGAAAACATAAGTTTAGGATGATGTCCAGGTTTCCAGCCTCATGGTACCATCCCACTGCTGCTGCTGGACTGCCTGGGCACACCACAGAATGATGGCCATGGCTTGTCTGCTCCAGCCACTGGGCCTGTGGTCAGTGAAAGCTTGGGTTTCCAAAAGCAGATGGCTAGGGTGGGCTTTTTTAAAGTTTTCTTCTTGTTGAAGTGTTGTTCCCGTCCCTGTTGTCCATGGAGCTTGTTCAGCCCTGGAGCTGGGATCTTACACCTGCCTGGCAGGAGCGTTTAGCCATGATGGGTTGGTCTGTTCTCCCAGCTAACAGGCAACAGAACGAGAGGAAATGGCCTCAAGTTCCACCAAGGGAAGTTTAGATTGGATATTAGGATATTTCTTCACGAAAAGGGTTGTCAAATATTGGGATGGTGGAGCCCCCGTCCCTGGATGTGGAGCCATGTGGATGTGGCACTTGGAGACATGGGCTAGAGATGGGCTTGGCAGTGCTGGGGAGTAGTTGGGCTCGATGATCTTAGAGGGCTTTTCCAACCTAAATGATTCCGTGCTTCTATGATTCAATATTTGGTTTAGACAGCACTGGGAGACATGAAGGGTGATGGAGCTTCAGGATAGCCTGTGGCTGTACAACCAACTCAACCTAACAGCTGTGGATAACCTGGGGGCTAGGCAGGTGACCGTGGATCGTGGCTGGACTCGTAGATGCAATCAACATGCTGAAAAATCATCCCCTCGTGTGCAAATACTGATCTGGAAGCACAGCGATGGGTTTTGATACCTGGGTTGTTGCAGTAGAGTTTCCACTCGTGGTTGGTTTTTCTGTGAATGCAAAGCCAGCCCTGTGTGTCTTACGGCTTCAGGAGCTGGTGCAGTTCCCCGTGTTCCCCGTGTCATCACTGCCTGGCACCAGCAGCATCCCTGCAAAACAAGGTCACCACCCCTACAAGCAGAAAGGCGAGGAGTCGGACACATGCTGAAATGGTGTTTCAGCCAGAAAGAGCAAAAGCAATAAAAAAAATACCCTGACCATTAATATACGAGCGTCCACCTTGCCGTGCAATCACAATATCGGTTTTCTGTTTTATTTTTTTATTTTTTATGGTTGGCTTAACAATTAAAAGGCTACACTGCGCTTTGGTTTTTCCAGTCTGCTGCATCGTGTGACCCCGGTGACTCCGAGTTAAGCCTCATTATATAATGGCGGGGTGTTTTTTTGGAAAACCTCCATTTAATCCTTTCGGAGCAGAATTTGCTGGTTTTTGCTTTCTTTCATATCGTTGTCCTGTTTTACCCCCCTCCGCCTACCCCTTCCCCGGCGGGCGCGCGCTGGAGGCGTCAGTCTGGGAGCAGGGTCCTTTCTTCCTTTCTTTTTCTTTTTTTTTTTTTCCCTCAAATCTGCAGAGAAAGGAAAAAAAAAAAAAAAATGGTTTATTTTCGTTTGCTTGGGTTACAGCGCCTTTCCCCACCGCCGGGGGGAAGGACTACGTGATGTGCAGCAGGTATTTTGTGAATGGAGCACAACCCTGTGACTCCGCATCGCTTGACCGAAGGGGGAGGCAGGGGAAAGAGAAGGGAAAAAAAAATAATAAAAACCACCACCCAGTGACTCCATCTGACTCGTTTTGGCTGGAAAACTTTTTCAGCGCCGCGGTTCTTAAGCCAGGAGGAAGCTTTCTTCTGGCCCAAGAACAATAAAGGGGTCAGCAGCCTGATCCTCCCTCCTACACCCTCTTCCTTCCATTGTGAGGGGTCTGTGCAAATATCCCAGGCTGCTTCTGCTGGGGCCTGAGGGACCTGAGCCACACATGTGACATTAAAGAGAGAGTCCGTGAACTTAGGAATCCTGCAAAAAGAAAAAAAAGAAGAAAGAGAGAGAACAAAATGAAGTCTCTGAGGGGCTCTATTTCTGGTGCACTGTTACACTTGGAGAAGGTACCGATGGGTGTTTCTCATGGTGGGGGGAAATCCGTCCCCTTACCATGTCTAGATGCTCCTTCGTGATACCACGTCAGCATCTTGCCCGCCGTCTGCTCAACAAGCGGCCAGATCCCCACCGAAGGAGCTGAACCTTTGCGTGTCACCAGCCCTTCAGCTCCTCCATTTCTCTGCTTGTCCGAGATGGGGAGTTTCTGCTGCTCCCATAGTGCTGGTGCAAAGCCTGTGTGCTGCAGGTGTAAGGTCTCCAGCAAGGGAGGAGAAGGAGGCACAGCTGCCTGACATGCTGTGCTCGTTCCAGGCATTCACCACCACCCCCTGGCAGCACCCAGTTTCTCAAGCCAGCACCATTAATGACGTGCCTGCTACTCCTCAGATGCACATCACAGACCAGGAAGGTCTCAGCCCGCAATCCCTGGAGTAAAAGGTCTTTGAGAAGTGCTGTGGGGCCAGAGCAATGCACCCACCAGTCCTCTCTGTCATTGAGGCCACGTGCATCTCTTGGGGAGGAGGCCGTGCTCGGATCTATGGATTCTGTGGTATTTCTGATGAATCCAGAGCAGTCCCAGTGATGATACTCTTTCCAGGTGGTATCTACCAAGCTAGATTCTGCCTGCCCTCCCAGAGGAGAAGGTGGGACCTGTGGCCTTCTAGGAGGAGCCGAGTTCAACGCGATAATCCGTATCACGCGCTGAAGAATCTGATGCGCTTCCCAGAGGGAGAGTGATGCTCATCAAGTTGTAGGAACCCACCTTTTTCTTTTCCTAACACAATAACCAGCTAATAGCATGTGTGACCTCCTGTCGCCGTGTCCCAGCTCGCTGGACTTTGGCACCAGGCAGTCGCATGAATCATGGTGGTGATTTTGCCGCGAGGCGGTTGCTGTCGTTATTATCTCCTCGCTGTGTCGATAACGCTCTGGTGGCGATGGTCAGGATTTCCTCACACTACAGAGCTTTCCTGAAGGATCAGCCCTGAGAGCAGTGGAGGAAGTAGCCGTTGCAAGATTGCTCCTGGCTGCTGAGAACTGGGTGGCCGACTTCAAACGTACGTGCGACCTGACATGATCCAAAGAGCACAGCGGCAGCTCCTCTTTCCCCTCGTCTGCATCATCAGTGTGGGTGGGTGGAAACTCCTCTTCTTCTGCAAGCGCTCCAGGAGTTGAAGCGAGACAGAACATGGTTATGAAAAACTGTCAGACAGAGCAGAACCCCTGGAAGTGGAGATGGGGGAGAGCTGTCCCATGTCCTGCCTGAAATCCTAAGGGAATGGTGTGGTTATGTCACTGGAGGTTTAGGTTGGACATTAGAAAAGGGTTCTTCCCCCAGAGGGTGGTTGGGCACTGAACAGGCTCCTCAGAGCAGAGGGCACAGCACCAAGGCTGCCAGACCTCAAGGAGTGTTTGGACGATATCCTCAGGCACACAGAGTGGGGAATGGCCTGTGCAGGGCTAAGGGTTGGGCTCGATGATCCTCGTGGGTCCCTTCCAGCTCAGCACATTCTGTGACTCTGTAATTGTCATGGCCAGGGAGGAATTCAGGGTGTCACCCCCCACCCCTCTCGCAGTTGCCACAGTTTTGGCACTACACACACTACAAGGTCTTTTAGTTGAAAGCAGGGCTACTTATAGTTCAATTTATAAGTGCTTAGGCAAACAGATTTTTTTTACTTAAAGTCTTTTTTTTCTTTGCAAGTGCCCATGTTTGAAGGTAAAAGCAAGTGAGCTGTGGGTTCTTCTCTCAGCCTTGGTATTATGCTACTTTTCTCCTGGTGCTCTCTGATCCCTGTACACAATGTCTAGTTTCAGGATTTTGGTGGTGCTTACAAGTAGAGTAATAAATGACTATAACATGGGCTATGTTGACCTTGGTGGAGGGGAGGTGAAGTGTGACAGATTTCCAATACACAGCTCCTTTGCTGCTGTTCCAAAGAACCAGTGCCCAGCTGCCCACAGCCAGTGAGGCCAAAAAAACAGTGCAAGTAGCTCTGAGGGTTGCAAATGCACCTGAGGCTGGGAACCTGCTGTGTGAGAGGTGGAGCTCTGTGACTACTTGACCATCCTGACATTCCTGTCTGGAGGAGAAGAAAACTGCCTTGTTTGGCTTCTGCTTGCCATGTCTTTTCATGGTGCAATTTGCATACAAGGCGGGACTTGAAATTATTCTGCCAGTCCTCAACTTCTGGGAGTTGTTGATTCAGGAAGGGCAAGGCTACAGAGCAGCAGCTGTGCTCTTCTGGTAGCTTCCCTGAGATGAGGCTGGGTCAAAATGAAGGTGTTGTGGCAATGCAGAAGCTTTTCTCCATGTGTTGCAGTGAAAACTGATCCTTTAGTGGTCACCTAAAGTGGTTTGCAGTTTGGATGGAGTAATCCAGGCATCTTCCACAGGTGCTTTGTCAAAGGTGCTTGGTTATTTGCTACTTTTAACACAGGTGAGTCAGTTGTTAATGCCCTGGTGGAAAGGACTGACTGTTCGAGAGCAGAGGGTAAGTGTAGCAGAAGATTGTTAGAAGTGAATTGGATGGGGACAGGTAAGGAATGGGAGTTTGTGATGTTCCATTAGCCCACTGTCAAGTCTAGGCAAGTTGCTGCTCCTTGTTGAGAGGAGTCCTGTATCTGAAGAAATGAACAGAAAATCTCCATCTTTCTCTCCAGGTTTCTAATCTTCTGCTTGTCTGTTTTGTCCACATCTTCCAAGAGTTGCCTGTGATGCCTGTTTGGAGGGGTTGCCTCCATGCCAAGAGGGCTTTCACTCTGACAGACCTGCCCAGATACCCAGAGCCACCAAGGTCCCTAGCATGGGTAGATGCAATTGAAATAAAGTTTAAAAGCCCATATGAAAGGGCATTAAAAAACAAACAAACAAACAAACAAAACCAACACCAAACAAACCAAAACAAACAAACCAAACAAAAACAAAACAAAAGAAAACAAAAACCCCCAGTCCTGTAGGTTTCCTTCTACCAGAAGTGTCCACTAAATGGCTTCTCAGATCTTAACACGTGCAGAGAGACACAACCAGGGGACAGGTCCAAGGGGGCTCCTGCCCTGGAATGTGAGGGCTGGGGTAGCTGAGAGTTTCTGCTGGAGCTGTAAGGAGTGTCTCCGGGCTGGGAGTTGTGTACAGTAGGAGCAGTCATCAGCCTCATCTTACGTGCGCCTTGTCTCACTGGTTCGGATCGCTTCCCCCGTGGAAACCATCAAGAATTTCCGTTATTTCCTTTCCTGAGGCTTTGTTTGGGTGGGGATTTCTGGAAGGTATTTCACAGGCAGGTATAATTAAAGAAAGACATGCTTTGCCTGGAGGCTTGACAAGGCTTCTTTAAAGCCAGGCCTTCAGCGTGGTGGCAAAACAGAAACCGTTTGTTGCCTGGCCCGATGGAGGGGAGGTCGGGGAAAAGGGGGAGCTAATCAGCTGGGAATCATCCCAGTTAAACACTGCACACCAGGGTTAAGGCCCTTATCCAGCAAATCCTTGAAATATGTGCTTAATTTTAAGTCCCCCTGACTTCAATCTGTTTACTCTTGTGCTTAACTTTAAGCATGTGCCTAAGTGCTTGGCTGGCTGCGGTCCAAGGCAAATAGTAGACTTAGGAGCAGATTCCCATAAAGTAAATGCTTTGCTGGACTGAAGTTCCGTGGGACAGCGGGTGTCATAGCAGGTCTGGGGTGGTGGAAGGGGACAGTGCTGTGTATTCCAGCTTGGTCAGGTCGTTCAGCATTGGGTACCGCAGACCTGGGGCTGTGCATCCAAGCAGTGTAGTCTCTAAACCGGCACCTGAATTTCAGCATCTGTATTTCTCCATTCTGAAGACATCAGCCTCACCTGTAGCCTTCTGTACACCACAAACAGAGTCTTGGAAAAATACATAATATTTCTTTTTTCCTCTTAATTGAGAGAAAGGAACGTGCTAGTGGAGGAAAATACTCTTGATTTTATCATCAGAAAAGGAAGGAGAACAGATTTTATGACCTGACTAATAAATCTTCATAGGAATAAATCTTCATAGGAATTTGTTCGGCTGCATTAACACAACAAAAAGGACTCCTGTATTAGCCCAAGCTTTTATAATGGCTTTATCTTCTTCTTTCCTGTCCCAAGCTAATTCCTGAAAGCCTTCTTTTAATCCCCAGTTTTGCTCATCCAGCCTGGACTTCTTAGAATGGCAGTGGGGTTTTTTTTCTTTATTTTTAATCTACAAATGACAGCACTTAGAGCTAATAACCGTAGACGTGGCACGCACGAAAATGAAAAGCCACCATCAGAAAAGAAGATCTGTGTTTTTTGAAAACACCAGTACCAGGGGTTAAGGGAAATCTGCAGCTGGAACAAATACAGCACTCGTCTAACTTCCTCAATAACTCTGCTGGGGGAGCGGGCAGTTGCCAGACGTAGGAAGCGTGGTTAGCCATCGAGTCTTTGAATGCAGCTCCGTTTCCCCCTCAAACCCATGGAATTTATATTAACCTCCAGCTTTTCTTAGCTGGTGGGAATTTTTTTTTCCTTGTGTTTTTTTGGTTTTGTTGGTTTTGTTTTTTTTTTTATGCTTGAGGAAGAGCCTTGCTTTTGTTGCTTTGGTTTGCAGGAGGAGCGGAGGAGACGGTTCTGCTCCTCGTGCTGCGCTCCTGCTGGCTGAAGGCCATGGATGTTAAATGAATAATTTCTGGCAGTGATAAGGAGAGAGAGGCTGAGGCTGCCAAGCACAGAGTCGCAGACATTTGATGACTTATTTTTGGGAAGGGCAGGCTTGAGAGATCCCGGCCTTCTGGATTGTCTCTGATCCCAGCAGAGATGCACAGAGGAGAAAGGACCCCATGTGCCTTTAGCATCTCGTGCATAGGTGTATATTAAATGGGCAAAGAGCAATATCAGAGGATAATAGAATGGTTTGGGTTGGAAGGAACCTTAAAGTTCATCTTGTTTCAAGCCCCTGCCATGGGTAGGGACAGCTTCCACTAGACCAGGTTGCTCCAAGCCCCATCCAACCTGGCCTTGGACATTTCCAGGGATGGGGCAGCCACAGCTTCTCTGGGCAACCTGTGCCAGGGCCTCACC